>CM060104.1:24113324-24443324 GCA_030522415.1 Channallabes apus
TAGTCTACACAGGACTAGAACGCCGTCTCAAAATACCTTACTATTACACAAATAAAAAATACAACAAAAACAACAAACAAACCCACATCTTTACCTCTAATGGCAGTTTTTTTATCTCTGTGGTTCTTCCCTTTTATCACAAAACTTTTTTAAACCCACGTTTTCATTTATTTTCCACAAGCACTTGATCTCCCCCAAGCAAGGCCTTTAATCCCCTCTGATAATGATCAGTCAAACCGAACTTGAGCCAGTCGAGGGTCATTCCTCTAATTTCCTACAACACAACTGGACATAAATACTAAATTATAAGTTTACACTGTTTAAGGTGGCTAGGAAAAACACCTTGATGTTGCATAGAGTAAAAAAGCCTTAAGAGAAAACAGCCTTAAAAGGCAACCTATCCTCATATGGGGATACAGTTAGGGTGATTATAAAGTATTCTTTTTTTAAATGTAACTTAACACAAAAAAAAATCTAAAACGGCAACTGGTTATATAGGAATTTGAGTAATTTCTGAATTCTTTACAACTTGTGTTCTCTTACAAACTGAAGATAATAAATGTTCCGTGATTGAGCCCAGAGAGAACAACAACATTCAGGCTAGGATAACGCTAGGATAACGCTATGATAATGCTAGGATAACGCTAGGATAACGCTAGGATAATGCTACGATAACGCTAGGATAACTCTACGATAATGCTAGGATAACGCTAGGATTGTGATGCATAGAATACATTTCTATATAACTTTATTGACTTTTCTAACATAAAATTGCATTCAGGACGACTGACTTAGTATAATGTGGCATACAAATGTGATTTAATTCACGTTTCTGTACATTCAATGTATGAAACTTATGATCAATAATAGTTTAATTCACTATAAGTGCTTTAGATTTAATCCAGTCTAGTTCTCAAAACCACTTAACATTTTCAATAAAGATAAAATAAAGATTAATAATAATAATAATAATAATAATAATAATAAATGGTGGTTCTTGAATCCTTACCTCTGTACACGTCATTGCGGCTGTCGTGTCCTTATTGTACTTCTGCAGTTCTCGGTGTGGTCCTGAAATTCTCTATTAATCTTATCTTAGTCTTTTATTTTATTTCTGATGTCCTTAGTGTACTTCTGTTGTACTCAATTTGGCTTTGTACTCTCTTTACAGTTCTGTATTCCCCAGTGTAGCTCACTGTGTAAAGCTGCTTTGTGACAGTGACAAGTTAAAAGTATTATATAGATAAAATTGAATTGAATTGAATTGAACTAGTCTTAAGTGTAGATCTATAGCTTTCAGTGTGATTCTGTAGTCATGAGTGTAACGCTGTAGTTCCCAGTATGGTTCTGTAGACATGGGTGTAGCTTTAGAGTTCTGAGAGTGGTGCTGTAGTTCTCAGTGTGGTTTTGTAGTCAAGGGTGCAAACAGTGTCGGACTGGCCATATGGAGCACCGGGAGTTTTCCCGGTGGGCCGCTGGTCAATGTGGACCAGTCCAGTCAGTATGCGAATATACTAAACATAATGACGGAAACCATAATATTGCATCTCTTCTCTATGCAGATGGACGAGTGTGTCGATTGCACGGGCACCGCTGACAAAGAGTGTGTGTTTGTGTGCATGCCAATCTATCACCATCTCTCCCTATTAATTATTGATCTATACCATACATGTTCTGAAACATATCCCCTTTCACTTCTAATTTGCAGAGGGCGATATATTGATGCTTTCTCAATACAGTGAATTCTACTGAGCAATTAGTTAATAATTTCTTTGGATAAAAATGGGAAAAAAGAAAAGGTGGAGCTAAAAAGTTACATGAAAAGAAGAAAAAGCTTTAGAGGTAGATGCTGTGAAATGCTTCATATTAACAGATTATGCCTTTGGTGTGAGGGGAAATTGAAGTTCCATAGCTCTGACAGCTCTAACATTACGGTCAGGGACAGTGAGTCTGGATCCAGCAGCAGGTCAGTGATGATGTTGACCAACACCTCTCCCCTTCTGTACCCGAGCCAAGTGAAAAGGATGGAAAATCAACTGAACAGGTAAACTGGAATAAGCAGCTATTGCTTGGGCTAGTAAACTAGTTACTCATTTTAATGATTATTATAATCAATATTAATTCAAAATAAGGCTGAGAAAATACTATTTTGAGTTAATATGGACTACAATATTAATTACTAGATTCCAGATTACGTGTTTAGTTTGATTGGTATCATTTTCACTTGGGTAGATCAGGTGAGATGTGTTGGTCATCATCAGCAGGTACTGGTTCATCATCACTGACCTGCTGCACTAGCAGCTTACACTAATGACTGGTATATCATACACGGCATCAAGATAAAACCCTCCGACCTGCTAAAATATAGTTTTTATAGGGTTCTTTCACACCTACAGCATTTGGTGCGCACCAAACGTGTTTGGTCCATTGGTTCAGTTCGTTCGTGTTGATGTGAATGCAATCTCGGTACTTTGGTGCGCACCAAATCAATTGATCCGAGACCTGCCTGAAGGGGTGTGGTTTCGGACCGCTTCATCCACTCTACTGTGGTACGGTTCGTCTGGTGTGAAAGCAACCAAACCAAATCTGACGAAATAGTATAGTTTAATGCACTTTGGGTATAAGAGATACGCGGTTGTGGGTAAAATTCTTTTCCCTTCCTGTTGACTCCATTAATTTTTTCAAGCTATCGACTCACGATGAAACCAAACCGCGGAGAAACGTGGAGTCCCGAAGAAATTAAGTGCCTCTCTGTATTCACATTAAAGATGAAAGATGTGTGGCTGGGCTGTTTTGATTGGCCAACGGATTACCTGATGGATCTGCAGGAAGATCGCCGGCTAATAATAAAATTAACATTCCGTCGGCGAGATGAATAAACCAGGAGGCTGGTTTGGAGTCGCAGCTGCGAATCATGTTCGAAATTAATTATCTGAAAATAATGATTTGCACGTACAGTACAATGTAGTGCGCGAGGATCAGCACCATGAGCACAAAGCAAAGCTGTTCCTCCATGATTATTGAAAGTGGTGCGATTTTCTGAAAATACTCTGTTTCCGGTACCGATGGGCTTCGCGGTTTATTTTGGTTCGTTAGAACTCTGCATATGTGAAAGCAAACTGTACCCACGTCTGTTTACTACATTGTAACATTTTCCTGACTGGTGCGGACTAACGAAATCGAACTATAGGTGTGAAAGCACCCATAGTTTTATATGTTCTTTCCTTTGTTTCTTTTTTTTACAAATATGACCCAATATACAGTGGTGTGAAAAACTATTTGCCCCCTCCTGATTTCTTATTCTTTTGCATGTTTGTCACACAAAATGTTTCTGATCATCAAACATATTTAACTATTAGTCAAAGATAACACAAGTAAACACAAAATGCAGTTTTTAAATGAGGGGTTTTATTATTTAGGGAGAAAAAAAATCCAAACCTACATGGCCCTGTGTGAAAATGTAATTGCCCCCTGAACCTAATAACTGGTTGGGCCACACTTAGCAGCAATAACTGCAATCAAGCGTTAGCGATAACTTGCAACGAGTCTTTTACAGCGCTCTGGAGGAATTTTGGCCCACTCATCTTTTCAGAATTGTTGTAATTCAGCTTTATTTGAGGGTTTTCTAGCATGAACCGCCTTTTTAAGGTCATGCCACAACATCTCAATAGGATTCAGGTCAGGACTTTGACTAGGCCACTCCAAAGTCTTCATTTTGTTTTTCTTCAGCCATTCAGAGGTGGATTTGCTGGTGTGTTTTGGGTCATTGTCCTGCTGCAGCACCCAAGATCACTTCAGCTTGAGTTGACGAACAGATGGCCGGACATTCTCCTTCAGGATTTTTTGGTAGACAGTAGAATTCATGGTTCCATCTATCACAGCAAGCCTTCCAGGTCCTGAAGCAGCAAAACAACCCCAGACCATCACACTACCACCACCATATTTTACTGTTGGTATGATGTTCTTTTTCTGAAATGCTGTGTTACTTTTATGCCAGATGTAACGGGACATGCACCTTCCAAAAAGTTCAACTTTTGTCTCGTCGGTCCACAAGGTATTTTCCCAAAAGTCTTGGCAATCATTGAGATGTTTTTTAGCAAAATTGAGACAAGCCTTAATGTTCTTTTTGCTTAAAAGTGGTTTGCGCCTTGGAAATCTGCCATGCAGGCCGTTTTTGCCCAGTCTCTTTCTTATGGTGGAGTCGTGAACACTGACCTTAATTGAGGCAAGTGAGGCCTGCAGTTCTTTAGATGTTGTCCTGGGGTCGTTTGTGGCCTCTCGGATGAGTTGTCTCTGCGCTCTTGGGGTAATTTTGGTCGGCCGGCCACTCCTGGGAAGGTTCACCACTGTTCCATGTTTTTGCCATTTGTGGATAATGGCTCTCACTGTGGTTCGCTGGAGTCCCAAAGCTTTAGAAATGGCTTTATAACCTCTACCAGACTGATAGATCTCAATTTCTTTTGTTCTCATTTGTTCCTGAATTTCTTTCGATCTTGGCATGATGTCTAGCTTTTGAGGTGCTTTTGGTCTACTTCTCGGTGTCAGGTAGCTCCTATTTAAGTGATTTCTTGATTGAAACAGGTGTGGCAGTAATCAGGCCTGGGGTGACTACAGAAATTTAACTCAGGTGTGATAAACCACAGTTAAGTTATTCTTTAACAAGGGGGGCAATCACTTTTTCACACAGGGCCATGTAGATTTGGAGTTTTTTTCTCCCTTAATAACGTAAACCTTCATTTAAAAACTGCATTTTGTGTTCAATTATGTTATCTTTGACTAATAGTTAACGGTTTTTGATGAGCAGAAACATTTGTGTGACAAACATGCAAAAGAATAAGAAATCAGGAAGGGGGCAAATAGTTTTTCACACCACTGTATGTTCAGTGATACGTCAAATAATGTTTAATTTATCTCTATATTGCGTTATATTTTATACTAGTAAGTGGTGTTAATCTCTACATTAATGAGCACATGTATTATGATGTGGGATGTGGTGGGCTGCTGTGGGACAGAAAGTTCAGGTGCACTCTTTTGTTCCCAGTCTGCCCCGGGTTTAGATCTACAGTCCTGAGTGTAATGTTGTAGTTCTCTGTACTTCTGGAGACAGCTTTACAGTTCTGAATGTGACACTGCAGTTCTCAGTGTGGTTCTATAGTCCTTATTGTGACTGTGTGCTCCTATAACTGTGTTCTGTAGTGCTTAGTTTGGCTCTGCAGAACATCACTAGTGCCTGTGGTGGTCCTGTATTAAAGTTTGATGTTTTTTCTTGTGTACCCACAGTGACGGTGCGCTGCTACAAGAGCGGCTTTACAGCTGCAGCTATGACTTTGTGGCTCGAAACAGCAGTGAGCTCTCAGTCCTACAGGGAGAGACGCTGGAGGTGTGTTACACACAACAATAATAACAATAATAATAAGAAGAATATGACATTTTTACTGTTGACACATCTTAGCATTAAACTAAACATTTACCGGAAGAAGATGTAAACATGCAATCAATAAACTGTTATGTACTCATACAGTATCTGTATATCTATCCGTCTCTCCCTCTCTCAGGTGATTGAGTCTTCTAAACGATGGTGGAAGTGTCGCAACAGGTTTAATGAAGTCGGTTTTGTCCCTTTTAACATTCTGGAGCCTATTTCTCACATTGAGAGTCCTGGCCCCAACAACCCACCCAAGGTACACACCCACACCCACACACACACACACACACACACACAAAACAAAGAAAACTAAAAACTGACCACTGTGAGAAGTCTTACAAATAAACAAGACATTTGACTTGTTCATGTCACCTCACTATACATAATATTTCCACTGATTTACTTTTTACAAACTGGACTTTTATTTATTGTGAATCTACACAATTATCAAATAAGTCAGAAGCCAGGGGAAATATATTAAATATATAAAACTTGGGATCACATATTTATTAACCCATTTACTTGGATATATTACTTTTGATTATAAAACATGCAATTAAGGTATCACATGACCCGAATATAAATAAACCTGTTCCTTGAAGATAACCATGAACCTCAATTAGGTGAAAAAAATATACATTACAAAATAACCATTAAATTAGTATGTTCTCTCTCTCTCTGTCTCTCTCTCTCCCTCTCTCACGTGTCTATCTCACAGGCTCCAGCACCTCCTCCAATGCAGAAGACTAGCACTCTGCCTCTGCCCAGTTCCCTTGGCTGGACCTCTGACCTTAACACTTCACGGCCACGCAGCATTGCCCTGCCACCTCAACACCTGTCTGAGGACACAGAAAAAGGCGCACACACACACACACACACACACACACACACACACACACACACACACACACACACACACACACTGTGCACAAAATAGCATAGTTCCTGGTATATAGTTATAATAGTTAATAGTTTTTAGTATTGTCTGAAAAGAATAGGGTTAGTGGGTTACTGATATGGAGGCCAGGGGATCAAGCCCCAGCACTAGCCTTGAACAACAGGGGTGCTGCATCTTGGCTGACCCTGTGCCTGACCCAGGTTACCTTGGATATATGGAAAAAACTAAATTCACTGAGCTGTAAGGTACATGTGACAAACAATAGTGTCTCATCTACTGAACGTCTCTATGTGTGGCTTTCAGTGATGCAGGTTAACGATGAACTCCTGAAGAGACTGACCAGTGGGAAAGCAGCTTTGTCTCGTCCTTTGCTTATCCCTCGCTCTGCAGGTACATCACTCCCTTTGGACTTTTACTCGCCTCCTGCTGAGGTTGAGGCCTGGCTACGTGGGAAAGGCTTCAGTGAATCGTGAGTTTAATAAAAGACACAACACACACATACATTTTGCACCAAACTGCATCAAAACCTTTGAATCAACTCAATAGTCACCCTTGAAATTTAGAAAAAGTAATTAAAAAGTAATTAAATCAGGAATAAATTGCTTTCTTTTAAATTTATAGCCCATCTGTTTTTATGTGCCGATGTCCTTATTAAAGATGCTGTTAACCTTCTGTTGCTTCTGTGCCTGTCTGTGAGAACGTCTGCTCTAACATTTCACCATAATCTAAAAAAAACTGAATTTCTAAACTGAATACAGTATCTCAGTGACATATTACAGACTCACACAGTGTTTTTAAATATACAAACTGATAACGATTAGTCAAATAGGATCTGCTCCAGGAGAGGGCAGTTCCCTTAATTCCTACTATAATTTCCAATCTGTGTAGGAGAATACTATGATCAATGGTGTGAAAAGTTGCACTTTGGGTCGAGGTCGAGTAACACAAGAATAGTGACGCAACCCAATAGGAGGTCATTTATTACTTTAACCAGTGCTGTCTCTGTGCTGTAATGAGGCTTAAATCCTGACTGGTACAGTTTGTTTATGCTATTTCTATGTAGATATGAGCATAGCTGCTGTGCTACTATCTTTTCCAGAATCTTAGGGCTAAAGGGGACGTTTGATATCAGCCTGTAGTTGGACAGCTGTTAGGGGTCAAGGTCAGGTTTCTTGGTTAGTGGTTTAATAGCTGCTAATTTAACAGATTTTACAACATACCCACTGCTGAGTGAGGAATTAATTATTCTCAACAGCGGGTCTGTTATTACTGGTACTATCTGTTTAAGAAAATGTGTCGGTATAGGATCTAATACAGGTCCTTCTCAAAAAATTAGCATATTGTGATAAAGTTCATTATTTTCTGTAATGTACTGATAAACATTAGACTTTCATATATTTTAGATTCATTACACACAAACTGAAGTAGTTCAAGCCTTTTATTGTTTTAATATTGATGATTGTGGCATACAGCTCATGAAAACCCAAAATCCCTATATAAAAAAATTAGCATATTTCATCCGACCAATAAAAGAAAAGTGTTTAGAATACAAAAAAAGTCAACCTTCAAATAATTATGTTCAGTTCTGCACTCAATACTTGGTCGGGAATCCTTTTGCAGATTCTTGTGTCTTGTGTCTCTCAACTTTCTCTTCACAATATCCCACAGATTCTCTATGGGGTTCAGGTCAGGAGAGTTGGCAGGCCAATTGAGCAC
Organism: Channallabes apus; assembly: GCA_030522415.1. Classification (NCBI taxonomy): domain Eukaryota; kingdom Metazoa; phylum Chordata; class Actinopteri; order Siluriformes; family Clariidae; genus Channallabes; species Channallabes apus. Next base: position 24,121,364 of record CM060104.1, read on the forward strand.
AGTAATACCATGGTCAGTAAACCATTTACCAGTGGTTTTGGCACTGTGAGCAGGTGCCAGGTCGTGCTGAAAAATTCTCCATAAAGCTTTTCAGCAGATGGAAGCATGAAGTGCTCCAAAATCTCCTGATAGCTAGCTGCATTGACCCTGCCCTTGATAAAACACAGTGGACCAACACCAGCAGCTGACATGGCACCCCAGACCATCACTGACTGTGGGTACTTGACACTGGACTTCAGGCATTTTGGCATTTCCCTCTCCCCAGTCTACCTCCAGACTCTGGTGCTTTGATTTCCGAATGACATGCAAAATTTGCAACCTGTAGCCCATTTCCTGCACACGCCTGTACACGGTGGCTCTGGCTCCTTCTGCCCTGAGTACTGCATTGCAGACTCTTATTCAACTCTTATCCAGACTGGACTATTCCGAAATTATTTTAGTAGGTGATCTAAACTGGGATTGGCTGAAACCTTGTTCAGATGAATTTAAGTTATTTTGTGGTTCTGTCAATTTTACACAGCTGACCAATTCTCCCACTCGTCCAAATCTTAAGTGCCAAGAGAAATCCACCTTAATTGATTTAATTTTGACTAATGCCCCGCACAAATTTTCTGCTGTTGGTGTTTTTTGCAATGACTTGAGTGATCACTGTGTTGTTGTTGCTGTAAGGAATACTAAGATGCCTAAATGTAAAGCTCGCGTAATTTGTAAGAGGAATCTCAAAAAATTTAATGAACAGGGTTTTTGCCATGATTTGTTTAATTGTGATTGTTGTAGAATAGAGCTGATTCCCGATGTGGAGTCAGCCTGGATCTTTCTCCGGGATAGTTTTTTGCAAGTAATAAATAGACACGCCCCACTAAAGAGATTTAGAGTTAAGGGGCGGGACAATCCCTGGTTTTCCTCTGAGCTTGGAGACATTCTTCATGACCGCAATTTAGCTTGGGCCAAAGCAAGAAAAACGGGCTCCTCGTCTGATTGGCTTGTTTTTAGACAGTTAAGAAATAAATGTTCTTCTTTTATTAAGAAAGCAAAATCTGACTTTTATCTGTCAGCCACTACAGACAATTTAAATGATCCCAGAAAATTTTGGAAGGCTATAAAATTACTTTCTTTAAACAGAGATAGTATTAATGTTCCTTCTCTTATTATGAAAGGGTCTGCAGTAGTTCAGGACAAGCTGGAGATATTGAACCATTTTAATGAACATTTTATTCAGTCTGGTTCTTTTTTTGACATGGTGTGTCCTTCAACTATGACACTTTGTAGAGATGTACCAATCTCTACAAGTGTCTTCAATTTCACTCCTTTCTTAGTGGCTGACGTTCAAAAAGTCTTAAAAGGGCTGGCTCCTGAAAAACCTCCTGGACCTGATCTTATAGAGCCCTACTTCTTAAAAATAGCTGCTGATTATGTAGCACAGCCGCTAACGTACCTTTTTAATCTTACTCTAGAGAGCAATACTATTCCTAAAATATGGAAATCTGCATTTGTTTGTCCATTATTGAAAGGGGGTGACCCGTCAAACTTAAATAATTACAGGCCAATTTCTAACTTGTCTGTTTTGGCCAAAACGCTTGAATCCCTGGTGAGTGATCAGATGAAAGACTTCCTGCATGTACAGGACATTTTATCCCCAGTTCAGTCAGGTTTTAGAAAAAGACATAGCACCATCACAGCTGCAATGAAGGTGATAAATGACATCTCTGTTGCTCGTGACAAGAAGCAGCACTGTGCATCACTTTTTCTTGATTTGTCAAAAGCTTTTGACACGGTTGATCATGATGTTTTAAAGATTAGGCTTCTTAATTCAGGGTTTTCAGAGAATACTGTCTCTTGGTTCTCAAACTATCCCAATGACAGAACCCAATGCATTAAGCATAATGGTGTTCAAGCTGGTATTTTGCCAATCCTTAAAGGGGTTCCACAAGGCTCTGTGTTAGGCCCTCTTTTATTTACTATTTATATAAATAACCTTGATCGGCATGTGTCTGATGAAAATTTTCATTTTTATGCAGATGACACAGTTATTTACTGCTGTGCACCCTCTCTTAAACAAGCCATTGAACATTTACAGAATGCCTTCACTGTGGTCCAAAACACTTTGCTACAGCTGAAACTTGTGCTCAATGTGGACAAAACCAAACTTATGCTCTTCACGGACCCTCGGAATAGATCACTGAATGTTCCCTCAGTGATTACTCTTGGCGGACGGGAAATACAGATTGTTACAACTTATAAGTATATTGGTATTGTTATTGATGATTGCCCATCATTTAAACCTCATGTTCACTGTTTAGTGAGAAAGTTGAGGCAAAAATTGGGTTTTTATTTTCGAAATAAGCTGTGCTTTTCTTTTAATGTTAAAAAACGGCTGGTGGCATCCACTTTTTTATCTGTGCTGGACTATGGTGATATATTATATATGCATTCATCTGCTCAATGCCTTCATATGATTGACGCAGCCTATCATGCATCGCTGAGATTTATTACTAATTGTAAAGCACGTAGTCACCACTGTGAGTTGTACTCTCGTGTAGGGTGGGCTGCTTTGGCCACACGGAGGCTCTGTCATTGGTACACATTTATATATAAGGCTATTCTTGGTGTGCTTCCATCTTATTTATGTTCACTTCTTATGAAAAAAAGCACTGGTCATTACTCTCTTCGATCTCAGGCTGTTCTCTTGTTTTCTGTTCCACATATTAGTACTGAGCTGGGTAAAAAGGCCTTTGTTCATTCTGCTCCTTTTACATGGAATTTGCTGCAGAACAACTTAAAACTTAGTAAATTGATTCCTTTGAGTGTTTTTAAGTTAAAAATTAGATGTTTTGAGTTGGACTCCCTCATATGTCAATGTTTCTGATTGAGATTTCATTGTAAGTGCAAAATCTGGCGTTGAAACTGTTTCTAATAATTTATTTGCGGGGGGGGGGGGGGGGTTGTATGTATGTAATGTGATGTTATTTGCTGCCTATCTTGGCCAGGTCTCCCTTGCAAAAGAGATTTTTAATCTCAATGGGCTTTTCCTGGTTAAATAAAGGATAAATAAAAAATAAAATGTTTCTACTCCAGACTCAGTCCACTGCTTCGGCAGGTCCCCCAAGGTCTGGAATCGGTCCTTCTCCACAATCTTCCTCAGGGCCCGGTCACCTCTTCTCGTTGTGCAGCGTTTTCTGCCACGCTTTTTCCTTCCCACAGACTTCCCACTGAGGTGCCTTGATACAGCACTCTGGGAACAGCCTATTCATTCAGAAATGTCTTTCTGTGTCTTACCCTCTTGCTTGAGGGTGTCAATGATGGCCTTCTGGACAGCAGTCAGGTCGGCAGTCTTACCCATGATTGCCGTTTTGAGTAATGAACCAGGCTGGGAGTTTTTAAAAGCCTCAGGAATCTTTTGCAGGTGTTTAGAGTTAATTAGTTGATTCAGATGATTAGGTTAATAGCTCGTTTAGAGAACCTTTTCATGATATGCTCATTTTTTGAGATAGGGATTTTGGGTTTTCATGAGCTGTATGCCACAATCATCAATATTAAAACAATAAAAGGCTTGAACTACTTCAGTTTGTGTGTAATGAATCTAAAATATATGAAAGTCTAATGTTTATCAGTACATTACAGAAAATAATGAACTTCATCACAATATGCTAATTTTTGGAGAAGGACCTGTATACAGGTTGATGAATTTGCAGAAGAGATGAGTGAAATTAGTTCATTCTCTTCAAGGGGAGTAAAGTATTCTAGGTTCCGATGTGATGTGGTTAGTTTATTATCTGCATCAATTAAATTATCTGGTTTCAAAGCCTGACATTTTTGCCTAATATTGTGTTATTGAAGTCCTGCATGTTATAGACATGGAGATTTCTTTAGTGGTATTATTCCTGGTTAGTTTTGCTATGGTATTAAATAAAAATCTAGAATAATTTTTGTTAGTTTCTATAGGAGTGGAGAGATAAATTAATCTAGTGGCACTAAGAGCTTTTTTTTTTTTATAGTTCAGGATGCTCTCCTTTCATGTTATTTGAAATACTAACAATTTAGTTTGATGCCATTTATGTTCTAATTTTTGAACATTCTGTTTTAAAGTGATGTGGTCATTATACTTATCTCTAATATTTTTTCTTTTAACTGGAGCTAAATTATCTAGGGTATAACGAATGTTGACCCTAAGTCACCTGATCTAGTTCTGTGGGATCAGACGGCGATCCAAGCAAAGTTGATAAGTCTGAGAAACTCCTGATAAAGCTCTATGTGGTAGTTGATGTGAATGTACGTTTAATGTGTTTAATGGAGTCCAGTAGATTATTGGAGGTTCAGAAAACCTGCACTTCTGCTGAGGAACCTTGAATCCTGCCATTCATGTGGATGTTACTCTGATACGTACCACCGACCTAAACAGTCTTACAGACCATGTTACACCCCTTCATGGAGATGTTGTACATTTATGGCAATGTCCTCTTTCAGCAGGATAATGCACCCTGACACAATGCACACACTGTTCAGGCATTGCTCACCCTAGGTATTTACTCCACCTCAAGATTATCCAGATCTGCTCGAGTGTCTGTGGGATGTGGGAGAAACATGTCTGATCCATGGTGGCCCTAATCACAAAACTTAAAGGATCTGGTGCTAACATATCTCTTTAAATATATCTTTAAAAGACAAAAAAATAAAAAAATCACAGAATACTGTTCAACATGTATGTCTCAATGTTAAATTACCAACAGCACCCCCTAGAGGATAACCATGTTAACTGGAATTATACAGCTCTCTGAGCATTCTGCAGGGAAGAGAGCTATCATGCAAGTGTAAAAGACACAAAATGAGCTATTAATAAGTAATAAAGTTAAATTGCAAAGAGAGGACATTGTTCATGCTCTAGTACATCATCCAAATTATCTGTAGAGCACTATACAGTGGTGTGAAAAACTATTTGCCCCCTTCCTGATTTCTTATTCTTTTGCATGTTTGTCACACTTAAATGTTTCTGCTCATCAAAAACCGTTAACTATTAGTCAAAGAAAACATAATTGAACACAAAATGCAGTTTTTAAATGAAGGTTTACGTTATTAAGGGAGAAAAAAAACCTCCAAATCTACATGGCCCTGTGTGAAAAAGTGATTGCCCCCCTTGTTAAAAAAGAACTTAACTGTGGTTTATCACACCTGAGTTCAATTTCTGTAGTCACCCCCAGGCCTGATTACTGCCACACCTGTTTCAATCAAGAAATCACTTAAATAGGAGCTACCTGACACAGAGAAGTAGACCAAAAGCACCTCAAAAGCTAGACAGCATGCCAAGATCCAAAGAAATTCAGGAACAAATGAGAACAAAAGTAATTGAGATCTATCAGTCTGGTAAAGGTTATAAAGCCATTTCTAAAGCTTTGGGACTCCAGCGAACCACAGTGAGAGCCATTATCCACAAATGGCAAAAACATGGAACAGTGGTGAACCTTCCCAGGAGTGGCCGGCTGACCAAAATTACCCCAAGAGCGCAGAGACAACTCATCCGAGAGGCCACAAACGACCCCAGGACAACATCTAAAGAACTGCAGGCCTCACTTGCCTCAATTAAGGTCAGTGTTCACGACTCCACCATAAGAAAGAGACTGGGCAAAAACGGCCTGCATGGCAGATTTCCAAGGCACAAACCACTTTTAAGCAAAAAGAACATTAAGGCTCGTCTCAATTTTGCTAAAAAACATCTTAATGATTGCCAAGACTTTTGGGAAAATACCTTGTGGACCGACGAGACAAAAGTTGAACTTTTTGGAAGGTGCGTGTCCCGTTACATCTGGCGTAAAAGTAACACAGCATTTCAGAAAAAGAACATCATACCAACAGTAAAATATGGTGGTGGTAGTGTGATGGTCTGGGGTTGTTTTGCTGCTTCAGGACCTGGAAGGCTTGCTGTGATAGATGGAACCATGAATTCTACTGTCTACCAAAAAATCCTGAAGGAGAATGTCCGGCCATCTGTTCGTCAACTCAAGCTGAAGCGATCTTGGGTGCTGCAGCAGGACAATGACCCAAAACACACCAGCAAATCCACCTCTGAATGGCTGAAGAAAAACAAAATGAAGACTTTGGAGTGGCTTAGTCAAAGTCCTGACCTGAATCCTATTGAGATGTTGTGGCATGACCTTAAAAAGGCGGTTCATGCTAGAAAACCCTCAAATAAAGCTGAATTACAACAATTCTGAAAAGATGAGTGGGCCAAAATTCCTCCAGAGCGCTGTAAAAGACTCGTTGCAAGTTATCGCAAACGCTTGATTGCAGTTATTGCTGCTAAGGGTGGCCCAACCAGTTATTAGGTTCAGGGGGCAATTACTTTTTCACACAGTAATCCACAGTTTGGATTTTTTTTTCTCCCTAAATAATAAAACCCCTCATTTAAAAACTGCATTTTGTGTTTACTTGTGTTATCTTTGACTAATAGTTAAATGTGTTTGATGATCAGAAACATGTTGTGTGACAAACATGCAAAAGAATAAGAAATCAGGAGGGGGGCAAATAGTTTTTCACACCACTGTATCTGGGTGAGTGTCTCAGACTCTAAAAGTGGATTTATACCTGGCACAAAATAACCATAATAGAGATAGTGTTCTATTGAGACACTTGCTGCAGATTTGAGATTCTCTCATCTGTTTTTCTTAATACATTTGTTGGAAACCCCTTAATGGTGTCACTCTAATTTGTTAAAATTTTATTGATCTAGTAAAACGACAGGCTGTGTACTGACTTCTTCTAGTGGTTTTTATAAATCACTTCCATTTTGTATGAAATGTTTTAGAATTAAAATAAGAAATACGATTAATCATTAGAAATCATGATTGAATTTATTTCTCTCTCTCTCTCCACGTGTGTTTGTATGTGTGTGTGTGTAGGACTGTACAGTGTCTTCGTGTATTAACAGGAGCTCAGCTCTTTTCTCTGAATAAGGAGGAACTTCGTGCCGTCATTCCTGAAGAAGGAGCGAGAGTGTACAGCCAAGTTGCTGTACAGAAAGCATTGCTGGAGGTATACACACACACACACACACACACACACACACACACACACACACACACACACACACACACACACACACACACACACAACCTCACGCATACAAACCTTCAATGATATGATTAAATAATGTGTGTTATTTTCTCAGGATGTGAAAAAGGCAACAGAGCTGGAGGCAGTGATGGAGAAACAGAAGATGAAAGTGGATTTTACAGCGGAAAGTGGAACACTTTAAACTACACATCATGCCAAAACGAAACCCCCCCCCCCATACCCCACCCTGCAATTAAAGACACCTATGTAATGTATATATACTGTAAACGGTGGTGTAAATGGTATGGTTAAAAAAAAAAAACATTTCTTTAATTCCTTCTACACACATATACACATGTACATATGGCCACACATCCTGTCTAAATAACTCTGTACAGAGTTCTCCTCACACACCTACACAAATCAAGTCCATTTTAAGGTAAAAATAACAATGTTTAAATGGAAATGTTCAACTATAAACTGTACATTAAATAAATTCTAATAACATGCTTGTAGTTCTGTCACTTTAAATCACCACACTGACTGGTAATGTCTTTACTGGTTACTTAATGAGTGCAGTTGGGAAACTCGCCTCCCTACTGGCTCTTTATTAGCATGGGGTTATAGTTTTAAGAATTAGGTTTTTGATTTTACTTAATGGAACCAAATTTGCTTGGTTGGTTTAGGGCCTGCCTGGAGTCACAGTTCTCTTGAGGGTTCCCAGATGTCATGGTTCTCTCACTCTGCATGAAGCACACACACACGTCAACGCAAGTGCAGGAAAATATAGTCTTTATTGAGTGCTTTGCCTCCAAAGAAAACGTCTCAGAGACTCGTCACAGTAATGATTTTTAACCAGGCGTTCACTACGCCGATAACCAGGCGCAGTCTGCAGGCGGTTTTAAACTAGAATCCACTTTCAACCAAAAATGTCATTCTTTCAGAAACAAACATAACAAAAAGAAACAAAACCTCTCTGTGTTCTCAGAGGATATTACGTGGTCGGCGAAGCTGTCCCGCTTCGCCTAACTTCGCCTGCAGATACCGCTTCAAACCTGGGGAGAGCAGAAAGACATACACATGTTAGTGAGGAGTGATACAACGGTGATCAGACAGTGTGGTGTGGGTTCGGCTGGGTTTAAGTAGGGAGGCAGGTGAGGTGTGCACAGGTGATCTGAGTTATTTAATCGTGGTGAGTAATGACATACGTGGACACACTAGGGGGAGACAAAGCCACGGCTCAGTAATCCGGCGAGCCGGATCTTTCTCTCCGGGACTGAGGAGGCTCGGGCATGACACCAGATCCCAGATTTCTTCAAAATATTGGGGTCTAAAGGAACTTCATGAAACACTTCCTTCCTGACTTCCATATATACAGTATATTTAAACATATTAATGCAAAGAATGGCTAAAATACTCTGGTGTTTAAGAGCTAGGAGGTCTGACAAACAGTGCCATCTACACTAGTGTTTAGGTCATTTTTGTTTATCCTTCATCTTACTTATTACATAGGGGTAGATGGAGGGGATGGTTAGTAGGTTGGATCTCCTAAATGTGAAATTTATATAAAATAAAACAAATCAAAATATTGTGTTAAAGGTCATATATATTTGTTGTTATATACAAACCGGATTCCAAAAAATTTGGGACACTAAACAAATTGTGAATAAAAACTGAATGCAATGATGTGGAGATGGCAAATGTCAATATTTCTTTCAGAATAGAACATAGATGACAGATCAAAAGTTTAATCTGAGAAAATGTATCATTTTAAAGGAAAAATATGTTGATTCCAAATTTCACGGTGTCAACAAATCCCAAAAAAGTTGGGACAAGTAGCAATAAGAGGCTGGAAAAAGTAAATTTGAGCATAACGAAGAGCTGGAAGAACAGTAATTAGGTTAATTGGCAACATGATTGGGTATAAAAAGAGCTTCTCAGAGTGGCAGTGTCTCTCAGAAGCCAAGATGGGTAGAGGATCACCAATTCCCACAATGTTGCGCAGAAAGATAGTGGAGCAATATCAGAAAGTTGTTACCCAGCGAAACATTGCAAAGACTTTGCAGTTATCATCATCAACTGTGCATAATATCATCCGAAGATTCAGAGAATCTGGAACAATCTCTGTACGTAAGGGTCAAGGGCGTAAAACCATACTGGATGCCCGTGATCTCCGGCCCTTAAACGACACTGCACCACAAACAGGAATGCTACTGTAAAGGAAATCACAGAATGGGCTCAGGAATACTTCCAGAAACCATCGTCAGTGAACACAATCCACCGTGCCATCCGCCGTTGCCAGCTGAAACTCTACAGGGCAAAGAAGAAGCCATTTCTAAGCAAGATCCACAAGCACAGGCGTTTTCATTGGTCCAGGGATCATTTAAAATGGAGTGTGGCAAAATGGAAGACTGTTCTGTGGTCAGACGAGTCACGATTCGAAGTTCTTGTTGGAACTGTGGGACGCCATGTCATCCGGACCAAAGAGGACAAGGACAACCCAAGTTGTTATCAACGCTCAGTTCAGAAGCCTGCATCTCTGATGGTATGGGGTTGCATGAGTGCATGTTGCATGGGCAGCTTGCATGTCTGGAAAGGCACCATCAATGCAGAAAAATATATTCAGGTTCTAGAACAACATATGCTCCCATCCAGACGTCATCTCTTTCAGGGAAGACCCTGCATTTTTCAACAAGATAATGCCAGACCACATTCTGCATCAATCACAACATCATGGCTGCGTAGGAGAAGGATCCGGGTACTGAAATGGCCAGTCTGCAGTCCAGATCTTTCCCCTATAGAGAACATTTGGCGCATCATAAAGAGGAAGGTGCGACAAAGAAGGCCCAAGACGATTGAACAGTTAGAGGCCTGTATTAGACAAGAATGGGAGAGCATTCCTATTTCTAAACTTGAGAAACTGGTCTCCTCGGTCCCCAGACGTCTGTTGAGTGTTGTAAGAAGAAGGGGAGATGCCACACAGTGGTGAAAATGGCCTTGTCCCAACTTTTTTGGGATTTGTTGACACCATGACATTTTGATTCACCATATTTTTCCCTTAAAATGATACATTTTCTCAGTTTAAACGTTTGTTCCGTGATTTATGTTCTATTCTGAATAAAATATTGACATTTGCCATCTCCACATCATTGCATTCAGTTTTTATTCACAATTTGTTTAGTGTCCCAACTTTTTTGGAATCCGGTTTGTATATACAGTAGTAGACCGCTTTGTGTAGAGGGCAATGCAGCCCACTCCGCTGGCTACCACCGCCAGTATATTTTACACCTGTGAAAAAAACTGCAATGTGCAAATTATTTGAACTTTTTTCTTTAGAATTGGGAAAATAAAGCACCCAAAGAAGCATCTATTTTAATCATTAAATAAAAATGCAGTGTAGGTTGGCAATGACTAAAGAACATTACAAAACTGTTTTGTGATAGATAAATGTTTTAATTTGAAATCTATTTTCTTTATTTAAAAAAGAAAATCCAACCACACACTTAAATTATAGCACTCAGGATTCCCTAGTTGATCAAAATGCCTAACCTTTTACAAATGTGTACACCATAATTAATTTATTAAAATTAAACTGGAAAATGGCAAACTTTACATTTACATTCTGTACAAATGTTATTACCAATAAAGATCTAAAATGCAATATACAGATTATTTTTAATCAAGAAACGAGGCAATAAAATAACGTCTGTTTTCAGTAGTTTCTGCCTCCATTTATAATTTAAGTCCAAAACTATTTTTAATTATATATGTATGACTGAATCTTCAATGTTTTATCATGACCAACCCAATTAGGCCTACAGTACTTGTAGATTCCTTTAACACTAGAAGTGCCGAGCACGGTCATTTTGTCCACAAGGGGGAAAAAAAAAAACTTCACACTCGATCAAAATCCAGGACCCTCCTTTCATGACTTTTCCTAGATCTGTGAGCTTAATCACCCTGCTTGCTTAAATTTTCTAAATCGCACCAGTAAAAGCTGGTGAAAAGGGACTATCTGACCATTTTGATTCATACACATTCACATTCCATACAAACTTAAATAATTCTTTTGATTGTGTAAAGCTGTTTTGAGACAATGTCAATTGTTAAAAGCGCTATACAAATAAAATTTAATTGAATTGAAATTAAAAGCCAGTATAAAGCTATTTTGCTCTTATTTACCTGAAATTCATGACAGCGGCGCGGCATGACGATTCCTGCCTTTTCTAACCTGCGATTCTCATTATTCTCAGCAGGTGGCGCAAGGGATCGCGCATACTATCTATGCGTCATTCAGTGAGTATATGGAACTATTTCAGGTTTCACTCCATATATGCAGTTTATATATATATAATATGCTTCTGTGAAATATCGACAATTCGCCATTCATTCCCGCATTGATAATCATTCGCATTGAGTGTTTGAATAAATCAGATCTACCACAAACTGAACAACTTCACTTTTCCGGTATGGTAACATAAGCACCTCGGATACCTGTCGCTGCTGTGGAAATATTACGCTACTGATATTAAATATAGAATATTTATTGAAACAAAAACTAATACCATTATGAAATATATAACTTATTGAAACGTTTATAACCTATCGAAAATGATTCGATTGATTTACAAGATGTATGCTATATAATACTAAGGGTTTCCGGGGGTATGTGTTTCACCTGCCATGTGGGAGACCCGGGTTCGATTCCCAGCCGGTGACCAACAACAATAATGCTAATTGGGTTTCTAAATTGAAATGTAAATTATTGTGTCCTAATTATATGATGTCCTTGATAATGGTTATAACAAATATATAAATAATACAGTAAACAATAAACACTGCCTTTTGCAAAGTGAAAGTGAGTGCTGATGGAGCAGGAGCAGCGATTTAGTTCTGAACACGCTTCCGTGAAATTATCGCTAAAACAATATTAAATTTGAATAAATCAGATAGCATAGTTTATTGTCTATCTATAATAAACTATGCTATGTCATAACTGAAGCAAACACCACGATTATGCCTTGTTTCGTTCGGTGTTGCTACACAATGGACCACGCACCTAATTAGCGGGAACGTGGTTCACTTTTTCGTTCACCTCTGAGAAAAACAAAGTATTTTGTATGCTTACATTTTGAATTTTTATAACAGTACAAGAAGTACGTGCGTGCACGCACACACACCTCCACTTTTTTCAGTTACAACAAGCACAGCGATGAGTCCACGTCCGCTGAATTCGACAGACTGAAGACAAATTACCGTTGTCTATACGTAAAGCCTATAGTAATTTCGTGTTTTCTACTATAAGATTATCATAAACCAAATTTAAGCTAAGCGTTACATTTTTAAGTTCTTGTCCTGTTGGCAGGAATCCACTATAGTAAAAGCCTATAGTATATTTGATATCCATCTACTTAGAGCTGTTCATTTACGATAAAAAACAAAAAACAAAATATAAACATCTGCTTTAACTTTAGTTGTTTTTTTTTATTCATGAGAACCTTTCAGTTTTGTAAATATTCTAGTTACAGTGTGACAAGTCTTACTTTAGGGTAAACGTTTTTAAGTATTAGACCATCCAGTTAAGATAAATGTTATGTCGTTGATTAATAAAATCTGGATTAAGGATGTTTTATTTTGTTTTATAGTGACACTAAAGAGCTGAACAACTTCCCTTTTTTGAGAATTATTTTTCAACATTTTGGAGAATTAGAACATCCTGGTTAGTTTTTTTTAAATTATTATTATTAAACTAATTATCACAACATAACTAACCCAACAACATTGATCATTGATTCAGCTGAAACTAATTCTATACATGTAAGAGAAAGTGTAGATGCAGATTCCAAATGTATAAATATGTATATATATATATATACACACACAGGTCCTTCTCAAAAAATTAGCATATTGTGATAAAGTTCATTATTTTCTGTAATGTACTGATAAACATTAGACTTTCATATATTTTAGATTCATTACACACAAAGTGAAGTAGTTCAAGCCTTTTATTGTTTTAATATTGATGATTGTGGCATACAGCTCATGAAAACCCAAAATATAAATTAATATGCATGCTATATATATATATATATATAACCCACTTGGGTATTTGAGATTGTGGGGAAACCCTTTTTGGTATTTTCTAATAACTGAAAATATGCATTTCTTTTGTTTTGTTTTTGTGTAGTTGCTCACAACTATTGTATGTATTTTTTTTTCTTGCTTGATGTATCATGGGTTCAGGTGTATAAAGTGGATGTATGTTTGTTGTTCTGTTGTGAAATTAATTCGCTGTGGAAGAAGTGTGTCGAGGGTTGCTGACGTCACTTTTGCGCCAGCTCGTGGTGAGATGCATGCCGCAATTCGGCTTGCACTTAATCTGATTAATCTTCTTTAATCCCTTCTTTAAATGTAGGCCTGAACTGTGTCATTGCATTAGTGCTGGGAGGATAAAGTGTGTGCTTGACGAGATCGGACTGTCTCATTGCATTGCAATCGTTTGGAGTATTGTCCGGAGAGAGACGAGTTGGATTTCACTACAGGTGGATTGCGCAATCAGGGAACTCGCTCGATCTAAGGAAGGCAAGGATTCTTCCTCGTTCATTGCAGCGAGGATTCTGTAGGCATTCATACACGCATACTGTATTGACTGAACTGAGTCAAACACATCCGTTCAGCATTCATTCATAACACTCATTCAGCCATGGGCGTAAATTTCATTTAACAGTAGGGGGGGGGGACAATAAATATAAAATTTCTCATGAGCAATTTTTGAAGGAGACACAAATAATCCAGTCAAATTGTACTTATAAAGATACAGTATGTCCCCACAGTGAAAAACTTTGCTTCTATCATTATTACTGTAGTATGGAGACTGCGCCATTATGGTTATTTTCAAAGTTTTTCTCAGGTTCAATGACAAAGCAGATTTTTCAAAAACTATTTATTGCATTGTTCATGTTGTTTACAGTCAAGCCATCAGCATACAATAAAATGTAAACATGAGATCTAAACTAAAAACTGTGCTCCCTGTGCTGGTGCTGCAATATCATCTCTTTGTTCTGCTGTCTCCGGCTCCCTCCTGGTCCTGAATCTGCCCCTTCCTCTACTCTCACTGTCTCAGAACAGACTGACTCCTGAAGCAGAAAAAAATGCAGGAATACTCATAATAACTAACTTGTTTACATTACACTTGTTACATTGAAAGATCATACTGTAAATTGGTGAGCCTATTACCTATTACTATTACTTGGGGTGAACAAGAAATTGTTCAGCCCCCCCCCCCCCCCCCAAAAAAAATTATCTGTCATTATCCCTTCAATAAAAGCACCACACTTACCCGACACTGTACATCTGATTGACCCTGGTCTACCTGTCCCTCAAAAATGTCTGTCTCCTTTGCCTGTGATATATTGTGACATTATTATTTTCATAAGCACTCGTTCTTAAAGCCAAATTGCCTTAATATGTGAACTTGTACTTACAGTACTTGGCGTTTAGGTCACTGAAAAATTATCTTATGTCCATTTATCTATGACACTGCAAGGCAAGTTTATTTATACTGTAGCACATTTCATACACAATGGTCATTCAAATTGCTTTACATAAAGAAAGTAAAACTATCAAAAAATAATCACAACAATAAAAACAAGGAATTAAAAAAAGGTTTAAAATTGGATTTAAAATTAATTAAGACACTTAGAACTGAATGGATATCGATTATACAAAAAAATACAATTCTGACTAGGCTCATTTAGGACACAGTGCTCATTTATTAAATGTACAGCTAAATAATATGCAAATTGTGGCCGTTAATGTTAAGTTAACATTATGCCAAGTCGTCATAAATAAAACAGCGTTTGTCATGTTAGTTGCAGTGCACTATGTAAAAAGCTATTGTAAACAAGATAACGTTAACTAGATAAGTAATAATTTAATCGCTAATACACTAGATTAATGCGAAATTACATCGGTAATCAGCATTTTTGCCGCAACTAATTTATGAATGAGTCTACATCAACTACATTAAAGAGAATCGCTTTATTTAAAGTGAATAAAATCCCCTACTTACTGGAGTTCAACATTAATTGAGCTGCAGCCACAAACCTGACCTGAACTGGGAAAGCAGGAGGCAGTGGGACAAAACACTGTGAGGAAGCGGAGGGGGAACTCAAATCTTTCTAAATGCATTTTTTGCGGGTTTTTTTTTCTACTTACACAATTATCTTAGGTATATATACATAGAATTTTCACAATAGAGAATGCGGTTTTTTTTTTTTGGGGGGGGGGGGGGACCCGCAGATTGGACAGGCGCGGATTTACGCCCCTGCATTCAGCATTCATTTATAACACTCATTCAACATTCATTCATAACATTCATTCAGCATTTGTTCACAACATTCGTTCAGCATTCATTCATATTTTATTTGACTGTTTGGACTATATATACATTTTTTTATTGTTATTTTCATGTCAATGGTAACTGTGAACTGACATATTACATTTCAAGGGTTGAGTTGTAATTATTTGAAAGATTTTCTTTTTGAAGTTTTGAAAAAAAAGAAAGAAAACAAGGTTGCTAAAGACAAAATATTCGTTAAAACCTTATTTCTGTCACGACTTGTAGGTGTGTGGTTCGGCATAAACGCAGAGGAGGCAGGGAGAAAGGCCATCTTTTATTGAAGTTACTCATTCACATAAACATTAATCACTCTTCTTGGGAGCACCTAGTAAACGTTAATTCTCTTCAAAACAAACCAACACAGTCAAACACAAAATGACGCTTAATACTCGATGCCTGCCTGACTTTCAGTCAGGCTATTTATACTCGTCCTGAACCTAATGACCCACCTCGGCTTCAGGTGAGTGCTCCCCTCCCCTAACCAAGGTGCCCCCTGGGTAATGAAGTTCAAAACTAGAACTCAAAATGAAAACCTAACAAAACACAGACCACACGGGCTTTTTGGCGCCCTCTAGGGGTTAACCCTTACATCACCCCCCTTCAAAAATGCTCCTCCGGAGCATCACCGGAGATCCTGGACTCCCACTCCAGTGTTCCCACTCTTTCCCCTTGATCCCAAGGCTCAGTGGCGGCAGAGCTGGAGCCAGACTCAACTTCTGCAGAGCTAGCACTGGAAAGGTGTTCGGTGGCTGCGGCGCTGGAGAGGTGCTCGGCGGTTGCGGCGCTGGAGAGGTGCTCGGCGGCTGCGGTGCTGGGCTTAGAGCCGGCACGTCGTCCTGAAAGCCGGGAGGCGGCTGAAGGATATGCTCGCCGGGTCGCACGGCGGCCGAGGCGGAGCTGAAGCATAGCTCGACGGCTGCAGCGGCGGTGCGAGGTTCGGTGGCTGCGGTGCTGGAGCATAGCTCGGCGCCGGCACGGCGTCCTCAAAGCTGGGAGGGGGCGGAAGGACAATGCTCTCCAATGACAGAGCGGCAGCGATGCTCGGCGGAGGCTGAAGAGCTTGCTCGCTGAACAGTGCAGGCGCGTAAACCCTCGGCGATGCGAGGTTCGGTGGCGGCAGAGCTGGAACTGGGCTCGGCGGCGGCAGAGCTGGTGCGTCCACGAAGCCGGGAGGCGGTGGAAGAGGAAACACCTCGTCCTGGCTGCGCCGCCACTGCTCGTATTCCTCCGCGTTGAGCACAGGCGGAGGCGGTGGAGGAAATGTGTCATCCTCACTGTCTGATGACGATTCCGGAAGTGGGGTATCCTCGGCGTAGCGAATCGGAGGAGGCGGAGGAGGAAATGTGTCGTCCTCACTGTCTGATGACGATTCCGGAAGTGGTGGAGGAGAGAGCTCAGAGTCCGCAGCATTGCTCTCCCGAAGCTCAGAGCCCCTATCATGGCTCTCCTGAAGTTCGGAGCCCGCCGCGTGGCTCTCCTGAAGCTCAGCGTTCACCTCGTGGTTCTCCCGAAGACCACGCAGCATGAGACGCCGCTGAAGCTCCTCCACTTGCCTCCGCACATTCTGTATGAGTTTGATACTCTGCTCTGCTTGCCGTACAAAATCGTTCTCCATCCATTCATTCTCCCGAGTCTGCCGCATCCCTCGTTCATTTTCCTCCCAGAGCCTCCAGCGTGCCCCTGGGAATGTGCGCCAGGTGGCCAGCATGCCGCTCCCCTCGTCTGCTTGCCTACGCGAAGTCCTTCTCTCTGCCCCCCCCCAAAAATCATCTAGCCGGAACACCTCTGCTATGCCGTTGGTACGGTCGAGTATTCTGTCACGACTTGTAGGTGTGTGGTTTGGCATAAACGCAGAGGAGGCAGGGAGAAAGGCCATCTTTTATTGAAGTTACTCATTCACATAAACATAAATCACTCTTCTTGGGAGCACCTAGTAAACGTTAATTCTCTTCAAAACAAACCTACACAGTCAAACACAAAATGACGCTTAATACTCGACGCCTGCCTGACTTTCAGTCAGGCTATTTATACTCGTCCTGATCCTAATGACCCACCTCGGCTTCAGGTGAGTGCTCCCCTCCCCTAACCAAGGTGCCCCCTGGGTAATGAAGTTCAAAACTAGAACCCAAAATGAAAACCTAACAAAACACAGACCACACGGGCTTTTTGGCGCCCTCTAGGGGTTAACCCTTACAATTTCTGTGTAGGTGTATTTATTCAAGCAGTTGGTGAGTAAATTGAAACAAGTGCAGCCACAATTCATAAACATAAATTTACCTGTAATACTGTGTGTAGTGGGAGATCCCGAACCCGAGCCTCGAAATACTATAAATGTATATGTGTGTTTGGTGAGCTCAGACCCTGTAGATATTTTCCTCCTTTTGATAGAGATTAATCCAAGGAACGGGTTACATATACAATACTCTTAAAATAAAATCGCTATTACTTGACCCTAGTTTTGCACACAAAAAACAGAAAAGTCATTTCTGGTAAATCAACTGCATTTGTAGTTTATTTACAGTAATTCATAAAAAACGAATATACATTGTACAGTACACGGTAAACACGAGAAAGATTACAAAATGATAAAAAAAACAGTGTCTACTGTAAAAACAGCTTCCATTTCAAGTGGAGAGATATTTGACCGACAGCCTAGAACAAAAGAACTGTAGGTGTGTTCACAACCCCCTCCGATCGACCCCCCTTCAATGTATGCTGATGTTTTGCAAGTATTTTTATCACCATTCAAAGGCTTACAATGAATTTAAGGTTAAGATTTCTAGCAGAAGCCATAAGTTTTGTTCCCTGAATGAACATTCCAAGCACAGCCGCTTACAGGTCTGGCAGATATAAGAGGTTTTGTTCCCTGGACATCTGCCAATTTGACACTGCCTCCTTTTCGCAGGTGAAGAAGGAGTTTCAGGTAAAGGTCGCTTGCATGCCATTGCCCCTGCTGCCCTTGCCGTTTTCTGGTGCGCACATAGCTCCTTTACCAACTCCAGAATAAATCTCCTCCTGCTTATGGTCACATTTATGCACTGTTTATATAGAATATGTGCATTAATTGCCGCCAGGTCTAGGAGGTTGTAAAATACAGCCACAGGCCAGCGCCGGGTGCCTCCCTTTACTGAATACAGCCGCGCAATTTGATCCATAACAGCAACGCCAACTTTAGTGCTGTTGTGATAGGAAATTGTTTCAGGCAGTTTCTTTTCGCCATTATCAGTTGAAACTGCCTGATGCATTGTGCTCAGAATGCATACATTCTTCTTTCGTTTTGCCTGGTAAATTGTGAGCGTGGCCTTTCCAGCCTTCAACAACCTGGTCGAATATCGTTCAGACTGTGCCTGTGTACAAGGGGGCATTTCTCGTCTGATTTTATTCATTGTGCCAACAATGGTGGTTTTATTCGGCAAAAGATTGTTTGCCAGTGCTAACGAAGTAAAGAAATTGTCTGTTGTTATATTTCTTCCTTTCTCCAGGAAAGGCTCCACAATGCGCATTACAACGGTGTCTGATAATCGCTGATCAGCCTGTCGTCTTTCCCTAGATAGGGAATTGTGTTCAACATGTATTTTGTTTCAACATCAGTGGCCCAGAATTTGATACCAAACTTGTCTGTTTTATTTGTTATGTACTGCGTGAAATGGCAGCGCGCTTCAGTAGGGAACAGTTGCTCATCTACTGTTACTGTATGTTCACACCGGGTGTGTAAGAAGCAATGCTGTTTTTCACAAATTTCTCGAATATCTCCGAGATCATGGCAAATTTATCATTCAAAAGTCGGGCAGCCCTTGTGTTCTTGTCATCAAAGCGCAGATAGCTGCGTATTTATACATTACATACTGTCTACAGTACATTTTCCATTACATGTATAGGATTAGGTTCAGCTGAAACTCATGATCAATGGTGTTAGGGTACTTATGTAGTGATAATTAGTTTCATCCAAATCACTAAAACTAACAATTGGCTATGGAATGTGTTACTCATTTATTTATTTATTTATTTATTTCAACAACATAACATTTATCTTAACTGGATGTTCTAATTCGCAACTCACACTGTAACTATATATATATATATATATATAGAGAGAGAGAGAGAGAGAGAGAGAGAGCTGTTCATTTACGATAAAAAAAGATGGGCTCTAGAACAGATCATATGTTTTTTTATATAAATTTTTTTATCGTAAATGAACAGCTCTAAGGAAATGGACATGCTTTTACTATAGTGGATTCCTGTCAACAGGACAAGAACTTATTCACCCATCAGCGAAACCATCACCTATCACCCATCAGCGAAACCGGTTTGATAACTTCACACCTATTGTGAATGAAAGCATTACAGTAATGGGGGTCTGTGGGTATTCGGCTCGGAGCGCACTGTTGCGCACTATAGACTATATACTGTATTTGTTTGTTGCATTTCAGGGGGAATATGTTTGCAGTTTTATCGATAAATCTGCTCATATCTGCGCGCGCGTTTATCAGCCTTTTGATCAACAGCACTCACTTTCACTTTGTATGCTACTTACTACTCAAACCACTACATATAAAATGCGCATATATACACCTATGAGCTATACATACCCACCTCTTCATGGACACACAACTGCACAGAGTAGCAAAAAAATGTAACTTGAAAAATTATTTATATATTTATTATAATCATTATCGAGGACATCATATAAGTAGGACACAATAATTTACATTTCAACTTAATTTAGAAACCCTCAGCATTATTGTTGTTGGTCACTGGCTGGGAATCGAACCCAGGTCTCCCACACAGCAGACGAAACACATACCAATGAGCCACCAGCATCCCGGAAACCCTTAGTATTATATAGCATACATCATCTAAATCAATCGAATCATTTTCGATAAGTTATAAACGCTTCAATACATTATATATTTTATAATGGTATTAGTTTTTGTTTCAATAAATATTGTATATTTAATATCAGTAGTGTAATATTTCCACAGCAGCAGCGACAGGTATCTGAGGTGCTTATGTTACCATACCGGAAAAGTGAAGTTGTTCAGTTTGTGGTAGATCTGATTTATTCAAACACAATAATAAAGCTTTATATCCTCATTACATTGTTTTAGCGATAATTTCACGGAAGCGATTTCAGAACTAATCTAAAGCACTGTCACACTAAAAAACATCCGAAAAGTTCAGAAGCTTCAAATATAATGAACAAACTAATTAATTTTCTTAAAACGTTATAAAATTAAGTAGAGACTTAGTCACTCCCCTTAGAGACTCTGTAGTAAGTTTTCTCAGTTGAATATGAAAAAAAAAATACAGCTGATTATCAACGCGGGAATGAACGGCGCATTGCCCAAGTGCAAGTTGATCTTGGAGCTTAACTATTTGCTTTGGGTGAAAGCGCCATCTAGCGATCATCGTGTGTCAGCAACAGCTTCCCATTCAAAACAATAGGCGGTCAAAACGATTGTGAACCGCATTATAAGTAGGTCACACTGGCCTGGCGCTTCTTACAATTTCTTACGCACAAGCTCTAAGCCTGCAAATGTTTGAGCTGCCAGTGCGTTCAGGTGTTCACTTCACCAGAAAAGGGAATGAAAAAATTCCCATCAGTCATTGCGGCTCGCTGGAGCATGAAAAAAATAGAACTTGAAAAAGGATTTGCTGTATGTGTTTATTATCATTATTATCTAAGACAACATTAATTAAAAGGACACAAAAATTTACATTTTATTTTAATCAGGAAATCTTTAATATTCTAGAGCCTAGTAACCAGTAAAAACAATCTCTGTACATTTTAAATCAATTATTATTATTATAATTAATTAATTTATTTATTTATAAGCTATACACATTCAATAGTATGTTTTATAATGGTATCAGTTCCCTTTCAAAAGCTACACTTGATGCTGTGTGAAAATGCTATGGGAATGCTCTCTGCGTGATCGGTTCTTGAAGCATGTGTGTCAAACACCCCAAAGACTTTGGCATATATGAGCTCGGTCAGGTGACATCATTTGATTATGTGCACCTGGAGGTTATAAATAGGCATGAACCGAAAATATCCTCAGCTCTTCAAGGACTGCATTGTTGTGTGCGTGTGCAAGCACTTTTTCAAAAGAAAATGAAATTAGAAAGTGTCTTATTACTTACCAGGAAGTTGGCAGAGTTAGGGCGACGCTGATGGTGATCTCCACGATTTCTGTTTTCAGTGTTGGGGGAAGGGCACACTATCCTCGGGCTTGAGGGAGCACGTGACTATTTCGAATTTCTCCCTATTAAAATCCCTCGAGCTCGGCTCGCCGTCTTTGAAACGAAACCGCTTTAACCACGACGCAAATCTGGCGGAAGCGCACGAGACGGAATCTTCCTTTTCTCTCGCTCTCTTGCCGGATCCTGAGCCTTTTTCCGTCCTCGTCTCAAGCGCGCTTCGGCGCTTCTTGTGAAGGGGTGGAGAACTTTCTCTCTTGCTTCCGCAGAGATGGAAACTGTCACTTCAGAGCGCTCCTCTAGTGATGAGCGAGCTTTTGGTTGTTGTTAGAGGTGGTATCATGCGCGGTCTAACGCGTACAGCTCGACTCGCCATAAAAATAAATAAATAATAAGATCCCCCAAATGTTCAAAGTTAGACGACGGTTTCTGTCTGCCGGCCAGAGGCGGGGCCTCAAAGATGGCCCCTCCCCTTCTTAGCAACTTCCATGAAGTCAGTATTTCTTGGGGGTTGTGTCCAATTTTACATTTTGTGGGCTGAATATCAAAATGTTGACAGCCAAAATGATTGTTTCTCAAATCCAACCAGAGCTTTGGTTTGTGACAATCAACCTGAAGGACGCATATTTTTATTGCCACAACACAGGAAGTTCCTGAGGTTCGCTTTCGGGCTAAGCCTAGCAGTATCGGGTCCTTCCATTTGGCCTAGCCATGTCACCTCACACATATATAAAATGTACGGATGCAGCCCTGGCTCTATGATTCCAGGGCATCCATATCCTGAATTACACAGACGACTGGCCGATTCTGATCGTTTCAATTGTGGCTAAAAGCCAGGGGATTTCATCCAAGGGCCAATCCCCAGAGGCAATAAGGGTTACGCACCGAGAGCTTTGTACACTTTCTATGTGGTTCAGACCCTCATCCTTGACTCTGGGTCCCACTCTAAGTCCATGTTGTCGTCGCAAGCTGCTAATGACAGACACTTCCCTCACAGGCTGGGGTGCGGTCATAGATGTCCGGCCAGCCCAAGGGATCTGGAGAGGTCATCTTCTTGCATGACACATCGATTGTCTCGAAATGATGACTTTATTTCTGGCCCTGAAAATCTCCCTCCAGCAGTTGAGAGGCTACCATGTCCTAGTGTGGGTGAACAACACTACGGCCTTGTAAGTAATTGCCTGGGCAGACTGTGGTCGCGCCACTGGGAAAAGCTACTGCACCAGTTTCTGCTTTGGGGCACAGGACAAGTTCCTGTCCCTCAGGACGATTTACATTCCAGGGCATATGAACATGGGAGCAGACTTGCTGTCCAGGCAAGCTGTGACACACGGGGTTTGGAAACCCCACCCCGAAGTAGTTAATCCTCTAGAAGAACTTATACCCTCAAATGGAATGTATTGAAAAATGGTGCATAGTAAAAGATGTAGACCCAGTCCACTGCCAAATTGTTTCAGTGCTAGAGTTCCTACAAGAAAATTGACCTCGTATTCCCAGAACGTACATAGCCGCTATTTCGTCTCGTCATGTCTTTGCCCCTGGGCTGGTCAAAGCTATTCTGCATCCTCAGCCCAACCATCTTACGAAAGGTCCATTCTCGATAATACACCCAGTTGTTCTCGAAGCCTCTGTCCTCCACCTTTATAGCTCTGGAACAGGGAAGATTGACTTACTGTCTCCAGTTCGTCCTCTCAGATTTTTTACTTTTATTTTTTTGGGATCAATATTTTATTAATTTTATATAGAAAGAATCATATACAATAATGTACAATCTTAATCCGATCCTCCAAACTCCTTCGAACACCCACCCCTCCCACCCCCCAGCGGTCCCCTGAGTACATGCCAACTTATAATAGAATTACAATCAACAAAAGAGTACATACATTAATAAATAATAATATAAAATGCAAATAAATGAGTACCAAATACAGATATAGTTATTGTATGTGCAATACAACAGACTTAGAATAAGCAGAATAACATAAATCATCAGAGGTTTTCAATTTCCAATTATAATCTCCAAAATTACCATCTGCCGTCTTGAAGTTTTCCTATTAAGCCCTCTGCAACTGCTTTCCATGCCTCAATGGTTGAGGCTCTAGCTTTATTTATTCTGGCTGTTGAAAGTTCTAACCTTACTATATCATGAAATTGAAATAACCAGTGTCGCACAGATAAAGTGTGTGGAGGGAGCCATCTCTGAGCAATTATCTTTTTGGCAGATGTTAGTCCTGCCAACCAAATTTTCCTTTGTAGTTCGGTAAAACCTATGCCAGAGTCATCATTTAGAAGAAGTACAACTGGTTGCACTGGTATCTCTTTTCCTATCATATCAGACAATGCTGATGAGATCTTTTCCCAAAACTCATAAACCCCCTCACATTCCCATACCATATGCATGAATGTTCCCGGTTGTTGGTAGGAACAAAAGTTACAGTGGGGACTTTGCAATACTTTAATTAGGAAACGTTTCTTTGATGTCCAGTACAATCTATGACAAAATGTGAAATGAATTAATTGGTGGTTTGGTCATTTCTATCTGTTATCGCCCAAATGAGGATGGGTTCCCTGTTGAGTCTGGTTCCTCTCAAGGTTTCTTCCTAATGCCATCTCAGGGAGTTTTTCCTGGCCACCGTTGCCGTCACCCTTGGCTTGCTCATCAGAGAAATTTCATTCATTCGTCTCATTATTATTATCTGCACATTTTTCTCACACATACACACTTCCAATTATTTTCTTTTCTATTATTATTATTTTATTTTATTTTTTATTTTTTTTATTTATTTATTTATTTATTTATTATTATTATTATTATTATTATTATTATTATTATTATTTGTTAAATTTCTTTCATTTTTGTGAAGCTGCTTTGAGACAATGACCATTGTTAAAAGTGCTATATAAATAAAATTGAATTGAATTGGTTTGGATTTTTTGATGCATGGAATATATTTTTCCATACAGTATCCCACTCAATCTGGTTCACAGATAGATCCCTCACCCAAATCATATGCAGTGGTAACTGCTTCATACTAACTTCAAGAAGACGCGAATAGACTGTTGAGACTACCTTTTGCTGAGAAGAGTTAGAGAACCAAGTGTGAACTGGATGTGCTTCAAGAGTTGACCCCCAAGGGACTCCATATGCTCTGAGAGGTGAACGCATTTGTAGGTACAAAAAAAAGGATGATGCAGGTACATTAAAGGATGCAACTATATTTTGAAAACTAAGCATACCCTTATCACTCCATATATCAGCAAGAGTCCGTATTCCCTGCTTTGACCACTGTTGTGATTTAAATGGTTCAGAACCACATTTGATATTTCTATTATGCCATAAAGGAGTCTGCAGATGCCATTTATTATCGTAACATAATAATTTCTCCACTGCTCTAAATGTGTTAATTGTGTTTGTTACAATGGGTCCAAATGACTGTTTGCAATACTTTGAAGAGAGTCCAGAGAAAAATACATCTTCGAGTCTTAATGGTCTCACAATTGCTGCTTCTATTTCTTTACAAGATGTCGAAGCCATGGAGTCAAACCATGTCTTGACTGCACGCAACTGGAATGCTTTATGATATAGCTCAAAATTAGGAAGGGAGAGACCCCCCTCCATTTTAGTACGTTGCAATGTAGACAACTTTAACTTTGGTTGTTTGCCATTCCAGAGAAAAGTACGAATTAAAGAATTCAGCCTTTTCCACCATTTTAAAAGAGGCGGCAGCGGAATCATGGCACTAAGAAAATTCACCGTGGGTAATATATTAATTTTCACGGTTGAGACTCTAGACTGCAAAGATGAAGGAAGTGTCCTCCATCTGTCAATATCTATTTTAAGCTCTTGAAAGACTTTTTCATAATTTATATGTAAAAAAATATACAAGATGACACGGTTTCTCAGTTCAAAAGTAGACTCAAGACGCATCTTTTTAATCTGGCATACACATAACTCATCCCATAATCTCATACTCCAGTACACCTATACCGAATGGCAACTACGCTAATTCTCCCCATCTGTTCTGTATTTCTCTACCCATCCCGAGGCATCGGGAGATTTTGCCAGCTTCAGTAGACAAAGGCCGACCCTGCGAGGTTCCTGAGGCATCCAGAGAAGGACCAGCTCCAGCTGGATTCAGCTTTATGATGGTTGGAGCTACACATGCTGCTCCTGTGCTTCCAGTGATCCAGACCTCATCTGCCCTCTGCACCAACTGACTCGTCCCTATGCTGAACTGGTCTTCATGTCAATTTAAATAATTTTTGTCATATTGAATTTTCACCTGCACAACACACAAGATGTTATATAATTTCTATCTGTTATCGCCCAAATGAGGATGGGTTCCCTGTTGAGTCTGGTTCCTCTCAAGGTTTCTTCCTAATGCCATCTCAGGGAGTTTTTCCTTGCCACCGTCGCCGTCACCCTTGGCTTGCTCATCAGAGAAATTTCATTCATTCGTCTCATTATTATTATCTGCAAATTTTTCTCACACATCCACACTTCCAATTATTTTATTTTCTATAATTATTATTATTATTATTTATTTATTTATTAATTTTTTTAAATTAATTAATTAATTTATTTATTATTATTATTATTATTATTATTATATTTTTTTTTTGTTAAATTTGAAGCTGCTTTGAGACAATGACCATTGTTAAAAGTGCTATATAAATAAAATTTAATTGAATTGAATTGAAAAATTTACAATTTCTTTTAGAGAAGACTGTATAAAAATCCCTAAGTAAATTATCTGATTCGTGATTGGGATAGCTGTTGTTATCTGGGTGCTCTGAGCTTTTTTATTTAATGGTAGAAGGGATGATTTGGACCAATTAATCTTGTAACCGGAAAATTTCCCAAAAACAATTAAATGTTCCAAGTATATTTTGTATTGTATCAAGATCTGAGAAGTACAATAAAATGTCATCTGCATAAAGAGATATTGCATGCTGGGTGCCCCTAATTGAAATAGAGCAAATAGAGCTAGAGGTTAGAGAGATAATGCAAATAACATTGGTGAGAGTGGGCATCCTTGCCTCATTCCTCTCAAAATATCAAATGACTGTGAATTTAAGCCGTTTGTTGCTATAATTGCTGATGGATTATTATAAATTAGTTGTACCATATTAATAAATTTCTTATCAAACCCGAATTTACTTAGCACCCTCCATAAATAATCCCAATTTACTCTATCAAAAGCTTTATCCGCATCCAAGGATAAAACTGCGCAAGGGTGATTTTTATTTTTGCTTTCATTAATTACATGTAGCAACCGACGAATATTATCTGCAGCCGAACGATATGGAATAAATCCAGATTGATCATTGTGAACTAATTTACTAATATATTTTTCAAGACGTATAGCTAAAACCTTAGCGTATATTTTTAGATCGGAATTTATTAATGAAATTGGCCTAAAATTTGAACATTTAGTGTGATCTTTATCTTTTTTTGGAATTAAGGAGATTAGAGCTGTATTCATTTGCCCCTTTTGGATTGCCATATTCACAGCAGTGTGCATAATTGGTCTTAATAGATCCCAAAATTGTAAAATTAATTCGGGAGGAATCCCATCTGGTCCGGGTGATTTCCCTTTCTTTACCATTTTCAATGCTACATAAAGCTCCTCAAGTGTTGTAGGTTGGCTCATTTGCTGAGATTCACTTTGTGTTAAATATGGTAGATCAATGTCATGTAAAAATTTATCACACTCAACCATGTCTATATTGTCCATAGGCTGATATAAATCTTTAAAGTGATCCACAAAAGTGTTATTTATCTCCTTTGGGTTAGTTATTAGACCTTTTGAAGGGGAATAAATGGTATCAATAATAGCCTTAGCTTCACTTTGTCTCAGTTGTAAAGCCAATAACTTGCTGGGCCTTGGCCCATTAAAATAATAATTCTGCCGAACTCTATGCATAATAAATTCCGCCTTTCTGCGAAGCAGATCATTTAACTTGGACCTGGAGCTCTTTAATTCACTTTCCACAGATTTTGAGAACTTCTTCTTCAATTCTATTTCTTTGTAAAGGCAAATTTGTTCTAATTCCTCAATTTGTGTTTTTCTTGCTTTCTTTAAATAAGATGAAAAAGAGATAACAAAATCTCTAATAAAGCCTTTTGTAGCCATCCATACCATCATGTGATTATCAACACTATTAACATTAATGTTTATAAAGTCTTTCAACTTATTTCTAAAATCTGTTAAAAACTCAGCGTCTTGTAAAAGAGTTGTATTAAATTGCCATCTTGGGGCTCTATCATGTGAGCGATAAGTAAACTTTGTCAGCAATGGATTGTGGTCAGATATTACAGCTGGCAGAATTGCAATGCTCTCAAAACACATCCTTAATTCACGGGAACATATAATATAATCTATTCTAGAATGTGTCTGATGTCTCGAAGAAAAGAAAGTGTAATCTCTAACCGCTGGGTTTTGAACACGCCATACATCTATGAGATTAAGATATAAAGTTTGCTCATGTTGTTTCTTGTGATTTGGTAAATATATTGGTGGATTTATCCAACCTCAAATCTGCAAGTGCATTCATGTCTCCTCCTATAATAAGTGCGTACTCATTTAACAATAACAACTGATTTGCTAACACCTGAAAAAAAATTGCGTCAAAAACAGCTGGGGCGTAAATGGAAATAAAAGCTATTTTCTTACTTTGAACACTTGTACAGAAATAGCTCACTCTGCCGGATTTGTCATTACTGCAGTTTTCAATAACAAAGGGAAGGTTTCGTTTAATGAGTATAAGAGACCCTTTTGTTTTTGTGCCGTCACTGGACACAGCAATAACTTTATAAAATTTATTTTGTATACGGGGTACATCAAGTGCTCTTAAATGAGATTCCTGGACTAGAGCAACATCTACAGAGTGTCTGCGCAAATAATCCAAAAACTTTGTTCTCTTTATAGGACAATTTAAACCTCTGACATTAACAGATAAAATAGAGATATTAACCATTGTCAAAAAGACTGTAACGTTTAACTATATTGAATGTCAAATAGTAAATTATTTTAAACATGACTTTGTTTGCACCTTTTGTTATTAACATACAGAAAAAAATACAAGGCTGGACAAAACTCTCCCCTCCCCCTTCCCCCCGACCGCTGGCAATTCCCTGTCTTGTGTATCGGAACCGTGACAATATCATACGTCCCACTGATCTGAGACCCGCCTGCTCCCTCCCAGGGCTAAACATGAAAACCAAATTAACAGGAACAACAGAATTATTAAATACACCTTCAACTGAAAGCACACTATTCTACATAAAGACATTCCGAACTCGTCCGTCAAGAACCAGGAAAGCAATCCTGAACGCTATATTGAACTTAGGAACATTCATGTAACCATCAGAAGGATGAAACAGCACTTTAACGCACTAACATATTTATCCAAAGAGTGAATTGTCCTGAATCACACGATTCCACGAACAGTCCTACCAGTACTGATGGCTGATTAATTGTCAGGACGATTTGTGTCCATCTCGTATGGATTGACATCGGCGAAAATCAGCTGCCTCCTTGCTCGCGAAGTATCGGGGATCTGCAGTCGGAACTCCTCTGCTTCTTGTGGCGACAAAAAGGACAATTTCTCCCCATTGTGTGTAATGCACAGAATGGCTGGGTAAATCAGAAAAGATTGAATTCCCGCTGCTCGCAACTCCTTTCGTGTATCAGCAAAACTTTTCCGTTTCTGCGCGGAGTGAGCGCTGTAGTCAGCGAAGAATCTCAGCCTATTCTCACCATCCAGAATCGGTCCCCTCTTGCTCACCTCTCTGGCTCCGTCCAGGATAGCCTGCCGATCTTGATATCTCAGCACTTTAAAGTACGGGCTGTCTCCGTGGACCTCTGCCGTCCATAGATGCGATAAGCTCGTTCAATTTCTATCGGCTTGTTTGAGAGCGAGGGGATCCACGTTGGAAGCATTTCTTGAAGAAAGCCTATCGCGTCACCTCCCTCACGATTCTGCGAAAGACCGACAATACGAACGTTGTTGTATCTTTCTCGATCTTCCAATTCGGCCAGCTTTATTTGAAGCGTAGATACATCCGTTTTTTGCAGCCAACGACATCCTGTTTCAGGCCTCTCGTCTCGCCTTGAATATAGTCCACCTTATCGATAAGGCCGCGCATGACTGTCATCTGTGATTGGAATTCCGTAGTTAAAGAATGTATACACTGTGTCACTTCTTTCATCGCGATATGCACTGCGTTCCGGACAGCTTCTTCTAACATAGTTTGTTGCTTCGTCAGTGCGAGCAAAATGGCGTCCGCCATATTTTCACTACCAGTTTAAGATTTCATCTGTTTCCCAGTATGAGTTTTCACAGGTGAGGGGGCTGCTTTCTTGCTCGTATCCATCTTGTTGAAATGTGTATTTAGAATGTTTAATTTAAATGTCTTAACCTTACAAAACAGGGTAGCTTCCTGTTTTTGTATCGTTGCCGCGAAAGTTTCGCGTTTGTATCAGCGTTTAAACTACATCGCTTTATAGAATAATAATATTAATAGCAACTAGCTTTTACATCTCCATACTATTCGGCTTCGCCTTTTTTCTGCAATTTTTGGAGAACGCGCGAGTTTCCTCGTCTAAGAACAACAAACGGAATTCATCTCCAAACAAATAAAACTCTGACTCAGGTACGTTATAATGTCTACCATTCAGCTTGTTCAGTGTGTAGAGTGCAGGATGTTTAGACATTCTTCCTCCGTCATTAGCGATAATTTTATTTGTGATAGGTGTGTGTTAGTGAGCACTCTGACGGAGAAGATATCAGCATTAGAGGAGCGCATCCAGACTTTAGAGAGTGTTAGACAGTGTGAGAGCAGCGTTATTCCTGTAGCGGGCAGTCTGGGTGCCACAGGCGGAGATAAACAGCCCCCGACTCCGGCATTAGCGCCCTCACAGCGGGGCGAGTGGGTGACGACTCGGCGGCATACTCGTTCAGCCAAAGCTAACGCTAAGGAGCACACCTCCTCTGCACCTCACGTGTCCAACAGGTTTGCTCTCCTCAGTGCTGCACCCGCTGAGAAACCTGAAAGAGCTCTGGTTATAGGTGACTCTATACTGAGACACGTGAAATTAGCTAGACCTTTAGGGGCGCCAGCGGCAGTGGTTAGGTGTATCCCGGGAGCCAGAGCACCGGACATAGCAGGTAATCTTAGGGCTCTAGGACAGCACAGCTGAAGATAACGATATACGCCTTCGTCAGTCAGAGGGTAGTAAGAATAACTTTACAGAGGTGTTTAAATTAGCGAAGGCGATGTCCGATGAAGTACAGTGGGAGCCACGCCAAATAGCCGCGACCGTGTGGCTGAAGTGTGAATGGCGTGTGAATGGCCTTTGCACGCCGTAATCCCCCCTCCCTTTTCTGCCAGAAAGGCGTGTCAAGATTTCACAGTAAACACGCCCATTCAAGCCCTATTTATTCATTGACCTGGTGCCACCACTAGATGGCGCTTCGTTCTCAAAAACATGTTAAAACAAGCCAGCTGCGCTGAGTTGCAATCACGTGATTTTAACAACCCGCCTCCACCCCCTCGGAACTGACACTACCAAACTACAGAGATGAAGATGGCGGCTTAACGGACTGTTCGTGGTAAGTGATGTTTTATTTTATAAAATGTGTTTGGGGTAGTTTACAGTTTATTTCCCAGTTTAGTTTTTATTGGCCGTTTTAAATATCACTGGCAGCAGCAGCAGCGGTCAGATGTGACTTTAGAGAACTTAATGTTCTGTTTACCAAGTCTGGAGTTAATATTACAGCTTACTGTCAGTGTCACACACTCACAATGTAACTCCACTTTAACTCAAAAACATGCTCACGCTTTAACAATACTATTAATGTCCCTATTACAAGAGCTGCACTACCCAATGAAGAGTGTTTGTGTTCTCTGTAAATACTGAGAGAATCTCACCGCGTGTTGTCTGGATAAATTCAGCGCTTATTTATTCTTTGGTTAAGAGTTAATCTGCAGGTTATTTCTGTGACTGTAATATAATGTGATGCAGTTGATGAGGGACACAGACTGAGGGTAGCTGTACAGGAGCTAGTAACGCTCATAACCCGGTTTATATTTTATGCACTTTGTCCGGGTCTTTCCGCGGTAGCGCGAGCGCTTAGTTAACGAGCTGAATAACAACACTGAAGTGTTTATCAGTTAAGGAGGAGGAGGAGGGGGAGGTGTGTGTGTGTGTGTGGGGGGGGGGGGGGTGAGGGGAGGTGTGTGTGTGTGATATGAGGGGCTTCAGTAAGTTATAGTTTGGCTTCAGAGATGAACTAATGCTCATATACGAGTGTTATATCGCTTAACTTATTTGTATGAGGAGTGCATTAAGTAAATTCTCGGTTAATTTAATTCAGACGATAATACAGACAGTCACTGGTTAATACTAACACTGTTCACTGGTTAACACTAACACTGTTCACTGGTTAACATTAGCACAGGCAGTTTATTTACATTCCAGAATCCCCAAAACAGTATTTTACACACTCTGTGGTAAATAGGTTTATTAATATGTTTTATTTTTATTAGAACTATATGTTCTGTAAAGTTTATTTGTCTTTGTCTTGACTAAATTCTCCTGTTGTCTTTAAGCAGAGCTCCGCTGTGGAGGATTGGGGGGTCAGACGGCTGACGGCTGGACTTTTGGAGCTACAGGACTGGAGGAGCCTGAACAAGCTGTTGAGGGAGCTGTAGGAGGGATGACGTCACAGTCCGACAGCTTTAGAATGTTTGTTCAGGTCTACTGTATATTCTGAACATAGAACTGCTAAATGTCTGATACAGTACTTTGGGGGAAACAAAGACTTAAACTGTTCCATGTTTAAAAGTTTTGATATTTGAAAAATTGATATTTTAATATAAAAGACCTATAGATAGAGACTTATAAGCAGCTGGTGTATCTGGGTTGTTTAATGAACTTTAAGCAAAAAGACAACATGTATTCACCTGTTTTATATAAATTACTGTTTTAACTTTGACTAGTTTTGGAAGAATAAATTGAATTGGTAAAGTCATGTTTGCGTGTTTTAATTTTTGGGTATTGTTTGGGTATTTAAAAAACGTTTAGTTGAACCAACAACTTCAATGGGCAAAAAATGGGACACAACTTTGTTTTAAATAGTCAAAGAGTTGGGCTGAAAATCATAATAATAATAATTATTGGTCATAGAAACAAATTAAAACAGTTAAACACTTGATCATATGTATTTGTGTTTGTGATTATGTGACCCATAATAATTTTTTCTCAGTATAAATAAATGTTTTGGGTTTTAAGAACTCCAAAAGAGCAACGACAAACTTAGGAGTGGAAGGTGAGAAACCTCATTGGAGAATACTGAGTATGACATGGTAATTGCTCTGTGTGTGTGTTTTTGGCGGGGGGATGGGTGTGTGTGTGTTTTTGGCGGGGGGATGGCTGTGCGTGTTAAAGCCAATGGAGAAATTCAGGAGCACGCTATCTCTCGCACTCACACACACACACACACACACACTGTACACACAGACACACAAATAACACATGAAATCGCGTAACGCCAAATGAAACTAGGGTAAAAAATATGAGCAGTAAAAATACAGTAGTATCCTGTAGGTGATTCCTGTCCTGTGATAACAGGCACTAACACTCTAGAACTGTTTACTTCTGTTAGTTTTGTTTTCAAGTGTGAATGTTTATGGGGATTAAATCTGTCACTGCTACCGCATCTATTCACCGTTGTGATAAGTGATTTATGCCGCATCAGATCTTTGATGTAGGACATTATGCTGGTTAAATGACTAAACAAATAATGATCCGTATGGACAGATATTTGTTCCAGATATTATGCACCATTAATCAATTTGTTATGCCAATTTGACTATCAGCGAAAAGATAAAAAATATAACGAAAACAAACCAAAGATTTTAAGCTTTACTTTCAAATAAACATTTGATTTGTCACATACACAGTGTGATATGCAGTAAAATGTTTTGGGCGCTTTAGGTGAGGCTCGAACTCGGCATTGATTCACCTGGGCTGCTTTATAAGTGTCACGCGCTAACCGATTGCGCCACGGGAGCCACACGGAAGTTGCTCTTGTCAGGTATCCTCTCTCTCGCGCGCGCGCGCGCACACACACACACACACACACACACACACACACACACAAACATGAAATTGCGTAAAACCAAACGAAATATAAGCAGTAAAAAATCAGTAAAAATACGTTAGTATAACAGGCGCTAACCCTCTGGAACTTTTTTACTATTGTTTCCAAGTGTTTATGGGGATTTAATGTGTCTCTGCTGCCGCATCCATTCACAGTTGTGATAAGTGATTGATGCCCCATCAGATCTTTTGACGGGGGAGCATTATGCATGATTAAATGACTAAAGAAATACTGATCCATACGGGCAGATATTTATTCCAGGTTGCATGCGCCATTAATTGCCTTTCTTATGCCACTTGTAGACTATCAGTGAAAAAAAATCAGCGAAAACATCATCAAAAATATAACGAAAACAATCCCAAGCAGACGTTACATTTTGAGCTTTTGCAGCTAAATATTATCTATCAGTATATTAAATGGAACGAGGTAAAATACACCGTAATATAAAATACAGTACATAGCCCGCGTGTGTATTCCGTACCTACAATGATCGGTATAGACAAATTACAGACGTTATAGTGTCTTTAAGGATTATTTCAGGATGTCTTAAAAAATATTTCACTAACTAATTTTATTAAGTCATTATTAAATAATAGATAGCATAATCATCATGGGTTGTGTATTGAGTGATTTAACAAATCTGTTTCATTAATCGGTTTGTTGTTGTTGTTTTTTTACCACTGTCATGTTTCTCTCCCTTACTGTGTCTGTGTCGGCTGTGCTTTCGTGGCATGACTGCGGAGGTGAGCTGACGGTTTCACAAAGTCCTTTATTTTGATTCTCATATAAACAAAACATAAACAAAACCACTCCAACACAAACTAAACGATACCAACAGTTGCTAGACGACTGACTGGAGTTCAGCCAGGCTATTTATAACAAACATAAACATAATCATCAAATTAACTTCCCTCGGTTCAGGTGAGCTTCTACGTCACCTGACCGACGTGCAAACTGGAAAACTAAGTAAAACTCGACATAAACAAAACTACAACTCAAAATAACCCACAAACAAACGGCGTTCTGGCGCCACCTAGGGGCCAACCGTTACATTATCCCCCCCCCAAAAAATGCTCCTGGAGACGTGCTCAGGCTGCCGATGCGCTGGAGACGTGCTCGGCGGCTGCCGACGCGCTGGAGACGTGCTCTGCGGCTGCCGATGCGCTGGAGACGTGCTCGGCGGCTGCCGACGCGCTGGAGACATGCTCGGCGGCTGCAGAGCTGGCTCTGAGCTCGACGGCGGCGCTGGAGCTGGCTCGGAGCTCGACGGCGGCGCTGACTCGGAGCTCGACTGCGGCAGAACGGGTGCGTCGGTCAGCGGCTGCTGGCACTCTAGCGCGCTGTCCTCAGAGCCGGAAGGCGGCGGCAGAACGGGTGCGTCGGTCAGCGGCTGCTGGCACGCTAGACCGCTGTCCTGGATGTCTGGAGGAGGCGGCAGGATGACGCTTTCCGGCAGCGGCGCGTAGTCCTCCGCGCCGATCCCAGGCAGTGGCGGAATGGGGAGCATGTCGTCCGGGACTACAGCCTGGCTCTCCCGAACCTGGACGAACAACTGTTGGAGCCGCACCACCTGCTCCTGCAGGTCTCGGATGCGCTCCTCGTTGTACTCCGCCCACTGCCTGTAGCACTCTCCCGTCTCTCCCTCGGCTGTCACACCCCTCCAGGGCGTGCGCCGGATGGCAAACCCGCTGCCTTTCCAGCCGTGTCCCGCCATCCTCTCACTCTCCGTCACGTTCTCCTCATTCATCTCCGCCCCCTCGGCGTTCCTGGAATTTTTCCGGCCTTGCCAGAACTCCGTCTCGCCGTGCTCCTCGCTGACCTCCAGCAGCCCCTCCTGGTCCACCAGCACCCGCTCTACCGCCGCCTCTCGGCTCTGAGGATGACGTTGCATCGTCGAGCTCAGCGCACGATCCAACGCCGTCGTCGAGCGCAGCGCACGCTCC
The DNA here is from genome assembly GCA_030522415.1 of Channallabes apus. Classification (NCBI taxonomy): domain Eukaryota; kingdom Metazoa; phylum Chordata; class Actinopteri; order Siluriformes; family Clariidae; genus Channallabes; species Channallabes apus. The sequence goes on from CM060104.1 coordinate 24,157,124, forward strand.
AACGCCGTCGTCGAGCGCAGCGCACGCTCCAACGCCGTCATCGAGCGCAGCGCACGCTCCAACGCCGTCGTCGAGCGCAGCGCAGGCTCCAACGCCCTCGTCGAGCGCAACGCACGCTCCAACGCCGTCGTCGAGCGCAGCGCACGCTCCAACGCCGTCGTCGAGCGCAGCGCACGCTCCAACGCCGTCGTCGAGCGCAGCGCACACTACAACGGGCTGAGATCGTCGCGCCCGCTCCTCAGCAAGGCGCCGAGAGCGTCACTGCAGATCTTCAGCCAGGCGTCGAGATCGTTGCTGCAGATCTTCAGCCAGGCGTCGAGACCGTCGCGCCCGCTCCTCAGCACGGTGGCGAGATCGTCGCGCCCGCTCCTCAGCACGGCGCCGAGACCGTCGTGCCCGCTCCGCAGCACGGCGCTGAGATCATCATGCCCGCTCCTCAGCAGAGGGCAATCACAGGCCCAAGGCCAGCTCCGTCACCCAGCCTCAGGGACAAGAAGGAAAAGGTGGGGCATTGGGGTGGGTGTCCAGGGCCACCGTGAATGCTCCAGAGGAGCATTTTTAAAGGGGGGGTGATGTAAGGGTTCACCCCTAGAGGGCGCCACTGTGTCCTTTATTCGGTTGTAGTTTGTTTTAGTTACTGTGTGTTTATATTTCAGTTCCCAGACTGCACCTCGGTCAGGTGACGTATGCCGGCACCTGAACCGAGGAAGGCAATTAGAAAGACTATAAATAGTCAGTTTAAGTTGTAGATTTTGTGTTGCATTAATCGTCGTTAGGTTTGTGTATGTTTTATTTAAGTTGAAGTAATTACTAGAGGCGCTCAGAAAGAGCTTATGTTTTGTTTTTGTTTTCACTTAAATAAAACTTTATTGTTGAACCGCCTGCTCGCCTCTTGCATTTATGCCACAAAACCGCCGACACACACCCCAGCACCGTGACAACCACGTCATCTATTTATGAAACTATGTTGACAATACAAGTACTGTCTATATATTAAAGATACGATATTGGGCTTCCTGGACACTGCAGTTAACTGTGCCAGTCAATGCTCCATCTGGCGGAAATATACGGCATTGCAACCATCTTTTTAGAAAGCGCATGGGGGCGTTCATGGGGCGGGGCATTGTTAACTGCGTCATCGCGGGGGATCACATTCCATGCACGAAGCGTCCATTAACCCTTCATGAACCTGCCATGGAGCCGTCATGCTCCAGGCGGCTGTTTGACGTGGCTCCCACTGTAGTATGCTCTGGTCCCATCCCAATGAGACGTGGCGACATAGCTTACAGCAGGTTATGGTCGCTGAACCGCTGGATGTCCAGGTGGTGCTCCAAAAATAATGTGGGCTTCATAGACAATTGGAAGACCTTTGAGGGCAAAGCTGGCCTGTCAGGGCGGGACGGTGTCCATCCCACTCGGGAAGGTGCTGCTCTCATTTCCTGTAGTATAGCTCATAGTCTCAGTAGAGGTCTAGCTAATCGGTGACAATCCAGAGCCCAGCCAGGGAGCAGACAGACAGGCTAAACCAACCGTCTGCTAGCTGCATAGAGTCGTCACTCAGGGTTCACCATATTGAGATTGTGTCTGTTCCCCGATCTAAGCAAAAATATAGAAAGACTCAGAAAGTCTGTTTCAATAATCTAATTAACATAAAGACCACAAACTCCGATCATACTGAATGCGTAGCCGGCACCTCTGATCTGAAGCTGGGATTGTTAAATATTAGATCTCTCGCGTCAAAAGCGGTTATTGTTAATGAAATTATCACAGATCAGGCGTTTGATATACTCTGTTTAACTGAAACATGGGTTAAACAGGACGAGTATGTAGCTCTAAATGAAGCTAGTCCTCCTGGATACAGCTACATACACCAGCCTCGGTTAACTGGTAGAGGAGGGGGCGTCGCAGTTATTCATGATGATAATCTGTCTATCGTACAAAAACACGGACACAAATTTAACTCATTTGAAATTCTTTATAGTAACATAAGTGTATTTAAGTATATTAAGTCAGCTCAGTCGATTCCACTAATTATAATTTGCAGACCTCCAGGGCAGTATTCTGAATTTCTTAGTGAATTTGCGGATTTCATCTCAGACCTGGTCGTTTCTGTAGACAAAGCGTTAATTGCCGGAGATTTTAACATTCATTTTGAGAATCCAGAAGACCCTCTGAGAACAGCATTTATGTCCATACTGGACTCTGTAGGCGTAAATCAGTGTGTAGTAGGACCCACTCACAAAGCAGGTCACACTTTAGACTTAATAATATTTTTCGGATTAAGTATGAGAAATGTATTCAGAATTCCACTGTCTGAAATTATCTCAGATCACTATCTTGTCTCCATTCAAGTGTGTCACAGTGATAATGTACACACAGCACCGCGCTACCGTATTAAACGTACTTTCACATCAACTACCACACAGAGTTTTATCAGTAATCTCCCAGAGTTACCAACTTCGATTAGGTCACCGTCTGACCCCACAGAACTCGATCAGGCGAGTGAATATTTAGAGTCGACATTTCGTTGTACCTTAGATAATGTAGCTCCAGCTAAAAGAAAAATTATTAGAGATAAGAAACTCGCTCCCTGGTATAACGATCACACGCGCACTTTAAAACAGACCGCTCAGAAATTAGAGCATAAATGGCGTCAAACTAAATTGTTAGTATTTCAAATAGCATGGAAAGAGAGCATCCTGAACTATAGGAAAGCTCTTAGTGTAGCTAGATCAACATATCGCTCCACTCTTATAGAAGAAAATAAAAATAATCCTAGATTTTTATTTAATACCGTAGCCAAATTAACCAAAAATTAGACCACTACAGAAATCTCCGCAACACCATCATGCAATAGCGAGGACTTCATGAACTTTTTTAATAATAAAATTGTAAATATCAGGCATAAAATTGAGGCTTTGAAACCGAACAATGTAATTGATACAGATGTTAACCTAGCCATGTCAGATTCAAACCTAGAATACTTTACTCCCCTTGAAGAGAATGAACTAATTTCACTCATCTCTTCTGCAAATTCATCAACCTGTATATTAGATCCTATACCGACACATTTTCTTAAACAGATAGTACCAGTAATAACAGAACCGCTGTTGAGAATAATTAATTCCTCACTCAGCATTGGTTATGTTCGAAAATCTTTTAAATTAGCAGTTATCAAACCAATAATTAAGAAACCTGACCTCGACCCCTGTCAGCTGTCCAATTACAGGCCAATATCAAACCTCCCCTTTATCTCTAAGATTCTGGAAAAGATAGTAGCAGAGCAGCTATGCTCATATCTATATAGAAATGGCATACATGAACTGTATCAGTCAGGATTTAGGCCTCATCACAGCACAGAAACAGCACTCGTTAAAGTAGTAAATGACCTCCTATTGGCCTCTGATCAGGGTTGTGTAACTATGCTTGTATTACTCGACCTCAGTGCAGCTTTTGACACCATTGATCATGCTATTCTTCTTCACAGATTAGAAAATGTAGTAGGAATTAAGGGTACAGCCCTCTCCTGGCTCAGATCCTATTTGACCGATCGCTATCAGTATGTAGACTTAAATGGTGATTATTCTGCTTGTTATCTAGTGGAGTTTGGCATTCCGCAGGGTTCAGTTTTAGGCCCACTGCTTTTTTCCCTTCGCATGCTTCCTCTGGGCAACATAATCCATAAGCATGGTATTAGTTTTCATTGTTATGCTGACGACACACAGCTATACGTCTCAACAAAACCTGATGAGGAAAACCATCTTACTAAAGTTGAGCAATGTGTGCAGGACATAAGAAATTGGATGCTAATTAACTTCCTTCTGCTTAATCCGGATAAGACAGAAGTTCTAGTCATAGGACCGCATACAGCTAGAAGTAAAATCTTAGATCACACCGTAACTTTAGATGGCCTTTCTGTTCCATCAAGTGCAACAGTAAAAGACCTTGGTGTGACTATAGATTCCAGCCTTTCATTTGAAGCTCATGTAGATAATATCTCCAGGATAGCATTCTTTCACCTCAGAAATATTGCCAAGATAAGAAATATATTGTCGGTAAATGATACAGAAAAACTAGTTCATGCTTTTATCACTTCTAGGTTGGACTATTGTAATGCTTTACTGTCTGGTTGTTCAGTTAGGTGCATAAACAAGCTTCAGCTAGTCCAGAATGCAGCAGCGAGAGTCCTCACTAGAACCAGAAGATATGAGCACATCACGCCTATCCTATCTTCACTACATTGGCTCCCTGTGAAATTTCGCATTGATTTTAAAATACTACTCTTGACATATAAGGCATTAAATGGTCTCGCGCCGCAGTATCTGAGCGAACTGCTATTGTCTTACGATCCGCCACGCCTACTTCGGTCAAAGGATGCAGGCTGCTTATCAGTACCGCGTATTATGAAAACTACAGCTGGGGGCAGAGCTTTTTCTTACAAAGCCCCAAAATTATGGAATAGTCTTCCAAATAGTGTTCGGGACTCAGACACAGTCTCAGTGTTTAAGTCTAGGCTAAAAACCTATTTATTTAGCCAAGCATTTTTATAAATAGATTTGCCATAAGGTAAAGGAGCAGATCTGGGGGACTCATGGACGTAGAGTATTATGGTGAACTGGTATGTTTAGATGCTGTCTTCCTCAGTCTCATTTGATCACTCAGGTTTGTTGACGGTGAGGTGATTGTTTGCTTTACACCTGAGGGAGCCCTCATGTTTGTGTTTCCTTCTGGCTCTCCCTTTTAGTTATGCTGTCATAGTTAGTCCTGCCGGAGTCCCTGCTTGCACTCTACAGTAAATATACATTCACATTAGACATTGTGACTGTGACCATACCTAATTGCAATCTCTCCTCCTCTTCTCTTCCTCCCCCTCTTTCTCTTTCCTCTCTCCCCCTGTCTCCCCCTTTCACTCTTTCTCTCTCTCTCTCTCTCTCTCTCTCTCTCTCTCTCTCTGTCGAGCTACACATGTGGTTCCTGAGCTGCCAGTGATCCAGACTCCCTCTGCCCTCCGGACCTGTCTGATCCATCCTGGTGCCCCGTTTCTGGTTGGAGGTCTCGTCGCATGGATGCCCCGTGTGTCTCTTTAGGATGCGTCTGGTGTCTGGGGATGATTCTATCTACTTAGAAGATGGTTCTGGCCTCGACTGGTGTTGTCAGCTGTTTCTCTGAGGACTTGACAATTCGATAGTTCAGGATTGGAACTTTCTACAAGTCTATCTGAGTCTCCAATAACTACTGGACTCCATTTTACATCAACTATTATAACATCAATTAACATCAACTATTATAGCTGAACCTAACACTTAACACTGTATAAATGCAGATCATTTCCTGCTATCTGTTTCACCCAGATGAGGATGGGTTCCCTGTTGAGTCTGGTTCCTCTCAAGGTTTCTTCCTATTACCATCTCAGGGAGTTTTTCCTTGCCACTGTCGCCCTCGGCTTGCTCACCAGGGACTATCTGAACATTTTGAATCATACACATTCACATTTCACACAAACTTAAATAGTTCTTTTGATTGTGTAAAGCTGTTTTGTCCATTGTTAAAAGCGCTATACAAATAAAACTGAATTGAATTGAACTGTGAATTAGTGGTACGCGTAAATTGACAAGTAAAAATCATGGGTAGCAGCAAAAAAAAAAAAAAAAGATCTTGTGGCATTCCTTGGTAAAGATAACATCTAAATTATGTTTGAGAAATGTGGAAATCCAGGGAAAACTAAAGAAAAAAAAGAGAAATGTAGAATTATTAATTACTGAAATTGCTTTTGAGATGTGGATGTGTGAATCATGTGTTAAGGACAGAAAAGCAATGCAGTTAGGGACAGGTCAAATCTCACAATCTCTTCAGTGTGTTAAGACAGATCCTGACCTGGTTGGCTGCCCACCTCGAAGATGTCCACAACCTACTGCTCCTGACTGCCCTCAACCCCATCATACAGCTCTGCAGCACATGCAGAAACACCAGTCCTGACCTCGCCTGTGTCATCGTATATCGGAGAAATGGAAGAAACAAAGCTGGACAATCGACTCAGCAGTGAGACCCTGACGAATGAGGAACCGCTCACCTATGAAAAATGCTCATGGTCGAACTGGCGGGGTCAGACGGAAGGAAAAACCCTCACGCACAGACCATGGAGCTGGAGAATTGGAGCAGGTCAACAAATAGCTGTCAGACCTAAGACAGTCTGGAGGACATACATTGGGGACACTAAGGAATTTAGACTAACTTCACAAGAACTTGGAGGACTGCTCATGTCTAAACTGGGAACTGACTTCCACAAAACTCAGGCAACTGGTCTGAAGACAAGCACATGATGTGAAATCCTGTCTGGAATAATCAACATAATCAAGAGTGTGTGACGTGGATCACATTGTTGAGTGCAAACCGACAGACACCTTTCCAGTGAGATTGGACATGACAAACATATCTGCTTGAGGTTGAAGAAGCGCACAGAGAGGAAGAGAACACGATGGGAGAATGGCAGAAAAGATGAAGGAGCAGGAGGGCGGGACTGAACTGAGGTGATGCGGCCTGAAGGGGAGGGTGAGTCAAAAAATTATTTTCCTATTAACACTTCTTGCTCTGATCGCAATGAAGAAAAGCTTGCTATCTTTTTCAATGATTCTTGTGTGATTTAATAAAGCATTTTTTGTATCTTAGAAACATCCACACATGTTAAGTATGATCTTGAAGTATATCAGTAAAATACCAACAATTGAATTGCAGCTCCACGACAAACAAAATTCATTTTGGTAGATTCTGTGCAGGTCATTCAGTCATTAAAGTGTGTGAATTTGACAGTTTAGTGAAACAGAGTGGCAGATTCCTGAACTCTGTGGGCACTTCAGGACATGCAGCTAAAAAAAAAAAAGATTCATAAAGACAAGTGTGTGACTTTCTCCAGATATACATGATAAATTTAGATTTTTTTGCTCTCTTATTGCTGCCCAGTAAATATATTGGGGTGAAATTTCATACGCAAATTAGGAATAAAACTCTTGAGACTAAACCAGTATTGAGCCTGAGGATTTCACTCTTGTAAATTGTGATCCGTTGCCCCTGTTGTCTGTGTATGAATGGAAGTTCTGGACTTCAACTGTGAGTTCAGTAAATGCTACGGTGATAGACAAATATATGGCAGTAAATACATTACACTGTGTGTCAAGTATCTCATTTTTTAAAGATAAGCTCAGATGTGTAGTTAATGTAGATATAAGCAGTGTGCACATGAGAAATTGTCACACAAGAGTCACACTAATGTCCCTTAATTACAGTAGGGACACCCCTAATGTGTTATTGGATAAAAGTAATAAGGATGAGGGAGACAAAAAAATAAGAAAAAATATTGGGCCTTTGAGTGACATGTGGTATGAATGAGAGTGATTGAGAATGAACCTCTTATCTGACATCACATTACAGCCACAGAGAAACAAATGCTGATGCAATGCTGAAAGATTATGTGTTAAAGTATAAAAGAACTGTATATATTACAGTGCGGCACGGTGGTGTAGTGGTTAGCACTGTCGCCTTGCACCTTCAGGGTCTGGGTTCGATTCCCCGGCCAGGCTCGATTCCCGTCTCTGTGTGCATGGAGTTTGCATTTCTCCCCGTGCTTGGTGGGTTTCCTCCGGGTACTCCGGTTTCCTCCCACAGTCCAAAGACATGCAGATTAGCCTAATTGGTGTTCCTAAAATTGCCCGTAGTGTGTGATTGGGTGTGTGAGTGTGTGTATGTGTGTGTGCCCTGCGATGGATTGGCACCCTGTCCAGGGTGTACCCTGCCTTGTGCCCGAAAGCCTCCTGGGATAGGCTCCAGGCCCCCCGCGACCCTGATCACAGGATAAAGCGGTATAGAAGATGAATGAATGAATATATTACAGTACCTACAGTGAGAAGACCTGGCCAGGCAGAAAAATGAAGTTATCAACATGCGAAGCCTTTTCTTTTCTTTTTTAAAAGAATTTACGTTTATCATTACTCACTACAATGTATGGGCTAATGGCAAGCATGATGTAGGTTTAATTAAGGGAATTGAACTGGTGGTGATCACCCCAAAGTAAAATTTTCATACTGTACCTACCCGAGTCTTTAGGTGAAATAATTCCAGTATTTAATTCTTTATTTTAAAGCTGTTGTCATGGCACACACCGGCAACTCCTTATTGTCCAGCAGAACAAGGTCATAAAGCAAACCATATCAAAGCTACAATTCGCACATACAAGTCTTATCTTAGGTCAAATTGTTTTGGGACAAGATGAAACTTTGGATCCAAGTACAGTAATAGTCCAAAATATTCTAAAAAAATAAGAAAATTGATGCCAAAGTAGAAATGTTAAAAGTAAAAGTGTTTTTACTGGAGAAAAGTTATTTTGATCTATACAATCCTCGAGGCCTCAGTGAGCTACACACTCATGGGAAGGGCCTACTGGCCCACAGTGCACTTAGTTGAACTCCGGAAGCAAGAACAATCTTTCACTGAATCAAATTTGCAGTTATAAACTACTTTAATATTGGACATTTCAAATTCTAAAAGGCCTTTTACAAAAACTGTTGATGAAAAGATTTGTTGCATGATTTCAGACTGGCTGCAGAAGCAAAAAAAAAAAAAAGGAGAGAGAAAAAGAATGAGATCTTTATCTCACTTCTCAGCCAAATCAGATCCTGTAGCAGCAGGATCACCCATGTGTTTATGTCCAGTACCAGAAGCTGAGAAGGCAGGTGAAGAATAAAGATATATAGTGGGCTACAGATGTCGCCTTTAAGACTGCGCGTGTTTTCCCGCGAGAGGCCACAATTTAGTGCGCGGCGTGCCGCGACTTGCCGGAGGCAACATTCAGGAATTTAAGATAAATGTGTTGTGCTTCACTGAATATCCGCCAGATGGCACATGGAAGGACTTTATCTAAAAGCCGGACCAAGTACAAATGAATTGTGTATAAGGTTAACCGTTAACCTAAAACAATATTGTTTCCAATGCTGTAGCAAACATGAATTTTATTTAGTTTTACAACAGATATTTCATAATGAACGTGTGTATATGTGCTTCATGTTATTTTCATAATGATGAAATGAGATGCCCAAATTCGTGCTTTAAAAGTTTCTTATATAGTTTTTGTAATATCTTAACAGGTACAAAATAATGAAAGACATGGCCATGCCACGGTTTAAATGGTCTTGAAATTTGGCTATCTGATAGTGTTAACTATGCGAATGTCCTGATTTGTAAATATGCCAACATGCCTTATTAAAAACATAAAAATGAGTCAACATCATCAGAAGACATGAATTAACAATGTGCATGTGTTTGTGTGTGCATATATTATATAAGTATGTGGTTGTGTGCGTGTCTCATATGTAACATTCATATAAAATGCAATTTGTGATAAGTGTATGTTGTTAAAGTATTTGTGGATATGTATGTAACGACGCGGCTCGCGCGAGGGGCGGAGCCGCGCATAAGCTGTTCAGAACGGGCCGGGTCGTGATACCGCGACACTCCGTGTGATCATTCGGTCACACCAGTAAAAGGTGTCAGTGCCAAAGACAAAGCGCGCTGGAGAAGACACCGGAGAGAGAGTGAGGGAGAGCGACTCGCATCAGTTTAGCGCGCGCTCTCGGGTTAAAGTGTACAAAGCACAAACTCTACTCTCTCTCTCTTCCTATAAATCCTCAGTAAAGCCATAAGTCCCGAGAGCATCTTTAGTTTTTTGTTTTAGTTTCCAGAATCCCGTCCGTTCTCGCATAGACGGCGGAGCTCTGGTTATTTTGTGTTTTCAGTTTTTTTTTTTTAAAGATTCATTACAAAACAATGAAAAACATGACAATGCCTCGTTTTAAATGGTCTTGAAATTAAATTAATTTCCTGATAGTAGCCTATCTGATAGTATTAACTATGTGTCGCCATCATCAGAAGACATGAAGACATGAATGAGCAATATATATATATATGTGTGTGTGCAGGGACGTGCAGAGACAGAGACGTTTAAATGGGCGGGTGCTCAAAGTTAAAAAAGATAGAACATGCTGAATAACAACAACTCACATTAATAACGAATCTAATATGGAATTGCATCATACTGTATGACTGTCATCAGGTCGGGACAATGCAAAGCAAATGTAGCCTATGTTTTACCTGATGGCGTACAATGTTGCTGTTGATTATTATATTATTAGTAATAATTTTTAAGAATCTATACACATAAAACACACAAACATGCAGATGCAGTGCTTATTAAATATTTAAACTGTAGAGATACAATAATTTTACTGCTGTAAAATCAGCATTTTATCTAATTTGAAATATAAACCTAATATTATCTGTTACTAATATATTTTCTTTAAAAACAGTGTTTTTTTATATCATAAATATAATAATCCATAATTATGTGGATATCCATATTAGATGGCTTTTAGTGAAATAAAACTGTAACTTACTTTAAAACTAAACATGTTCCCTAAAACGGTGGACAGAGCTACAGACCCCCCTGTAACCCAGTTAGCTAGCAGTTAATGACCACCACTACTTGTGCAGTTCATAAAAGGACAGGTAATGTTTGTCGCGCTGTTGCACAAACAGCACGCTCATTTATTTCAAATCATTTGTTGTTATAGACTATAGTGTGCGCTGTACACCCTATTTACTGTTTTGCTACAGTCTGCACCTTCCAGGTAATTTGCCTGCTTCTCCTCCAGCTCCGCACCGCCCAACCTGCAGAAAATGCGCGTGCACTTTGCGTGCTCGTACCCGGCTCGTAACGAGCGCGCTCTGCCCTCAAGGGCGAGAATTGGTTAATGGCAGGCATGTGACTGATACGGAGTCATCCGGGGGCCAGGGGTAGCTCAGTGGTTAAGGCATTGGACTAAGGTTCGGAAGATCCCAGGTTCAAACCCCACAACCACCAAGTTGCCACTGTTGGGCCCTTGAGCAAGGCCCTTAACCCTCAACTGCTCAGATGTGTAATGAGATAAAAATGTAAGTCGCTCTGGATAAGAGCGTCTGCCAAATGCCTAAATGTAAATGATACAAGCCAGATCCTTTTATTTAGCTAAATTGAGATTAATAGTTAAATTTTATTGTTGAGGGGCAAAGACAGGGCTCCATACGCACAGAAAAAAGGGCATTTGAGGCATCCTGGAGGAAAGGGGCGGGTGCTCAAGCCGCCCTCCCCCCTCTGCACGTGCCTGTATATATGTGTGTGCGTGTGTGTGTGTGTACAGTATATACAACGTGAAAGCGCGCTCAGTTACAGCTCAGTCCCTCTTCTCACCTTTGATAGGTGTGAAGTTATCAAACCGGTTTCGGATGGGGGAATTGGCACAATTGAGGGGTTTAAAACGATTTAACAAGACCGAGACGTCTCTGCCTAAAATGTATTTCTCCAGCAAAACATAGAATAAATAGAAATAAAATGTTTAATATTAATAATATTGATCTTAGCTGGATGGATGGCAAAACCGTTTAAGAAAGACTTAACACACTATAACTAGAATATTTACAAAACTGAAAGGTTGTCTTATGAAGCTTATGAATAATAAAAAACAACTCATAACTCAAAAAGATCGTATGTTTTTATATATATTTTTAGATCATAAATAGACATGAATTAACTATGTATATGCTGGACACAAACAGCAAAAAACATGATGAAAAGCAATAAAGTGCTTAGGGCTTTTCATGTTTTTTGCTGTTTGTGTCCAGCATTGAATAATTATTTCATCCATTATTTGACCACGGCTGGGAATAAGAGCTGGAATGTGATTGTGAATTTATATATATATAGAGAGAGGTGTTTTGCTGGCGAAAAACATTTTAGGCAGAGACGTCTACTCGGCCTTGTTAATTGTTTTTAAAAACCCCAATTCTACGAATTCCCCCATCAGCGAAATCATGTATGAAAGGTGAGAAGAGGCATTATAATACAGTGGGGGTTCTGTGGGTCTCCAAACTCAGAAGGCTACGTGTCAGCCGATAACTGCTCCTTTGATCTTCTGGTTACAGCGGGGCGCCGACTGCTGATGAGCGTATAGTAGCCTGTACAAGCCAAGCTCTTCCCCAAAAAGTAATGTGAATGTCTGCAACAATCACTAACCATTAAAATTTAATTTTTTTGTAATTAAACATGAATATATAAATTATAAACATAATATTTTCATTATATATACACGGGCATTGCTAGGCCATTTTTAGGGGGGCTTTAGCCCATCGTCCCCTTTATATTTATTTAAATTATTTTTCATATTTTTTATGTCTGCCAGTTTCCAACAAAACCAGCAGTATTGTCAAAGAATTAACAGATAAATATTTAATATTGGCACCCACACAGTTTATTCCATTGTCCAGCCTCATAGGTGTGTTGTTTATATTGCTAATCAATGTAAGTAAACACAAAAAGAAGTCAAAGTAGTAGAAACAGAGATGGAGGTACACGCCAGCAACCCCAAACATGTTCCAGAACATAAGAGAAAACAGAGGTCAACAAGGGTGAACAGTGATGTGCTAATAACCTCTCCTGTAAACCCCGACAGCCCCTCACCTGCACACAAAGTGCATGGGTCAGAAGAACCAACTAGAGTGACAGGAATGACGCAGAACCACGACTCTCCACTCAAATTCATCACAACAACAAGTACACTACACTTAAGGACAACACGTGAGGAAATTGTAAGGTGTCAAAGTAGCAGTAGCACTGAGTAACATTGGTGACATATAAAAGCAACTAGAGTTAAAAGTAAGTGTTGTAACTACTGACAGGATAGAAGACTGTTTTAGAGGACGGAGAATATTAGTGACTGAGATTATTCACACTACAGACATTGAATTAGCTGGACTGGACCCTTGGTTACAAATGAGAAAACAACCTCTTGTGTTGTGTATGCCATGTCATGTCCTCGATCTGGGTAGCACTGCCCCGAAATAATGTCACAGCAGCAGAAGCAAATACAGACAACACGTCTTGAATCATCCCGATAACCACCCTGGCCATCTGCATACTACAAACAAACAGGGAGGCCAAACCCAGCAGTCCCTGGGTGTAATTATTCCAATAACCTATGTTTTGATGCCCCAGGGAGCTATTGCTCCCCAATGCCTGTTAAGAAATATGAAGACAATTCTACTTATATGGTCCCATGGCAAAAAGGAGACACTTGCGTTGTGCAAGATCAAAAGGAAAATGGGGAACCTGACTTAGAATGGTCTGAGTGCACCACTTACGTTCGTATAACCAATCGTTCAAAAGGGAGGTCACCTAAATGTAGTATAGATGGTAATTATTTTCCAAATGACGGTAGTTGTCCGTTCATAGAACTATCGTCAACAAATACAGTAATGTGGGTGTGTGGGTCAATCACATATATGTGACGTTACCCAGGTATTTCAATTGGACAGGCTCATGTTATCCTGCATATGTAACCCCTAGTGTGTCAGTACACACAGAAAATCTGTGGGGGCCACGGATGTCAGAGAATAGAAGAAAAAGAGATGTCCCTATTAAATTTCATGGTTACACTTTAGGAAACCCGTGGACTAGCCCAGGAGCAAATGTAGGCTGGTCACTCTTCCTCGGCAGAGGAACAGCTGTAGCCCTAAACAAGGTATACAGTGGGAGCCACGTCAAACAGCCGCCTGGAGCATGATGGATTCATGGCAGGTCCATGGAGGGCTAATGCACGCTCCGTGCACGAAATGTGATCCCCCACGATGACGCAGTTAACAATGCCCCGCCCCATAAATGCCCCCATGCGCTTTCTAAAAAGATGGTTGCAATGATGTATAATGCAGCCAGATGGAGCATTGACAGTTAACTGCAGTGTCCAGGAAGCCCAATACCGTATCTTTAATATATAGACAGTTCTTGTATTGTCAACATAGTTTCATAAATAGATGATGTGGTAAAAAACAACAACAAACCGATTAATAAAACAGATTTGTTAAATCACTCAATACACAACCCATGATGATTATGCTATTTATTATTTAATAATGACTTAATAAAACTAGTTAGTGAAATATTTTTTAAGACATCCTGAAATAATACTTAAAGACACGGTAACGGCTGTAATTTATCTATACCGATCATTGTAGGTACGGAATAAAAATGCAGGCTATGTACACTATTTTATATTACAGTGTATTTTACCTCATTCCATTTAATATACTGATAGATAATATTTTGGTGCAAAATAAAGCTCAAAATGTAACGTCTGCTTGGGTTTGTTTTCATTATATTTTTGATGGTGTTTTTTTTTTCACTGATAGTCAACAAGTGGCATAAGAAAGGCAATTAATGGCGCATGCAACCTGGAACAAATATCTGCCCATATGGATCAGTATTTCTTTAGTCATTTAATCATGCATAATGCTCCCCCGTCAAAAAATCTGATGGAGCATTAATCACTTCTCACAACTGTGAATGGATGCGGCAGCAGAGACAGATTAAATCCCCATAAACACTTGGAAACAATAGTAAAAAAGTTCCAGAGGGTTAGCGCCTGTTATACTAATGTATTTTTACTGTTTTTTTTACTGCTTATATTTAGTTTGGTTTTACGCAATTTCGTGTTGTTGGTTTTTTTTTTGTGTGTGTGTGTGTGTGTGTGTGTGTGCACGAGAGAGAGGATACTCTGACAAGAGCAATTTCCGTCTGGCTCCCGTGGCGCAATCGGTTAGCGTGTGGTACTTATAAAGCGGTCCAGGTGAAGCAATACCGAGTTCGAGCCTCACCTAAAGCACCCAAAGCATTTTACTGCATATCGTGTATGTGACAAATAAAATTTTTATTTGAAAGTAAAGCTTAAAATTTTACTTCTGCTTGGGTTTCTTTTCGTTATATTTTTGATGTTTTCGCTGATAGTCAAATTGGCATAACAAATTGATAAATGGCGTTTAATATCTGGAACATGCCCTGCGATGGATTGGCACCCTGTCCAGGTTGTACCCCACCTAGTGCCCGAAGTCTCCTGGGATAGGCTCCAGGTCCCCCGCGACCCTGAACACAGGATTAAGCGGTATAGAAAATGAATGAATTAATGAATATCTGGAACAAATATCTGTCCATACGGATCAGTGTGTCTTTAGTCACTTAACCAGCATAACGTCCCACATCAAAGATCTGATGGGGCATAAATCACTTATCACAACTGTGTATAGATGCGGCAGCAGAGACAGATTTAATCCCCATAAACATTCACACTTGAAAACAATACTAACAGAAGTAAACAGTTCTAGAGTGTTAGTGCCTGTTATCACAGGACAGGAATCACCTACAGGATACTACTGTATTTTTACTGCTTATATTTTTTACCCTAGTTTCATTTGGCTTTACGCGATTTCATGTGTTATTTGTGTGTCTGTGTGTACAGTGTGTGTGTGTGTGTGTGTGTGTGTGTGTGTGTGTGAGTGCGAGAGATAGCGTGCGAGCGTGTGCGCGAGAGAGGGCTTACATGGTGATTTATCCAAGGTTACTAAAACCTGGCTTACTACCTATAAAAATTATTTCAATTTAACTCATGGGTCTCAATCACAGATGACACGACAAATTATATACTCTGAAACGTTCATTTGAACATTATATATACAAAAACATGAATACTAATGTTATCATGGTGTAAATTATTAACATTAGGTTAGGTCCCGCCCTTAATTAATTCATATTATAATTACTTTTACATAGTATAGTTACTGGACTGACATGACCAAAAACTAGCTATTTCATTTAGCCTTTCTAAAATCAACCCATCTATCATTTATAATCAGAAAACATAAAACATATTATGATCTGTTCAATAGCCCATCTGTTTTAATTTAGTTTGTATTTTTTATTATTCATAAGACAACTTTTCAGTTTTGTAAATATTTTAGTTATAGTGTGTTAAGTCTTACTTTAGGTTAAACGTTTTTGAGAATTTGACCATCCAGCTTAGATAAATGTTATGTCATTGATTGATAAAATCTGGATTAAGGATATTTTATTTCTTTAATTTTTATTTTTTATTTTCCCCCTGAGGGATTGCCACCTTATTGTGGTCAGGGTGTTTGCGTGTCTCAACACAATTCAGCAAATACAATACTGTTACTATACAGTAAGCCCAGGTAAAAACAGTGCTCGAACATGATGCCCCCTTCAAATTTCTGACTGCGCCCCTCCCCCCCGTATGGTCTGGTCTAGAACGACCCTGCCTCTGACCGTCTTTTGTCTTGTAAATGAGTATTCTCAAACACCTTCCAATCCCCCCAGCGCACACTCTTTGTTTGTCCTGTAAACTGTAACTGTGTTTGCTAGGGCACTTGGTTATACACAGTACTTTAATGTATGGAACACTTACTTAACTTACTGGTTTGGTTTAAATATCGCTTATTACCTTATTCAGCAAAATAAATTAATTATTAACGTATTGAAGTATTTTAGTTAAGGACAAAAACTGTGTGTTTAGAACTGCTGAACAGCCGTGTTCATAGGTTTAATCAATGATGGATGAATGGAGAGGTGTGTGTGTGTGTATATATGCGCGCGCTCTTCAGCATTTCTCCGTTGGCTTTAACACGCACACCCATCCCCCGCCAAAAACACACACACACACAGAGAGAGCAATTAACACCATGTCATACTCAGGAGTGGAAGGTGAGAAACCTCAATGGAGAATACCAAGTTTGTCGTTGCTCTTTTGGAGTTCTTAAAACCCAAAACATTTATTTATACTGAGAAATTATTATGGGTCACATAATCACAAAACACAAATACATATGATCAAGTGTTTAACCCTCTGAGGTCCGGGGTGATTTTGGGGCCCTTGAGATGTTTGGACATGCTCTGATATTTGTGCTTTTTTCAGCTGCTTATAATATATTATTGACCAACCTGTATTTTTCTTGTAATCAGTACAAACTGTTCTACAATAATACGTGACCAAAATGAATGTACGTGTTTGCATTTTTTAGGAAAAAAATATTATGCGTGGTTAGTAAGTTTTGTGAAAAACAAAGTAGCTGAAATAAGGCCATGAAACTCATACAGACAATTTGTTCACAAGACATTGTTTCACAAGGGCTGGTGGACTAGTGTTTTTGCTTCAAAATGATGTGAAAATGATCTTGTTTACTTGCTCACAGAAAACAATATAGTGATTAACACTTTTTAAGTCACTTTTTGAGTGTAAAGGGTCTATGCGAGAAGGCGTGATCTATCATTACTAATGCAGTGATTCACACCTGAGAAGACAAAGGCCTGCATACTGATCTGCATAATGAGCCATCAGACAGGTATGTGACAGAGAGAGGAGAGTTACAAGAAAGAATCTGAGGATAAAATAAGTTTATATATTTTCAGTGTTTAGGTTATTTGAGAATATATTTGACACACACAAAAAAATCTTGAGATTCATTTGCGAGTTCAGTTAAACAGTTTATTAGGAACAATCAAAATTGACTTTTTAGCAGCATTACTGCAATCACTATAACAGAAAATATAGCTAACAAGACTATATAGATATATAAACACACACACATATATATATAGGCCTATATACTGTATATTATAATATAGAAAACAACAACAGCTCTTTGTAATTACCAGAACAAATGATTTTACCAACACTGTACTACATTTTTTCTACAATACACTACAGTTGACTATGATGAATATATTGTATTATATATTTATATAATATAGTTATATTTAACTAACATCTAGGATATACTGAATGTGCACTTACTCGTGGTTCTCCAGTGAACTCGAAACTGAACGACACTCACGTGACTTTCTTGTGCACGCGCCGGTGATGCAGCCACAGTCCTAAACAAAAACAAAAATTGAAACTTGAAGAATGGACGCGCATACAATCATTCACAAACAACAGCTGGTGAACAATTTGACCATCTGAAACACGGTCTAAACAATACAAAACACGTGTATACTGTATATATATATAAATAAAAAAATAAAACTTTAGACAGATCGTAATCAGATTTTATTGCGGGCTTGTAAGTAGCGTGCATATTTAATATTTTAACCAATTTTACTCTTGCTGGCATTTAGTATTTTCCAAATGTACATATAAAATATAGAGCAGTGATGGTGGGAATAAAAGACTTACTAGTCAGGAATTACATCCTCCGTGGAGTCCAGACGTTGTTCTAAATAAAGCCGTTCCTCGTCTGAGTCTTGCTCTTCCTCTGATTAGAAAGTAAATTCTTCATCGCTGTCCAGAACCATCTGAAGCGCTTCTTCACCCGTGTAGCGTGACATCATTCAAACGCAGAAACAGTAAGTAAGATGCAGCTTGTTGTTTTATGCCCTGGGGGTGTGTACGTGATCACCTGCCTCACCTCAGGTCATTTCCATATGAACAGCGCGCGCGCAGGGAGGGGGGAGCACATTAGCTGTAATGAGCCGATACAGGAGAATCTGTACCACTCCTTACTTTCATACGGATTACATAAAAGCAGATTATTTGTTTTCACGGTGACCTGCATCATTTAAAAGTAGACCCTTTAAGCTTTCTATAGATATATTTCTCATGTCTGTGTGTGCAGTATTCGCGGAGTTTCAGTTCATTTTAGTGACGTGTTTCAAAAAGATTTTGGCGGAGACTGAGACGGCTGAAAGCGCACCCGGTTTATTTTATTTATTTTATTAATGCACAAAGTTTTCTTTTTAACATGTGTGCATACAAAAAAAATAGACACTTTACAGATTCGATTAATATATAGATATTGTCTGTACGATCAAAACTGAAAGTGTAATTTAAGTTCTTATTGGCGTCATCAGGGGAAAACACCTCAAAACGCATATATGCGTTCGCGGACCTCAGAGGGTTAATTGTTTTCATTTGTTTCTATGACCAGTAATTATTATTATGATTTTCAGCCCAACTCTTTGACTATTTAAAACAAAGTTGTGTCCCATTTTTTGCCCATTTATGCATTTGGCAGACGCTCTTATCCAGAGTGACTTACATTCTTATCTCATTACACATCTGAGCAGTTGAGGGTTAAGGGCCCAACAGTGGCAACTTGGTGGTTGTGGGATTTGAACCTGGGATCTTCCGAACCGTAGGCCAATGCCTTAACCACTGAGCTACCCCTGACCCCTAAAGTTGAAGTACCCCTGAGCCCATTGAAGTTGTTGGTTCAACTAAACGGTTTTTAAATACCCAAACAATCGCCAAAAATTAAAACACGCAAACATGACTTTAACAATTCAATTTATTCTTCCAAAACTAGTCAAAGTTAAAACAGTAATTTATATAAAACAGGTGAATACATTTTGTCTTTTTGCTTAAAGTTCATTAAACTACCCGGATACACCAGCTGCTTATAAGTCTCTATCTATAGTCCTTTTATATTAAAATATAAATTTTTCAAATATCAAAACTATTAAACATGGAACAGTTTAAGTCTTTGTTTCCCCCAAAGTACTGTATCAGACATTTAGCAGTTCTATGTTCAGAATATACAGTAGACCTGACCAAACATCATTCTAAAGCTGTTGCACAGTGACATCATCCCTCCTACAGCTTCCTCAACAGCTTGTTCAGGCTCCTCCAGTCCTGTAGCTCCAAAAGTCCAGCCGTCAGCCGTCTGACCCCCCAATCCTCCACTGCGGAGCTCTGCTTAAAGACAACAGGAGAATTTAGTCAAGACAAAGACAAACTTCACAGAACATCTAGTTCTAATAAAAATAAAATATATTAATAAACCTATTTACCACAGAGTGTGTAAAATACTGTTTTGGGAATTCTGGAATGTAAATAACCTGCCTGTGCTAATGTTAACCAGTGAACAGTGTTAGTGTTAACCACTGACTGTCTGTATTATCGTCTGCATTAAATTAACCGAGAATTTACTTTATGCGCTTCTCATACAAATAAGTTAAGCGATATATATGAAAGAATGCTCGTATATGAGCATTAGTTCATCTCTGAAGCCAAACTATAACTTACTGAAGCCCCTCATACCCCTCCCCCCCACCCCCCCCCCCCCCACACTGCTCCCCCCCCCTCCTCCTTAACTAATAAACACTTCAGTGTTGTTATCCAGCTCGTTAACTAAGCGCTCGCGCTACCGCGGAAAGTCACGACCAAAGTGGATAAAATATAAACCGGGTTATGAGCGTTACTAGCTCCTGTACAGCTACCCTCAGTCTGTGTCCCTCATCAACTGCATCACATTATATTACAGTCGCAGAAATAACCTGCAGATTAACTCTTAACCAGAGAATAAATAACCGCTGAATTTATCCAGACAACACGCGGTGAGATTCTCTCAGTATTTACAGAGAACACAAACACTCTTCATCGGGTAGTGCAGCTCTTGTAATAGGGACATTAGTAGTATTGTCGAAGCTTGAGCATGTTTTTGAGTTAAAGTGGAGTGACATTGTGAGTGTGTGACACTGACAGTAAGCTGTAATATTAACTCCAGACTTGGTAAACAGAACATTAAGTTCTCTAAAGTCACATCTGACTGCTGCTGGTGCTGCCAGTGATATTTAAGACGGCCAATAAAAAACTAAACTGGGAAATAAACTGTAAACTACCCCAAACATATTTTATAAAATAAAACATCACTTACCACGAATAGTCCGTTAAGCCGCCATCTTCATCTCTGTAGTTTGGCAGCGTCAGTACGGCGGGGGTGGAGGCGGGTTGTTAAAATCACGTGATTGCAACTCAGCGCAGCTGGCTTGTTTTAACGTGTTCTTGAGAATGAAGCGCCATCTAGTGGTGGCACCAGGTAAATGAATAAATAGGGCTTGAATGGGCGTGTGTACTGTGAAATCTTGACACGCCTTTCTGGCAGAAAAGGGAGGGGGGATTACGGCGTGCAAAGTGCATTCACACGCCATTCACACGTCAGCCACAGGGACGCGGCTATTTGGTGTGGCTCCCACTGTATGTGGACTTAAGCAGGTTAGAGGGATCACACTTCAAAATAGAATGGCTCTGGATATTTTACTAGCCGAGAGAGGTGGAGTGTGTTAAGTTCTAAACACCTCTTGTTGTTTCTATATACCTGACAATCATCAGAATATCAGCAACATCATAAACCACATGAAGAAGTCTTGGATCTCGTGGTTAATGCAATTATGGGGAGGCTGGAGTTATTGGTTGGTTTATAGTGTTCCAACAATTGGGATTATGATCTTGTTAGGCCTCTGTATAACACCTTGTATTTGTAGATGTATACAGGGACTAGTTCTGAACACAGTAAATTATCAAATGTTAAGACAGACTGACAACACAAAATGGAAAACGGACTGGGACTACCCGACTTCTGACAGAGTTCAAAATTCCGGTGACTATCATTTTCAATTCAATTCCATTCAGTTTATTTGTATAGAGCTTTTAACAATTGACATTGTCTCAAAACAGCTTTACACAATCAAAAGAATTATTTAAGTTTGTATGGAATGTGAATGTGTATGAATCAAAATGTTCAGATAGTCCCTGGTGAGCAAGCCCAAGGGCGACAATGGCAAGGAAAAACTCCCTGAGATGGTAATAGGAAGAAACCTTGAGAGGAACCAGACTCAACAGGGAACCCATCCTCATCTGGGTGAAACAGATTGCAGGAAGTTATCTGCATTTATACAGTGTTAAGTGTTAGGTTCAGCTATAATAGTTGATGTTAATTGATGTTAAAATGGAGTCCAGTAGTTATTGGAGACTCAGATAGACTTGTAGAAAGTTCCAGTCCTGAACTATCGAATTGTCAAGTCCTCAGAGAAACAGCTGACCACACCAGTCGAGGCCAGAACCATCTTCTAAGTAGATAGAATCATCCCCAGACACCAGACGCATCCCAAAGAGACACACGGGGCATCCACGCGACGAGACCTCCAACCAGAAACGGGGCACCAGGACCATTTTGAATTTTTAGATCATGATATGGAAGAAGACATAATGTAAATCTTTAGAGAAATATAAAGCATGTATATTTAAGTAGGTTGCAAAATTTTGCAAAAATTCTTTTGTGTCAGGGGTCTGTCCCCATAAAAACAGCTGTAGTGTCCTCTGTGTGCATTAGAGTGCTAGTGATGATGATGTTTAAAAACCCAGGTTGGAGAGACAATATCTGATGAAATTTACCTAATCCATTGTTACGTGCAAGTGTGTGTATGTGTGTGTAGTGCACGTATGTGCGCATGCGCGACGGCTGGTGGCGGCACGTGCGCGATCTCTCCCCCCTTTTTTCTCTCTGTCACTCTCCTTCTCACAGGAAGCTCCACCCCAATTGGACGTGCCGTGATGTGCACCAGGATTGGCTGGCCTTGGATCTGCGCATCTTTTTAAGCTCGCGGATGCAAGGAAGGAAGTGCGCGACTTATGCCTAGTGTATGACTTACGTGCTCAGAGTGGTTGATCGTTGGATTGTTGTTTGGTTGATTGTTGGTGTGTGAGTGTTGTGTGTTTGGAGAGAGAGACTGTGTGTCGCACCCTGTGCTCTCTCACTTTCTTTTGTTGTTCTTTTTGTTGTTTTTGTACGCGTGGATCGATGTGTTCCTCCCGCGATTGTATATGTATATATTTTTTTGTAAATATTGTAAATACCTTTCCCTTTTTGTATATAGTTCAAGGAAGCAGTAGGGGTTGGGTGCCATTTTTGTTGTTCCCTGTTTTCTCCTGTGTTTTTGATAGTTAGGTAGTTAGTTTAGTTTTTGTATTTTGATTTATATTCTTTTCTTTAGTAGTTTAGTTAGCTTTAAGGGAGGAGATAGGGGTGGATTTTTGTTTATTGTTTTGGCCTTGGCCCAACCCTGAAGCCCAGAGCTTCCTGTTTGTGTATGTGTGTGCGCGTGTATATAAAAATAAAAATACCACGCACAGTAAAATCTTGGTTGCAAGGTTTGTTTATTATTTATTTATTATTTTCTTTGTTGCGTCCCTGGACCCTAGACCGGGGGTCGTAACAAGTGGGGGCTCATCCGTTGCCAGTTACTGGCTAACAAGTGGGGGCTCAGCCGTTGCCATTTACTGGCTAACAAGTGGTGGCTCGTCTGTTGCCGAGTATACTCGGCCTTTTGGTTTGTCTGGCTGCCTTCTTAGGTTGGACAGTAATCGGTGGAACATGGCGTTTGACCTAATCGCCTTTCCACTGGCTCCTACCATAGAACACTTTGACCAGTGCTGTAAGGACGATTTGATCAACATCGCCGAATTTTTTTTAAGTTGACGTGCCACGAAAGGGTCTAAATAGAGAGATTAAAAAAATATTGCTTAGTAAATTAATTGAACAGCAGATTTTGCCTGGAGAGCCTGGAGAGTGTGCTAAGGACAAGGACGCTTCAACGCCGACGGAAGTTGATGGTAGGCCATTACTTACACTGCAGTCACCCTCCACGCCTACCAGGCATAAGGTAATCACACCACCCATAACACCAGTTGATAAATCGGACCAACTTTTGGTTCTTAAAACGAGGGAGGTAGAACTGGAAATTAAGCGGGAGGAAACGGAGGCTCAAAGGTTACGGTTGCGGGAGCTGGAGCTTGAGATGGAGAGGGAGCATTTTCGGCGAGATGTCAGCCGGCTACACCGGGCTGAGATCGCGCCGGAGAGTTCACCTGCTTCTCCGTCATTCGCTCAGTTACCTAGAGCGGCTGCGCCGGCCTTTTCCTCTCTCGTTTCTGCCCCAGTGACTACCTCCCCAACCCATTTCGATGTAAGCAAGGATATTCTTTTAGTACCTCCTTTTAGAGAGACCGAGGTGGATAGCTATTTCGTAGCTTTTGAGCGTGTGGCAGCTACGTTACAGTGGCCGAGAGCAATGTGGGCTCTCTTGTTACAATGTAAGTTGACTAGTAAAGCGCAGGATGTGTGCTCTGCGTTGCCTGTTGAATAAAGCCTGGATTACGACACGGTCAAGCAAACTGTTCTACGTGCATATGAGCTAGTGCCAGAGGCTTATAGACAAAAATTTAGGTCCCATAGGAAGGCGGACAGACAAACCTTCGTTGAATTTGCCCATGAAAAACAAACACTGTTTGAAAAGTGGTGTGCTGCCACTAAAACTACCACTTTTGAGGCTCTTAAAGAGTTAATCCTGTTGGAGGATTTAAAAAATTGTGTTTTTGAAAATATTGTATTGCACCTAAATGAGCAAAAAGTCACGTCATTGTCATCAGCCACTGTATTGGCTGATGAATTTGAGTTGACACACCGTACTGTATTCTCTCCTACTGTGAGAACTGACAAATTCGCTGTCCGTGGGGTTGAAGGGCAGATGAAACCTTCAGCAGGCAGTGTGAAACCTGCAAGAGGGGGTACTTTTAGAAGTTCTCAGTATCGCTCAGGGGGAGGTAGAGTCTGTTTTTACTGTTTAAGTGCTGATCATCTGATTTCAGACTATGAGGCCTGGAAGAAAAAAATGCATCTGTGAAGTCAAAGTCTGTGGGTTTTGTTAAAAGACAAGTAAAACATGTCTTACCTGGGCAAACGGTGGCAGTATATAAGCCTTTCATGTTACAGGGGTCGGTGGCAGACAGCCCTGAAGGGGTTCGCAGATCAGTGTCCATCCTGCAAGATACAGGTGCAGCACAGACTCTGCTGTTAGCGGGTACACTCTCACTGTCTCAGAAAACCTATACGGGCACTGGTTATTTTATGTGGCATAGGATCAGGCTGTATCACAGTTCCACTTCATAATATACATCAGAAACAGAAATAGTGAAGAGGGAAGTTTGTCTCGGTATTTGTACCGAACTCCCTGTTGAAGGACTTCAGTTAATTCTGGGAAATGATCTGGCGGGTGGTGTTGTTTTCCCTCACCCTATTTTGACAGAAAAAGCAATAACTGATGTCAGTAATGATTT
The DNA here is from genome assembly GCA_030522415.1 of Channallabes apus. Taxonomy (NCBI): domain Eukaryota; kingdom Metazoa; phylum Chordata; class Actinopteri; order Siluriformes; family Clariidae; genus Channallabes; species Channallabes apus. The sequence goes on from CM060104.1 coordinate 24,181,936, forward strand.
TGTTTCCAATTGTCCTACAGTATTTCCATCATGTGCAGTTACACGTGCACAAGCACGAAATCTGAATCTGAATCTTTTCTGCAAACAACACCTGTTACGCCAAAATGTTATGTTGAACCAACCTTGTCTAAACAAGAGTATTGCACCATTACAGATGGGTCGGTCGCAATTAGCGGCGGCACAAAGGGCTGATGTAACATTAGCTAAATGTTTTATGGCTATTTTGATCGGTGTTACTTCGTTAATCTGTGTTGGTGCCTCATTCTTTGTGACAGAGTTGGAATTGTTGAAGGGTTACTGGCAAGTACGAATGGGGTCTTACGTGCAGGTGTGTGTATGTGTGTGTAGTGCACGTATGTGCGCATGTGCGATGGCTGGTGGCGGCTCGTGCGCGATCACTCCCCCCCTTTTTCTCTCTCTCGCTCTCCTTCTCACAGGAAGCTCCGCCCTGATTGGACGTGCCGTGACGTGCATCAGGATTGGCTGGCCTTGGATCTGCGCGGTCTTTTAAGCTCGCGGATGCAAGGCGGATGTGCGTGACTTATGCCTATTGTATGACTTACGTGCTCAGAGTGGTTGATCGTTGGATTGTTGTTTGGTTGATTGTTGGATTGTTGTTTGGTTGATTGTTGGATTGTTGTTTGGTTGATTGTTGGTGTGTGAGTGTTGTGTGTTTGGAGAGAGAGACTGTGTCGCGCCCTGTGCTCTCTCACTTTCTTTTGTTGTTCTTTTTGTTGTTTTTGTACACGTGGATGGATGTGTTCCTCCCGCGATTGTATATAGTTTTTTTGTTGTAAATATTGTAAATACATCTCCCTTTTGTAAATATTTCAAGGAAGCAGTAGGGGTTGGGTGCCATTTTTGTTGTTCCCTGTTTTCTCCTGTGTTTTTGATAGTTAGGTAGTTAGTTTAGTTTTTGTATTTTGATTTATATTCTTTTCTTTAGTAGTTTAGTTAGCTTTAAGGGAGGAGATAGGGGTGGATTTTTGGTTATTGTTTTGGCCTTGGCCCAACCCTGAAGCCCAGAGCTTCCTGTTTGTGTATGTGTGTGCGCGTGTATATAAAAATAAAAAGACCACGCACACTAAAATCTTGGTTGCAAGGTTTGTTTATTATTTAATTTTTATTTTCTTTGTTGTGTCTCTGGACCCTAGACCGTGGGTCGAACCATCCATAGCTTATTAATATTGTTTTGAATTGTAGTATTAAAATATTTAGGTTGTCATAGAATGACAAAAGGGGGAAATTGCAATGGAAAAATCATATTTTAATTATGTATTAATTCTGATCCTTGTAGTAAGTGTGTCACGTACTGTAGACTTTAGAAGTTTTGAACTTGTTTGTTGAAGCTTAGAGACACAAGGCCAAGAATAGAATAGAAACAATGTAGTCCCTGAATAGATGATAAGGTATGGACATCTGGTCTAGGGCAGATAAAGACTCATCAGTTTGAATGTAGGAACTGCATGTACGGGGCGTTGATTATGTTAACAGAGATGTTTGTGTATAAAATAGGTCAGCTAGAGAAAGAGATCACCTAGAGAAAGAGATGACCTTTCTCTATGATGCAACTGTTTGCTGTATGAGACTGGTCCTTCTGCAGAAGTTTCAAATAAAACCTTTGTTACTTTGTTCTTACCCAGTGTATGATTTACTTGTCTTTATAATGTTTCCAGAATTTCCACTACAGCCACAAGTGTTGTCAGATTAACAGGCAAAAATGTTATAATAAACCTATATAAGCTACATAGCCTTTATAAGACTTTACTTTTATTTAAGTGCACGCACAATGACGAGAAAACGTTATGATTTTGTAAAATAATGAAAGAAAACAGGGATACAGCGCTATTCTGTATCGGTTTCTGTGAACTTGAGTACGTCAAAAAATGAACTGAAACTCCGTGTATATTGTAGGATTACAAATTTATAAAATGTTAAATGTAGCTTCCAACGTAAATGTAAGTGCCATATCGCACTTGTTATGAATTTGTTGTTGTGTTTATTTTATTTTATTTGCTGTTATTTCATTTATTCTACCTTGTTCTATTCAGTAGTAAAGCATTAAGCATTAAGTTTGTTACATAAGCCATAAGCTTTATATTTCTAAGTTATGCATCCATTTTGACACTCGTAAGTTGGTCTGTGATGTCATTCTACTATTACATGCATTTGTGTGACTGTCATATGTTAGAGAGTTCAATTTAGATGCGGAAGGCTACGGAAACACAAGCTTTTGACCGTAAGCGTAAGCTGGGAATGTAAGATACAACAACTAGGTTGTTGTAACCGTCAGCTAATGAGAGCTCCCGGTAAGCTAAGAATGTCAGATACAGCAACTAGGTTGTTGTAACCGTAAGCTCCCATAAGCGGATATATACAGCAAGAGTGTTGTTATATTCGTAAGCTAAGACTGTAATTTACAAGATACAGCAAACAGGTTGTTGTAAAAGTCAGAGATTTGCAAGATGCAGCAACTGGTGTCTGTAATCACATTGGATTTACTCAAGACGACTGTATGAAGTGTTGATTCTTTGATGCTGACAAAATAAACTACAAGAGACAAAGAGATCGGACTTCTGTCGTGTGAGTGAAACTTTAAGACAAAGCTACGCGTCAAAACTAGTGAAATAATATGACCGCATCTACAGTAATAGTATGTAAACTGAACAAGTTATGTACATTGGGTTTTACATTTTAAGGTAAAGTTGGTGACATTCTAAGAAGATACAAGTCTGGTAGCCCAGGTGCCAGAGACATTAACCTTTTGTCTTTATGTACTTCCTGACCGCTGGGTAGGGTCCCAAAGTCAATGTGAATGCTAATCTCAAGGCCAGGCCATGCCTTTGTCTCTATGATAATGTAAAGGTTTGGGTGATACTGTCAGGCTGATTAGATGAACACCTATGCATTTGAAAGCCACTGTTATGCTGATGAGATCAGGTCTGGGGAACTTCCGTTACCAGGCTGCCTCCGGTACCACACTATGCTTTGTTTAGATTGTCTCCACCTCTTTGTATCCCTCCCTCTTGTAAAGTATAAACTCTCCAGAGCTGAGTTGTAAGAAAGACTTAAGGATGACTACAGCGACACTCGGCGAGTTCTCAATAAAGTGTATAAACTTCTGCTTGAATGATATCCCAACGTCTCCTGGTCTCTGAAAAAGTTCCCAACAATACTCGCCTCACAGATGTGAAAAATATATACTTACAGAAAGCAAAATGTCTGATTTTATATACAGTGGGAGCCACGTCAAACAGCCGCCTGGAGCATGACGGCTCCGTGGCAGATCCATGAAGGGTTAATGCAGGCTTCGTGCATGGAATGTGATCCCCCGCGATGACGCAGTTAACGATGCCCCGCCCCATAAACGCCCCCATGCGCTTTCTAAAAAGATGGTTGCAATGCCGTATAATTCCGCCAGATGGAGCATTGACTGGCACAGTTAACTGCAGTGTCCAGGAAGCCCAATACTGTATCTTTAATATACAGACAGTTCTTGCATTGTCAACATAGTTTCATAAATAGATGAAAAAACAACAACAACAAACCGATTAATAAAACAGATTTGTTAAATCACTCAATACACAACCCATGATGATTATGCTATTTATTATTTAATAATGAATTAATAAAATTAGTTAGTGAAATATTTTTTAAGACATCCTGAAATGATCCTTAAAGACACGGTAGTGGCTGTAATTTGTCTATACCGATCATTGTAGGTACGGAATAAAAACGCAGGCTATGTACAGTATTTTACATTACTGTGTATTTTACCTAGTTCCATTTAATATACTGATAGATAATATTTTGCTGCAAAGTAAAGCTCAAAATGTAACGTCTGCTTGGGTTTGTTTTCGTTATATTTTTGATGATGTTTTCGCTGATTTTTTCACTGATAGTCTACAAGTGGCATAAGAAAAGCAATTAATGCCGCATGCAACCTGGAATAAATATCTGCCCATATGGATCAGTATTTCTTTAGTTATTTAATCATGCATAATGCTCCCCCGTCAAAAGATCTGATGGGGCATTAATCACTTATCACAACTGTGAATGGATGCGGCAGCAGAGACACATTAAATCCCCATAAACACTTGGAAACAATAGTAAAAAAGTTCCAGAGGGTTAGCGCCTGTTATACTAATGTATTTTTACAGATTTTTTTTTTTTTACTGCTTATATTTCGTTGGGTTTTACGCAATTTCATGTGTGTGTGTGTGTGTGTGTGCACGAGAGAGAGGATACTCTGACAAGACCAACTTCCGCGTGGCTCCCGTGGCGCAATCGGTTAGCGCGTGACACTTATAAAGCGGTCCAGGTGAAGCAATGCCGAGTTCGAGCCTCACCTAAAGCACCCAAAGCATTTTACTGCATATCGCACTGTGTATGTGACAAATCACATTTTAATTTGAAAGTAAAACTTAAAATTTTACTTCTGCTCGGGTTTGTTTTCGTTATATTTTTGATGTTTTCGCTGAAAGTCAAATTGGCTTAACAAATTGATTAATGGCGCATAATATCTGGAACAAATATCTGTCCATACGGAACAGTGTGTCTTTAGTCATTTAACCAGCATAATGTCCCACATCAAAGATCTGATGGGGCATCAATCACTTATCACAACGGTGTATAGATGCAGCAGCAGAGACAGATTGAATCCCCATAAACATTCACACTTGAAAACAAAACTAACAGAAGTAAACAGTTCTCGAGTGTTAGTGCCTGTTATCACAGGACAGAAATCACCTACAGGATACTACTGTATTTTACTGCTCATATGTTTTACCCTAGTTTCATTTGGTTTTACGCGATTTCATGTATTACAGATGTCGCCCTTAAAACCCTGCGTGTTTTCCCGCGGGATGCCGCAATTTAGCGCGCGGCGTGCCGGGTCTTGCCGGAGGCAACATTCGGGAATTTTAAATAAATGTGTTGCGCTTCACTGAATATCCGCCAGATGGCGCATGGAAGGACTTTATCTAAAAGCCGGACCAAGTACAACAATGAATGTAAGGACGCGGATGAACAGTGCTGAAGCGAACATGAATTTTATTTTGTTTTATAATAGATCTTTCATGATGAATGAGTGTATATGTGCTTCACATTATCAAACACAGGCAAAGGAGACAGAAATTATTGAGGGATCCACTGAAAAAAGTAAACCTAGTTTAATGTGTTTTTTTTCTCATTCCATTAGTAAAAAAAATAATTTGCTCTTTTTAACTGAAGTGTCTAATTTATGCTTATGGGTGAATCTTTTTTTTTTTTAGTATAATGCTGTTTACAGCAGGAAACCAAAGTGAAATATTTCATTTTGATCAAGGTACTCTTATTAGGTTGAGTGTGATTTGCGCATGCGCAGTCTTTAGACCATAGTTTTGCCGGTATAATTTTATTTCCGCCTCAAACCGGAGCATGACGTTGAAACAAGTAAGGAAGGATATCAGAACCTGTATTTCAGTTACTGTTAGTTAAAGCCCCTGATTAAACTTAAATCTAATCCATTCACAAAGGACATTTCTGCTTCAAACCGTGTCTCATGACCTCATGACGCAGCATTTTCACGGACTGAATCACATGCAGTGGAGATTCTCAAAGAAAACTCCTTTAAACCAGGTAAGAAAGCAAACTCATGTCATTTCTATGTTAAATGTATCTCTTCTATGAGCAAATTCATGATTTATGTCAGGAACAACTACTTTGTAGATTGAGTTTTGTGTCCGTGTTTGCTACTGTAGCTAAAACCACCTATATTACCTGCATTAGCATTAGCTAACTAACGTGGTGATTTTCAAAAACACCGGAGTTTATACAGTAAGTCAGCGGCGCCGAAGAAAATAATTATATTTAAGTACCGTTGGTTAACGATGTAAAAATTAATAGGAAAGTGACGTAAACATAGAACAAGCTAATTTGGAGTGAGTGCTGTTTGTAGTGTACTGTTTTCTATACTTTATACACACTGTAATTAAGATTTGCTAACATAAGAACTTGAGCCAGTCCAATTTTTGTTTTTACCTTTTTTTTTTTTTTTTTTAAAGATCAGTAATGAGTTTCTGAGAATTATATCTGCTCCACTTCAAGCAAGATTACTGGTTTCCTTGGACAAGCAACACTACAAACTAATTGAGATCATCAGAAACTAGGGAGGAACCCGTCAGAGAGAGAAGACCAGAGATATAATCTTCATCTTCAAGTTCTTGATCTGGTATGTATGGTACGGTTCAGGACCAGGGAGGGAGCCGGAGACAGCAGAACAAAGAGATGATATTGCCAGCACCAGCACAGGGAGCACAGTTTTTAGTTTAGATCTCATGTTTACATTTTATTGTATGTGAATGGCTTGACTGTAAACAACAAACAATGCAATAAATGTATAAAAAATATATACTGTATATATTTATTGTCTCTTTCCAGGACCAGGCATATCGTTCAATTATTTTTTGGCCAAATAGGCAGTCGTAACAAGAGGTGAGGGCGCGCGCGTCATCACATGTGCTTACCCGACTCTGCGTTCACCGTAAACTTCAATATACATTTGTTTATTTGTATATGTATGTTATTAATTGTACTTTTTTAGAGATTGTATGTGCGTGCACGGAGAGTATGTGTTGATAAGTTTATGTGGATAAGTTGATAAGTGTATCAGAAAGCATTAAAATGTTCATTTGAATTAAAATGACACACACACGTCTGTGTATACAGTACATCAATTACATATATATCAATTTCATTAGTTCGTTCATTCTATTTGAAGCTTCGGATGTTTTTTTTTTTTTGGTTTGGTTAGATTAGTTCTGAACTCGCTTCCTTGAAACTATCGCTAAAACAATGACACACACACATAGACACACACACACACACACAGAGACACACACACTCCCCTGAGCCCTCGGGAAACATCCAATCACCGTCGGTATACAAATGAGTCAAGACGCAGCCTAACGTGGTGTCGTGTCGGATTTCAGTGGTCACGGAGTGGGAAGACTTTGAAGAAGCTGCAGTGACAGTGAACAGCTGAACAACTTCACTTTTCCGTTTACCTCTGAGGAAAAAAAGCTGTATTTTGTTTGTTTATATTTTTATAGTAGTATAAGTTATAGTTTGGTCTGTACTGTTGTTCGCACCCTTGTAGAGAATAAATAAATGAATAACACCTTCATATCCCCTCTCAAGAGTGTCATAGTCCATTGTTAGTTTTAATGATCTGGCTGAAACTAATTATCACTACATAAGTACCCTAACACCATTGATCATGAGTCTCAGCTGAACCTAATTCTATACTTGTAACAGAAAATGTAGATGCAGATTCCAAATGTGTATTTATATAATAGATAGATAGATGTGTGTGTGTGTGTGTGTGTGTGTGTGTAGGCTCTACGCAGGGGCAAGAGAGGGCAGCGCACCCTTAAATGTCTGCACATGTTAATATATTCCTAAAATGTATATATTACAAGTTGATGAACTGATCTGCGGTAGCGATGACGTCACAGTCCGACAGCTTTAGAATGATGTTTGATCAGGTCTACTGTATATTCTGAACATAGAACTGCAAAATGTCTGATACAGTACTTTGGGGGAAACAAAGACTTAAACTGTTAAGTAATAACATTATTAATAACAAATATGTAATAGTTTTGATATTTGAAAATTTTTTATTTTAATGTAAAAGGACTATAGATAGAGACTTATAAGCAGCTGGTGTATCCGGGTTGTTTAATGAACTTTAAGCAAAAAGACAACATGTATTCATCTGTTTTATATAAATTACTGTTTTAACTTTGACTAGTTTTGGAAGAATAAATTGAATTGTTAAAGTCATGTTTTGCGTGTTTTAATTTTGGGGGATTGTTTGGGTATTTAAAAATTGTTTAGTTGAACCAACAACTTCAATGGGCAAAAAATGGGACACAACTTTGTTTTAAATAGTCAAAGAGTTGGGCTGAAAATAATAATAATTATTATTGATCATAGAAACAAATGAAACCAGTTAAACACTTGATTATATGTATTTGTGTTTGTGATTGTGACCCATGATAATTTTTTCTCAGTATAAATAAATGTTTTGGGTTTTAAGAACTCCAAAAGAGCAACGACAAACTTGGTATTCTTCCACCTTCCACTCCTGGTGTTAATTGCTCTGTGTGTGCGTGTGTGTTTTTGGCGGGGGGATGGGTGTGTGTGTGTTTTCGGCTGTTCAGCAGTTCTAAACACAAGCACAGTTTTTGTCCTTAACTAAAATACTTCAATACGTTAATAATGAATTTATTTTGTTGAATAAGGTAATAAGCGATATTTAAACCAAACCAGTAAGTTAAGTAAGTGTTCCATACATTAAAGTACTGTGTATAACCAAGTGCCCTAGCAAACACAGTTACAGTACAGTTTACAGTACAAACAGAGTGTGTGCGCTGGGGGGATTGGAAGGTGAGTGAGAATACTCATTTACAAGACAAAAGACGGTCAGAGGCAGGGCCGTTCTAGACCAGACAACACGGGGTGGGGGGAGGGGCGCATCATGTTCAAGCACTGTTTTTACCTCGCCTTACTGTATAGTAACAGTATTGTATTTGCTGAATTGTGTTGAGGCACGCAAACCCCCAGACCACAATAAGGTGGCAATCCCTCAGGGGGAAACTAAAAAATAAATATATATATATATATAATTATATAATAAAATATCCTTAATCCAGATTTTATCAATGACATAACATTTATCTAAGCTGGATGGTCTAATTCTCAAAACCGTTTAACCTAAAGAAAAACATAACACACTATAACTAGAATATTTACAAAACTGAAAGGTTGTCTTATGAATAATAAAAAATAGAAACTAAATTAAAACAGATGGGCTGTTGAACAGATCATAATATGTTTTATGTTTTCTGATTATAAATGATATATGGGTTGATTTTAGAAAGGCTAAATCAAATAGCTAGTTTTGGTAATGTCAGTCCAGTAACTATACTATGTAAAAGTAATTATAATATGAATTAATTAAGGGCAGGACCTAACCTAATGTTAATAATTTACACCATGATAACATTAGTATTCATGTTTTTGTATTTTTGTATTAACATTTTAAATGTTCAAATGAACGTTTCAGAGTATATAATTTGTCGTGTCATCTGTGATTGAGACCCATGAGTTAAATTGAAATATTTTTTATAGGTAGTAAGCCAAGTTTTAGTAACCTGCTTTAGTAATGGGCTCTAAAAGACAATGGAACATTACAGAACGTGCGAGTTGACGCCCATGCACAGATTAAAATGTTCATTTGAATTAAAATGACACACGCATGTCTGTGTGTGTGTATATATATATATATATGTAATATATATATGTAATATATATATATATATATATATATATATAGCTGCTGGGTAAATATAGGACTAACTAAATGCTGGGTTAATTTAACCCAGCAAGATGGGTTAAATATTCAATCCAAATGCTAGGTCATATTTAACTATAATGCTGGGTTAATTCTACCACATAAATGGTTCAAATGTTCTACCCATATGTTTGGGGTTTGTTGGTTCATTTTAACTGGAATGTTGGGTTAATTCTACCTCACAAATAGATTATTATTATTTTCATGTTTTACAGTGAATCTGTAAAAAAAACACCCATGTCTATTAAACAGTTAAATTATTTTGATATACTTGCCTATTACAAAAAAACATACATATATGCAATAAACACCATCCTATTACATGTTCTTAGAAAAAAAATATTTATTTTTCAAAAGCACAAGAACAGATAATCAACAGCGACATCATTACTATACTATCATTGATAAGGGCGGGATGGAGTAATTGCACAAATAGACTGAGGCAGCTTCTACAGAGCAGGATCTCTCTGTGACTTCAGATATCTTTTCTGAAGAACAAAACTATCCAGCTATTTTTTTTTTGGTTTGGTTAGATTAGTTCTGAACTCGCTTCCGTGAAACTATCGCTAAACACACACATACACACGCGCGCACACACACACACACACACCTCCCTTGAGCCCTGCGTCTGTCGGATTTCAGCGGTCACGGAAAGACTTTGAAGCAGTTTATATATGAATCTAAGCTTGAACTTATCAGCATTGTAAATATATAATACTTTTCAAATAAAATCGCTATTACTTTGACCCTGAAGTTTAGTTTAGCACACAAAAAAAACAGAAAAGTCATTTCTGGTAAATCAACGGAATGTGTAGTTTATTTACAGTAATTCATTAAAAAATGAATATACATTGTACAGTACACGGTAAACACGGGAAAGATTACAAAATGAAAAAACAAACAGTGTCTACTTTATAAACAGCTTAGTATGTGCGTCGAGATGCTGAAATCCCTTGCATGTTTTTGCTTCCAAGTGGAGAGATATTTGACCGATAGCCTAGAACAAAAGATCTATAGGTGTGATCACAACCCCCTCCGACCGACCGTGCCATCAATCACTGGCCACCTCAGAAGTTCCCTCCAATGTATGGCTGCAATACTTGTTTTGCAAGTATTTTTAACACCATTCAAAGGCTTCAAAGGGGCAGTTATCGGCTATGACACGTTGAAGGAGAACTTAATAGTTCTCAAAAATAGTGTAAATGTCTGCAACAATCACTAACCATTAAAATGTTTTTTTTTTGTAATTAAACACGAAAATATTAATTATATTTCCATATATATACATACACACACACACACACACAAGGGCGTAGGTTTGCTACCTATGACTCCAACTAATAATAATAACACTATAACTAGAATATTTACAAAACTGAAAGGTTTTCTTATGAATAATAAAAAAAACATTATAACTCAAAAAGATCATATTATGTTTATATATATATATTTTATAGTAACTGAACAGCTCTCTTCTCTCCAATCCACTCATACACCAGTCTCCTATTTCTCTGTGCGCGCGCTGCAGCCTGTGAATGAATACACGCAGCGGAGGTTTTACATATTTAAAACGTAAAAAGGTGTCTCCATCATAAATAGCCCTGAATTAACTAATATATATATATATATATATATATATATATATATATATATATACATACACACACACACATGTTTTGTGAGATTTTCCCTTACTTGGTTTTATCAATTTATATTACTCCCTATAATAATGTAAACATTGCTAATTTATGTTTTGGAAAGAAACTTAAGTAATTATTTCATCTATATCTTTCATAAATCACACAACTAAAATATAATTAAACAGTTTATTCACCAACATTACCAAATATTTGTGACATTCACAGTCTAGATCCAAGTTGTCTTTTTAATAAAAGTGCATTCAGCTAAAATTTGCATCCATAGAAAAAAACTGCACGGCACCAGGGCCTGAAATACTTGTTTTAAACAAAATTGTGTAAAATAATAAATAAATAAAATACAGCATTCATTTAGAAATAAAATGCAGCAGAAAATACTTTAAACAAACTGTAGAATAAACGTTAAAACGTAATAGCCCTCTGAAGCAGTGAAGTTGCAACTTTCAAATCAGCACTCTGGACTTGTGCACTTAAAAGTATGCCATTGAAACCTTAATGCATGAAAACATTTTAAGCTGAACATGTAAACACAACATGTAAACACTTGTAGTCAAGCCAAATCAAATGTTTTAAGATGATAACTTCATCTTTAAAGCTTGCACTTTTGGTGATAGCTTAATCCCATCAAGTTCTAGAAGAACTTTCTGAAAATAGCCTCTCCTTCAAGGATTATGGATACACCAACCGGTTCTTCCCCTTCAACAGCACGGACGACAAGGATTTTAAGAAGGTGTCACTTCGTCTGTCCCCCTGCATAAAATTTACAAGAAAATAAATCATTTATTTTGAGAAGCAAAAAAATCTGAATTGCTTCAACCTGTGCTGACTTCATTGAGAAAAAAATAATAATAAAAATAAATGATAATAAAAAAATGACCATCACTTCATATACTTCATATTGTTAAACTTGGGTTAAATTGCTTTATCTTGCATCAGTAAAACATGGCATGAGATGGCTTTACAGTGTCAGGAAATCCTATGATGAATGCTGAGTTTGTATTTAAAGGGTTAGTCCAAACATGAAAATTCGTTCAATAATTACTCATTTATATATACATTTGCATTTATATGCTTCTGTCCAATACAACAAACACTATATTCAAGGTATTAATAAATTGTATAATTAATAAGAAAACAATGCTTTACCAGGCAATCATCAAAGAGATCCTCTTCAGATTCACGTCTCATCTTTACACTTTGTTTCTGTGAAAATATTTACATTGTATCATTACATAATCTTTTATTCGTACAACTACATTCAGGCATTTCTTCATCTTTTGTAAGTTTGCCTTTATCCAAAGCAAATTACAAAAGAGGAAGGCGTCAAGCAGTGCTACTAACACAAAGTTTCTGACACCGTTAGAAAATACAAGATAGAACAGTGAGGGATTAAGGAAAAAGTGAGAAGCAAGAATCATGTGTGCAAAGATTAAGCATGTAGGGTCACAGGATGACTCGACTTATTTTTATTGTCTGCAATGCGATTTAGACAAATTAGAACTGCGGTAAAGCCAGCCGCGGTTCAGAAGAACACGGTCAAGCCAGCCGCGATTGATTTTAGTGTGCGCACATATTACAGTGGTTACGGTAGTTTCAGGACCGACACAGAGACAACGCGCTTTCAGAGCGCTTTTCATTTAGACGCCCAGGACTGAGAGATAATACAACATGCTCGTCAATTTTTACTTGCTTATTTATTTGCATTTCTGCTTTAATATCCGTGTTATTTATTGGTGACTTTGACGGTTGTCTGTTACAATATTTTTCTTAAATATTCACCATTCAAATAATTGTTTTATGTAGATAAGTTACAGCAGAATTCGTAGAAAACAGACAAAATAATGTATTTAGTCTTTCTAAATACCAGAATTGATTTTTATTTTGTTTTACTGTTCAAAAGTAGCAGTTATTCTTCAATGAATGTTTTCTATAATGAGGATTAACGTCTGCTTTGGAAGAGAGGTCAAATAAACAAATGTTCACAATGGGGAAAAAAAGTTAAATAAAATGCCTTTATTTCACTTCAGAGACCTATGAAAAAATAAATTCTAGTAAGTATAAAACGCCATGGTCAGTTTTTATCCCATATAATGTACACACATTATATGATAATAAAAAAAAAGTAGAAAAAAACAATGATCAGTTCTTATTCAGGACGTCCCATACTATATACACACCACATATGAAACTATTTTACTGCAGCATTTTTCAGATATGGGGCATTCTCTCTGTGTTGTTCATGAAACTACCGTAATCGCTGTAATATGCGCGCGCACTAAAATCAATCGCGGCTGGCTTGACCGTGTTTTTCTGAACCGCGGCTGGCTTTACCGCAGTAAATTAGAGCTGCTGTCAATACTGTATGAACATATGTACAGGTTCTTTACTCGTAACTCATTAATAAAGTCCGGCTTCAGAAAAAAAACGTTTATTGCTAGTGCTCTTTTACCATTTAATGCTTTAACACACACGACTCAGTTTGTTCAGAAATGGCATCTAACTGGCGAGGCTTTGTCTGAACACGCCGTTTTCACTCGGGTTGGGGGAAAGAAACACACATCTCGGTGTATTAATCCGCGCGCTCGGTTCGTTATTATTTTATTTATTTATTTATTTACCACAGGACCCATGGGGGCTCCGTAGGTTCAGGTTTTTACACGAAAACGGTGTTTTGTGAATCTCCACACTATTAAAAACTGAAATTGCTAATTGTACGTCCTGAGATTAAGATGAACATTAATTGGGAGTCATGAAAGCGAGAATCACATCCAAAAAAGAAAGCTAAACTTACCTCGAACACGACAAACTCCAGCTGCAGCCACACCGTGTTGTAACCTCCGTGATGATCCACAACCGACTGATACACAGCGCCGGCACAGCGACTCCAAACACGCATGCGCAGTTTAATTTGCACACATTTTCGGCTTCAGTAGACACACAATACTTCAGACTGAAACACGACTGCCCCCTACAGGTAATGAAGGGCATGTTCACAGCTTCCCGCACGCAGCCGCGCAAAGCCGCGGCAAGTCACGGGATCCCTTTTCTCGAAACGCAGGTTTTTAATGGCGACATCTGTATTTGTGTGTGTCTGTGTGTGTACAGTGTGTGTGTGAGTGCGAGAGACAGCGTGAGAGCGCGTGCGCGAGAGAGGGCTTTCATGCTGATTTATCCAAGGTTACTAAAACCTGGCTTACTACCTATAAAAAATATTTCAATTTAACTCATGGGTCTCAATCACAGATGACACGACAAATTATATACTCTGAAACGTTCATTTGAACATTTAAAAATATATACAAAAACATGAATACTAATGTTATCATGGTGTAAATTATTAACATTAGGTTAGGTCCTGCCCTTAATTAATTCATATTATAATTACTTTTACATAGTATAGTTACTGGACTGACATGACCAAAACTAGCTATTTCATTTAGCCTTTCTAAAATCAACCCATATATCATTTATAATCAGAAAACATAAAACATATTATGATCTGTTCAACAGCCCATCCGTTTTAATTTAGTTTGTATTTTTTATTATTCATAAGACAACCTTTCAGTTTTGTAAATATTTTAGTTATAGTGTGTTAAGTCTCACTTTAGGTTAAACGTTTTTGAGAATTTGACCATCCAGCTTAGATAAATGTTATGTCATTGATTGATAAAATCTGGATTAAGGATATTATATAATTATATATATATATATATATATATATATATATATATATATATATATATATATATATTATTATTATTATTATTTTTTTTTTTATTTTTTATTTTTTTAGTTTCCCCCTGAGGGATTGCCACCTTATTGTGGTCAGGGGGTTTGCGTGCCTCAACACAATTCAGCAAATACAATACTGTTACTATACAGTAAGGCCAGGTAAAAACAGTGCTCGAACATGATGCCCCCCTCCCCCCACCCCGTGTTGTCTGGTCTAGAACAGCCCTGCCTCTGACCTTCTTTTGTCTTGTAAATGAGTATTCTCACTCACCTTCCAATCCCCCCAGCGCACACACTCTGTTTGTACTGTAAACTGTACTGTAACTGTGTTTGCTAGGGCACTTAGTTATACACAGTACTTTAATGTATGGAACACTTACTTAACTTACTGGTTTGGTTTAAACATCGCTTATTACCTTATTCAACTAAATAAATTCATTATTAACGTATTGAAGTATTTTAGTTAAGGACAAAAACTGTGCTTGTGTTTAGAACTGCTGAACAGCCGAAAACACACACACACACCCATCCCCCCGCCAAAAACACATACACACAGAGCAATTAACACCATGTCCTACTCAGGAGTGGAAGGTGAGAAACCTCAATGGTTTGTCATTGACAAACCAAGTTTGTCGTTGCTCTTTTGGAGTTCTTAAAACCCAAAACATTTATTTATACTGAGAAAAAATTATTATGGGTCACAATCACAAATACATATAATCAAGTGTTTAAATGGTTTCATTTGTTTCTATGATCAATAATTATTATTATTTTCAGCCCAAATCTTTGACTATTTAAAACAAAGTTGTGTCCCATTTTTTGCCCATTGAAGTTGTTGGTTCAACTAAACAATTTTTTAAATACCCAAACAATCCCCCAAAATTAAAACACGCAAAACATGACTTTAACAATTCAATTTATTCTTCCAAAACTAGTCAAAGTTAAAACAGTAATTTATATAAAACAGATGAATACATGTTGTCTTTTTGCTTAAAGTTCATTAAACTACCCGGATACACCAGCTGCTTATAAGTCTCTATCTATAGTCCTTTTACATTAAAATATTAATTTTTCAAATATCAAAACTATTAAACATGGAACAGTTTAAGTCTTTGTTTAAGTACTGTATCAGACATTTTGCAGTTCTATGTTCAGAATATACAGTAGACCTGATCAAACATCATTCTAAAGCTGTCGGACTGTGACGTCATCCCTCCTACAGCTCCCTCAACAGCTTGTTCAGACTCCTCCAGTCCTGTAGCTCCAAAAGTCCAGCCGTCAGCCGTCTGACCCCCCAATCCTCCACAGCGGGAGCTCTGCTTAAAGACAACAGGAGAGTTTAGTCAAGACAAAGACAAACTTCACAGAACATATAGTTCTAATAAAAATAATATATATTAATAAACCTATTTACCACAGAGTGTGTAAAGTACTGTTTTGGGGATTCTGGAATGTAAATAAACTGCCTGTGCTAATGTTAACCAGTGAACAGTGTTAGTGTTAACCAGTGACTGTCTGCATTATCGTCTGCATTAAATTAACCGAGAATTTACTTAATGCGCTTCTCATACAAATAAGTTAAGCGATATAACACTCGTATATGAGCATTAGTTCATCCCTGAAGCCAAACTATAACTTACTGAAGCCCCTCACACACACACACAAACACACACCTCCCCCTTAACTGATAAACACTTCAGTGTTGTTATTCAGCTCGTTAACTAAGCGCTCGCGCTACCGCGGAAAGTCCCGGACAAAGTGTATAAAATATAAACCGGGTTATGAGCGTTACTAGCTCCTGTACAGCTTCCCTCAGTCTGTGTCCCTCATCAACTGCATCACATTATATTACAGTCACA
This sequence comes from Channallabes apus, assembly GCA_030522415.1. Taxonomy (NCBI): domain Eukaryota; kingdom Metazoa; phylum Chordata; class Actinopteri; order Siluriformes; family Clariidae; genus Channallabes; species Channallabes apus. Next base: position 24,198,582 of record CM060104.1, read on the forward strand.
GAAATAACCTGCAGATTAACTTTTAACAAGAGAATAAATAAGCGCTGAATTTATCCAGACAACACGCGGTGAGATTCTCTCAGTATTTACAGAGAACACAAACACTCTTCATCGGGTAGTGCAGCTCTTGTAATAGGGACATTAATAGTATTGTCGAAGCTTGAGCATGTTTTTGAGTTAAAGTGGAGTGACATTGTGAGTGTGTGACACTGACAGTAAGCTGTAATATTAACTCCAGACTTGGTAAACAGAACATTAAGTTCTCTAAAGTCACATCTGACCGCTGCTGGTGCTGCCAGTGATATTTAAAACGGCCAATAAAAAACTAAACTGGGAAATAAACTGTAAACTACCCCAAACACATTTTATAAAATAAAACATCACTTACCACGAATAGTCCGTTAAGCCGCCATCTTCATCTCTGTAGTTTAGTAGCGTCAGTTCGGCGGGGGTGGAGGCGGGTTGTTAAAATCACGTGATTGCAACTCGGCTTGGCTTGTTTTAACGTGTTCTTGAGAACGAAGCGCCATCTAGTGGTGGCACCAGGTAAATGAATAAATTGGGCTTGAATGGGCGTGTTTACTGTGAAATCTTGACACGCCTTTCAGCCAGAAAGGGGAGGGGGGATTACGGCGTGCAAAGGCCATTCACACGCCATTCACACTTCAGCCACACTGTCGCGGCTATTTGGCGTGGCTCCCACTGTAAACTAATGGGGGAAAAATCAGCTTGTGTAATTCGTATAAAACGTGGATTACTACACCACATACACTCACAGCCGAAACCAAAGATATCAACTTATCAATGAATTATTAAAATGGCCAATCAGTTTCCCTGCTGTTTTCCCCGATGCATTCATAATCATTAGTCTACTTCTGCCTTCTGCCAGTGTGGTATTTCTTATCCCCACCCCCGTTAAAATGGCATTTTCAGAGGCTCTCCCGCGAGAGGTTGTGCACGCGTGGTCAACTACACAGCAAAAACACCTTAGTATATTATGACTGCAATAAAGGTTATGACTGAACATCGGCGTGCGTTTCGCACACCGCCACAAAGACAGCACTTATTTAACACGCATAAATTTGTGTTTGTTATATTTCTGGGCAAAGTCAAGAACGCTATAATATGTTTTTTTTATTATTATTTAAAGAATGATTTGAACAAACAAAAATGATTTATATCACCAGCAAACAATACAGAGTGCAGCAGTTCGTAGTACCACTTCACCTGCAAATCGGCATGGGACTGAACTCGAATCTCTGTAGCACTGATGTATACTTAAGACATGCTGTCAATCAAAAAAGTGGTTCCACTGTGCTGCACGGAAATGTATGACAATAAAATCGCATCAAACAATCTACAATAAATACCTGATTCTGAATGAGCTAGTCATGAAATTGCACATGTTCTAGCGCACTTTTATTAAAACCAATATAAATACGACAGTGCATGTATGAGCATTTATTTAACTGACATAGTAGAGGAAGCGGAGCTTTGTCTTCGGCTTAGTCTTAGAGCAGCTGCCACTGGTTAAAACAGCGTATTCAGAGGCTCGCCCACGAGAGGTTGTGCGCGCGCGGTCCACTACGCAGCAAAACCATGTTAGTATATTAAGACTGAAATAAAGCGTCTCACATCGGCGTGTGTTTCGCACAGAGCCACAAAAACAGCGCTTATTTAACACGTATAAAGTTGTGTTTGTTATATTTCTGGGAAAGAGAAATCTCTTATAAATCTCTCATATCGGCACGCGCGTTCGTCTGACTTTAGATCAAAACTCGGCAAAGTGAAAGAGCGCACGCGCATGTCGCGGGTTCATGCAAACATTTTACTGTAACTGGCTGTTGCCTAGTTACGGGCTCCCGGCCAGTGGGGGCGCTGTGGGGACCTTTTTCTGTAAAGGTAATAAAAGAAGAAGAGAGTCTGGGCCTAGGTAACAGCAACCATTACACAGCCTATGATTAATAGCTAAATGCTAATGCTAAATCTAAATACTAAAAGCTAATATGTTATAAACCTGAATGCGGGATATGTTTATCTAGCACGCATGTGAGTACATGGATTTTAATATATTTGTTGTGTGAGGCCTGCCGTGGCCCTTATAGTATGCTTACCCTACCATGAACTTATGATATCCCTCCTGCTATGGTTATGCAGGAGGGTTTTTTGTTTTGTTTATGTTTGGTGTGTGTGTTCTCCTGGTGTTGAGGTGTACCTCTGCTGTTCCCCCAGGGAAACCCCGCCAGAGTGTGCCAGAGTGTGCACGGGACCACTTCCTCGGTGACCATTGTGCCGCCATCAAAGGAAACGTCACTTGCGGAGGACATCGTGCGCGGGGCAAGACGTTCTCTGGTTCTGTTATTTTATGAATATGGACTTGTGTTGAGAGAGGAAAAGACTCTGAAACTTAACCAAGTTATATAGACTCTATATTCGGAGTGAATGTGGTGTGAGTGGCCAGCGAGTGAGTGGCATTTTGTACAGCACTATATTAAATATAGATACACTTTGAATTTATATTGAAATCTCTGGTGGTCCTTATCCTACACCCTGATTCTGTTAACGGCTAGCTATTATTTTACATCAATAGTAGCAAGCTTGTTACAGTGGCACCCAACATGGGGCCATCAGAGTTTATACATATCGTGTGTATTTGACATTTATGTGTTATTATTGCCATTCATTCTTGCATGTTTATTAGTGCTGTTAGCTGTTACCTAGCCAGCCCTCTCTCATACCGTCTTACACCTTGCAATACTCTCACTCAAGGATTTGGATAACCATATTGTTTATTGAAGGCAAATAGGGACAAACCATGGACGAATCTGAAACACGAGCTGAAGAAGGGTCAGTAGCCCACGACTTCACTGCAGGCCCTTACGTGACGCATCGTGAGCCCATCCAGGAGCTAATTACTACTCTTAGCCGTCTTTACCTAGACAACGAGGATGAAGGAGGTTCTGGGGTGGATGACAAGGATCCGCACGGCGACCAAGGGGTAGAACAACCACTCCCCGATGACCAGCGGCCTTCCCTTCCATCCGTCGACACCGAGGAGAACTGCAACGCGGTGGGGGAACTGCAACGCGGTGGGGGAACTGCAACGCGGTCGAGATACAGATATCTTGGTGAGCCAACACAAGCTGGAGAGTGTGCAAGAAGAGATGCAACAAATGCGATAAAAAAACAATGTGAAGGTCAGTTGAACGACATAGGCCATGCCATGATGGAATGCATGAAGAGGTGGGACTCACAACTAAAGCACACGATGGACGCGCAGCCGGTTGTTACATCCACCCCGTTCCATCAACCAGAGTCCAGTTCTCATCCTCCATTTCCCAGTAGCTGCACGCATGCTCCTAGCTATGCCCCTATAAAACTGGAGTTCCCCAGGTTTAGCAGTACTGGAGAAGATCCCATTAGTTTTGTGGAAAGGTGTGAGGAATACTTAGCCTTACATCCACTTTCTGATAATGACATATTAGCTACGCACCCTTCTATACTCACCCACACTGCTAAAGACTGGTGGACCGCAGAAAGATATGGTGTCAAGAGCTGGAGATCATTCAAAGCTGCATTGCTGAAGGCATTCCTCACTGAGGATCATGAGGTCGAGGCTGAAAAGCGTCTGCGAGAGCGAGTCCAGCGCCATGATGAGAGTATAAGGGACTTCGCCTTCCAGTATCGAGCTCTCTGCCTGAGATGAAAACCGGGGATGACTGAAAGAGAAATTGTGCAAGCGACACTGAGGAATTACAACCCCCGCATTGCCAGCCTGTTGCGGAGTACAGTCATCACCATAAGCGAGCCGGTACAAATCGGGATGTTGGTGGAAAGAGATTTTAACGCTGCTAAAGCTTTTAGACAAAGGCAAAATCCCATTTTAGCTCCCAAACAGACGAAGGAGGGCAAAGGACCTTCCAGCCTTGGCATAGCCCAGGCCAGTCCTTCTCTGTTAATGGTACAGCTCACCTTAAATCAGGTATCCTGTACAGCCATCATTGACACAGGCAGCACCTTCTCCCTCATCACCGAGACGCTATGGAGAAGGATAAAGGAACCAATCGAAAGGTGGCAGTCTGCAAAGGGACAATCATTTTCATTAGTAAATGGCTTAGTGCAGGTTGCAATAGGCAAGCTACATGCCTGGTGCTCATTACAAGGGGTAGAGATAGGGATTTGTCTTTTTATCATGAAAGATCATGATCTTACCTTCCCCTCTGTATTAGGGTTTGATTTTTAATGGACGCGGGTCTAATTAATTTTAGCCAACGCTCCTACACCATCCCGGGTAGAGACGGTGAAAACTTCCCGGTATGTGCATCCACACATGGCCAAGTCTCTCTTTACCTAGCCAACCCATTACCTCAAGTGTCGGAGGCCTCCGAGGCTGTCATCTCCGACCTGGTCAGCAACGCCGCCCTGTCAGGAGAATACAAACATCAAGTGAAAGAATTACTATTAGAATGGCCAACTGTATGCACCGACCAAATTGGCCATACCAAGGTTTTAACTCATCATATATACACCACCGATGAGAGACCTGTCAGAGAAAAGGCTTACCCTGTACCTGTCCATAAACAGATTGTAGAGGATGAAGTCACCAAGATGCTAGAGGCTGGTATCATCAGGCCATCTACCTCGCCATGGGCCACTTCGGTCGTGCTGGTGAGTAAAAAGGAGGGTGGGACCCTGGACGGCTACCCCATGCCCCAGGTCCACGAAATCCTGGAAGCGCTCTACGGAGCTACTGTATTCAGCTCTTTGGATCTGCGCAGCGGTTATTGGCAAGTGGAAATACTTTCGGATAGCATCCCTAAGACCGCCTCTGTCTTCCCCTTTGGCCTAAAGAATGCAGGGGCAACCTTCCAGAGACTCATGACCTCCATTTTGGCTGAAGTGATTGGGAAGTGCTGCTTCGTCTGCATAGACAAAATCGTCATCTACTCAAAAGATGCCAGTTCTCACCTTGATCTCCGACAGATATTTTCTCTACTTGAAGCGGCCGGTCTCACACTCAATCTGAAAAAATGCTAATTCTGTCAGTCATCTCTCTCCTTTCTGGGACACGTGATATCAGCAGAAGGCATAAAGACAGAGGAAGCTAAAGTAGCTGCAATCCAAACTTACCCCATTCCCTGCAACCTGAAGGAGCTACAGCGCTTCCTAGGGCTGGCTGGTTGGTACCACCGATTCATACCCCTCTTCTCAGAGCGTGCTGCTCCTTTGCATGCCCTGAAGAAGAAAGGGGCCAAGTGGGTGTGGACCCCCGAATGCCAGTCAGCCTTTGCAGATCTGAGGACTGTTCTGCAACACACACGGGTTTTAATGGCTCCAGACTTCAACCACCCCTTCAAGGTGCAAACAGATGCCAGCAATGTTGGCCTGGGTGCGGTACTCACCCAAGATCATGGAGGACATGTGATCACCTACGCCTCCAGGCTGATGCACCGAGCTGAAACCAGGTACTCGGCATCAGAAAAGGAATGTCTGGCAGTAGTGTGGGCGGTGGAAAAGTGGCATCAGAACCTAGAGGGAAACGCTGTTATCATTACAGACCATGCTGCTTTGACCTGGGTTTTTAACCATCCAAACCGCTCCTCACGCCTTACATGATGGGTGCTTAGACCACAAGCGTTTGAATTTGTAGTCCAATACCGAAAGGGGCAATGCAATGCAACATTGTTCCTGATTCCCTGTCACGACGCTGGGAAGGAGAAACCACGAACGCCCCTCTGGCCATGTACAGAGGCAATGACCTGCAGTGGGGTCTGCCCGGTGACTGGGAGGAGCTGGAGAAAGCACAAAAGGCAGACGAGACACTTCAGATGCTGTGGAAAGAGGCAAGGTTGGAACCTGACGTGGAAAAAATCCATTATTGCATAATTGATCAGTTCCTGTATCGTCAGATCCCCAAACAGGCTACGTGTAATCTCCTTCAGCTGGTCATCCCATTATCTCTGCGTCCTCAGTATCTGCAATACGCCCACGACAACCCTCTCAGTGGTCATCTAGGGCGGATGAAGACCCTGCGGAGGCTGCTGGAGGTCGCATACTGGCCGGAAATACGCAGTAATGTCTGGGAGTATTGCAGAAACTGTAGTCTGTCAGAAATACAAACCCCGCATGGAATGGAAGAGAGAAAGTTTCCTTATCATAACATGCCTTGTATTGTTTTTAATCGCTCGATACACAACTATCTGAAATAAAGTGGCTCACATCGGCGTGCGTTTTGCACAGCGCTGCATAGACAGCGCTTACTTAACACGTATAAATGTGTGTTTGTTATATTTCTGGGAGAGAGAAATCTCTTATAAATGTCTCATATCAGCGCGTGCGTTCATCTGACTTTAGATCAAAACTCGGCAAAGTGAGAGCGCACAGCGGGTTCACACGGACATTTTACATTCACTAAAAGGCTTATTCACAACCACATTTCAGCCATTCACACACATGCATTGTGCTATGTTGTTGTTAAAACTTTTACTTTTCATCTCCCCTTTGATCAAAATGCTCCCGATATGAGCCGACACGAGCAGCTTTGTTTCAGTATTCATTCATTTTCTATACCGCTTAATCCTGTGTTCAGGGTCGCGGGTGTTTCAGTATTCATCTATCATAAAGAGAGGTGGCATATACTTGCTGATTAAACACTGCATTTTTTTTTAATTGAGCAGCTTTAATTATTAATAATTAAATCATTGTTCAATGCTGGACATAAACAGCTAAAATTATTATTATTCTTTAGATTATTATTATGTTCTTTTGCTGTTTGGGTTCAGCGTTAAATGATTATTTGAGACTGAAGAACTTGGTGTAGATTCATGCCACAAGTCATTTTATCATACAAAGATTATTACATTGTGCTCGAACCACTGACCTCAAAAATTGACATTTTTACCGTTAAAAATAATAATGTTTTTACAAGCCCTTGAGATATTATTTGTGCTCTTTTCTTTAATAATAACAATAGACAGATAGAAACAGAGAGTCTGTCTAAACAAAATTAATTCCAGCCGTTTTGCAAAATGTCCCTTTTCGCCACCTGGCAGCAATTTCACAAATTACTTTGAATTGCGACTGATTGCTAGTTGCCGTTTGACTGTGACAGAGTGCTCGGCAGTCATAGACATTCCCCTTGAGTAACCACTGTATGTCGCCGCATTGCACTGGGGTGGGACCAGAGCATATTCTCTGTATGCAACTGGGAGGAACACCTTTACCTTATCACCTTTATCAGAAGCTGGAGGCGGGAACATTCTAATCTTGTTTCTGATTGGCTGATCAGCAGCCGGAGGCAGAGATATTCTAATTACCTCTTCATTATTGGCACATTTAAATAAGCGCGCGAGTGAGGGCGGGACCTGATGCGGAAAACGCCTACGTTTATTGCTCAGGTACAGACGTAACGTGATATGAACCAGCCAATGGGAAACAGGTGTCCTTCAAATGTTTAGCGCGTAGGGATGGTGTGACTCAGCAGCCGGTAAACAGTTGTGTGTTAATTCAGAGGAGTGAAGACACGCTGCTGAGCTACAGGTGAGGAGGAAAGCAGTCTCTGAAGGACAGAGGAGAAGACTCTGAAATGTAAAATACCTGCAAGCTCAAGAGACAATGACGGTAAGATATTTTTTATTGTTATTTTAATTCTTATTGTTGTTGCTGTAAACAAAGCTCATTTATTAATACTGCCACGTTCGTCTGTCGCAAATCTCAGATTATGTTTTTCTTTTAAATCTAAGATGTTAATGTGTTCTTTTCTTCTCTCTTCCAATCCACCCTGATCTAGTTCTTTACTGCCTGTTTGGAAGAGGATCTTTCTTGGATACACTGGACCGTCCATTTTGCCATTTTGGTATGTTTTAGATTTGACTTAATTGCACTAAGGCATTAGGATTCTGAACTAAAAGTTTAAGTTATTTGTACACATACATTATACAAGAACAATAGTGTTAAAAAGTGGACCACATTGTACTATATTTGTAATAAAGTTTCCAATCCAACTTTAATTGGAACATTGGGAATCTTGATTGAAATTGTTCATTTATCCATAGGTTTTTAGTCAATATATTTCACAGCAATGTTTAAGTTTGTGAGAGAGAATGTTTCACTGTTATAGCACAATATTCTAAATATTTCATTGTTTTTCATTTTAGGATTTTACTGTAATTGTCGTGATCTAGCAGGTAGATGACAGACACAAAATGCAGGTGCAGAACACAGTCTTTATTTTTCTTACTATGAACTGAGGGATGTGACTAAAACAAAATGATAAGCACACGTGAACGTTTCACACGAAACAAATACTTCTCTCAGGTCGGGTCTGCAGGCGGGAATGCTCGAAAGGGAAATAACAAACTTAGAAACTCGGAGAGCACTTAGATAGCCTGAGCCATACGCTGCCGGCCTCTCCACTGAAAACTCGAACTGGTTATGATCCTGTGCGTGCAGGCCCGGTTCCTGCAGACACCGCCTAATCCTGAGGAGCAAAGAACACATGAGTCACAAGAATGACATTGAAAACGCAAAACAAACAGTGCACGGACAGGGACCTAAGGGTTCGACTGGTTTAAATACTGACACACAGGGGAGAGACAGGTGAGACTAATCAGACATTCCAGGGTGACATTTTGACATTGACACACTAGGGGGAGACAAGGGTGCGGCTCAGTAATCCGGAGAGTCAGATCATATTCCCTGGGATCGTGGTGGCACAGGTGTGACAGTAATGCTATAAAACTGAACTTTTTACTGTATTTTGCATCATACCTGTACTATACTGTGTCACAGAAATGCAGATTCTTGAGTTTGGGTTAACACTTTATTGAACATGTGTATTCATAGGAATTTATAAAAAAAAGTTAAATATCAGGGGTTTTGTGTTATTGCTTTGTTTGAAGGTGCTTCAATTTAGGAAAATCTGTAAATAAGTGTTTCCCTGCTAAATGCTTTTGCTTTATTGAAGGTGTTTGTTTGTAATAATTTTGGAAAAAACTGTAAAATAAAAACATTTTGCTGCTACACGTCTAGTGCTGTTTTAATGAATGTGTTAAATCGTATACATTTTGGGAAAAATCTGTAAAATAATGGTGTTTCACTGCTAACCATATAGTGCTGTTCGTTTAATGAAGGTGTTTAATTGTATTAATGTAGGAAAAATCGGTAAAATAACGGTGTTTCTCTGTAAAAGATAAAATAACAATTTCTGTAAATTTAATGTTTTTGTGCATAATATGAACTAGAGTATTTTACCTTAATTTTACGGTTTTTGTTTGGCAGCCATTGCTGCCAGTCATTTGACCGTTTTTTTTTAACGCTTTTTTATTTTTTTTGCAGTGTAGTGTCCGAAAGTATTATTGAGCATTAACTACTGACAGTCCCCTATCCCTTAGTGAAAGCGTTACAGAGACGAGTTATATAGTTTAATGGCCATTGGGAGAAAATATCTCCTGTGGTGCTCTGTAGAACACCTGGTCATGATCAGTCTCTGGCTGAAATTGCTCCTCTGATCAGAGAGAACACGGAAAAGGATTGTTCAAGATTGTGTGTATTTTGGACGGAATCCTCCTCCTTGCCACAACATCAACAGAGTCCAGCTCCATGCCCAGGACAGATCCAGTTTGTTATTGTCTGCGACTTTTATGTTGCAACCTTTCAAGTTAGCAGTTATTAAGCTGCTTCTTAAAAAATCTAATTTGGACGATAATGAAATAACAAATTACAGACGGATTTCAAACCTTCCGATCATATGAAAAATACTAGAAAAAGTAGTATCAGCTCAAATATGCACATTCTTGCAGGATAACATCCTTGAAGAATTTCAGGCAGGTTTCAGGCCCCATCAGAAACTGCACTAGTTAAGATTACAAACGACTTGTTTTTAGCTTCAGACCAAGGCTCATTGCTAGTCCTGCTCGATCTTAGTGCTGCATTCGACACTGTAGATCATAATATTCTCATAGATCGTTTACAAAATCACATAGGTATGATCTAAACCATTTTAATGCCTGTCCCTGAATACCTGTCTGATCGATACCATTTTGTAGATCTAAATGGAGAACTGTCTGGTGTAATGCCAGTGAAATATGGGGTCCCACAAGGGTCAGTTTTAGGACCTCTGTTGTTCTCAATATACATGCTTCCCTTGGGTAACATCATTAGAAGACATGGGATTAGTTTCCATTGTTATGCTGATGATACCCAATTATATATCTCAACTAAACCAGACGAAATACCTATGTTGTCTAGATTAACTGAGTGTGTCCAGGACATAAAAGATTGGATGACCAATAACTTTCTTTTATTAAATTCAGATAAGACAGAGATATTACTTATTGGCCCAAAAACCAGCACACAACAGCTTTCACAATTCAGCCTGCGCTTAGAAGGATGTACTGTTACTACCAGCTACCAGAATTTTCACCTGCACAACACACAAGATGTTATATCATTTCTATCTGTTATCGCCCAAATGAGGATGGGTTCCCTGTTGAGTCTGGATCCTCTCAAGGTTTCTTCCTAATGCCATCTCAGGGAGTTTTTCCTTGCCACCGTCGCCGTCACCCTTGGCTTGCTCATCAGAGAAATTTCATTAATTCGTCTCATTATTATTATCTGCACATTTTTCTCACATATCCACACTTCCAATTATTTTCTTTTCTATAATTATTTTTATTTTATTTTATTTTTTTTTTATTTATTTATTTTATTATTATTATATATATATATATTTTGTTACATTTCTTTCATTTTTGTGAAGCTGCTTTGAGACAATGACCATTGTTAAAAGCGCTATATAAATAAAAAATTGAATTGAAATTGAATGATGCGGTATGTACCACACCTGACCGCCTTGGCGGTTTACGTGATGTGTAGGGACTCTGACTGCATGACCCTTTTTTAGCATGTCACCCATGAAGTTTGTGTACTCCTCGTGAAAGGAGCTGTTGCTGCTAAGTTTTCGTTTAAGGTTTAATGCACGTTGCATAGCTGCATTTCGGTTATTGGGCATTTGAACTGACGCTTTCTTAAGTGGGAGGCCGATGTAGAAGTGATTGTTTATGAACTGCAGGGAGTTATTAACGAGGTTTAAGAACTGATAATCCTCTTGTGACATCTCTGCCTTGTCATCGCAATTTCGTTCGGGAAAATCATGGTTATATTGCTCTATCAGCATTCGTTCTACACTTTCAATGGAGGTTCGGTTATCTGTAACGGTCACTAGTTTGTCGGGTTCTCGGAGAGGCCCGGTCACAGTCCATCCGAGAGCACTCTGCACCGCGTATGGCCCTCTATGCCTGCTATTGATTACTCGCCGAAGTTCTAGGAGTTTGTGCTCTTTATTTCCTATGAAAATTTCGATTCCAGCGCTAATCTGGGGCAGTTTTACGTCGCTAAGGTATGGCCGCTTATCGATGTCATGCTGTTGTGGAATGTTTTCCACTGTAGCTGGGATATTCTTTTGTCTGAAGACGTTGGGAAGTTCAATAAAATTTTCTTCCAGGACAATGAGCACCATGAACTCCACAAAACTAGTAGAAAGTTACATGCACAATGATTTGGAGATTAGTAGCCTGGAAGAAAACACCTTTATTGAACTTCCCAACGTGTTTACACAAAAGAATATCCCAGCTACAGTGGAAAATATTCCACAACAGCACGACATCGACCAGTGGTCCTACCTTAGCGATGTAAAGTTGCCCCAGATTAGCGCTGGAATCGAAATTCTCATAGGAAATAAAGAGCACAAACTCCCTAGAACCACGGCGAGTAATTAATAGCAGGCATGAAGAGCCATACGCAGTACAGAATGCTCTCGGATGGACTGTGAACGGCCTCTCAGAGAACCCAACGAACCAGCGAGTGTTACAGTTAACAGAACCTCCATTGAAAGTGTAGAACAAATGCTGAACGAAATTGTGATGAGTTTTTAGACTCCGTGAATAACTCATTGCAGTTTATAAATAATTACTACCACATCGGCCTTCCACTAAAAAGGCATTCATTCACATGCCCAATAACCAAAGATACAGCCCTGCTGATGGACTCACACATTGCGCATTCATGATGGGGAACTCTCGTGTAGCACCTCTGAAACAAACCATCATTCCACGCATGGAACTGACCGAAGCAGTGGTCGCTGTAAAAAATTACAAAATGTTGAGAGAACAACTAGAACTGAAATTACTAGACTCTATGTTCTGGACTGACAACTGTTTTGAGATACATTGATAATAAAGCACTCATTTTAAAACCTTTGTGGCCAACGGAATTGCCACTATGAGAGAGTCAACCAAGACAAAGCAATGGAGGTACGTCAATACCTCAAAAAACCCAGCTGATTCTGCGTCCAGGGGGGCATCCTGTTAAAAGTTTATGAAAAACGTCACCTGGATCCATGGTCCCTCCTTTCTCAAAGAAGCAGAGTGCATTAGGCCTGAGAACACCTATGACACGTCGATCAAAGAAAAAGACAGTGAAATTAAGCTCTCCGCTTCAGTGAATATTGTGAGCACTACACAAGGCACAGACGCAGTGAGAAAGTTGATTAATTATCACTCTGATTGGCGCAAGTTGAAAAGATCTGTTGCCTGGATCCTTCGTTTAAAAAAACAGAAAGGGTTAAAACATAAGTAGATAACCCAAAGATAGAAAACTACAAGTCTTTAACAGTTCAAGGCCTAACAAGAGCAGAAAACGAAATCATTAAGTTCGCCCAGAGACAAAATTTTAAGAAAGAAATTTCCACGCTGCAAAAGGGCAAAGCAGCAGCAGAATTCAAAATGGAAATTTCCACACAACAAAAACGCAAGGCAACCGTAAAAAGAAACAGTTGCCTCTCCAAATTAGACCCAGTATTACAGGATGGCTTACTGAGAGTCGGAGAACGTCTCGGTAAGTCCGCCATGCCTGAGCACGTTAAAAAGCAAATCTAGAACCCCTGATACCCAACCACCTGCTGCTAATGAAAAAACAGCCAAACCTGCCCCCTGGGCCTTTTAAGAAGGAAGACATCTATGCACGTCGCAGGTGGAAACAGATTCAGTATCTGGCAGACCTGTTCTGGAAGCGATGGGTGCGTGAATACCTGCCCTTGCTCCAGGAACGTCAAAAATGGTTTCAAGAGTAAAAACCTCTCGACCGGAGACATAGTTTTAATAATTGATGAGACTTCTCCAAGAAATTCATGGGTCATCAGACGGATCACGAAAGTGTTCCCTGACAAAGGGGGACTTGTGAGACGTGTGTTAGTCAAAACTAAGAGCAACACAATGGAAAGACCCATTGACAAGCTGTGCCTCATATGTGAAACAGACTGTTAAATGTGTTATCTGTTATGAAAATTTATTTGATACGCAAATATAAACACCTGAGATAAATATTATACACTTAAAAGATTTGAAACGTTTTGGAAGGTTAAAAATGTTTAATTTCATGTCGCTACACAAAAAAAACCCCACAAAAATGTAATTGTCAGTCTTCCTGCCTGTCAATTAGGGTCTGGAATGTAAGAGCCATATCACATTTGTTATGTAAGATGGATCTGCAGAATTTGTTGTTGTCTTTATTTTATTTTATTTCATTTATTTTATTCTATCTTATTCTATTACTTAGCTAAGCACTAAGCATTAATTTTGATTATTAATTAGGTTGGTCTGTGATGTCACTCCACTGTTATGTGAATTTGTATGACTATTGCATAGTAAAATAGTTTCAGTTTGGATACGGAAGCTTCGGAGAACACAAGCTTTTGACCGTAAGCTAAGAATGTAATTTATAAGATACAGCAACTAGGTTGTTGTAACCATAAGCTAACTGTGATCAGCTAGATATAACAAATGTGTTGTTATAGGCTCAAGCAATCTAGAACCGTTTTGATACAACAGGTGTTGTAACCACAGTGGATTTACTCAAGATGACTGTATGAAGTGTTGAATCTTTGATGCTGAAAATAGAATACCAAGGACAAAGAAATCATCGGACTTCCGTTTTTGTGAGTAAATAATCAAACCAAAGCTATGCGTCAAAACTAGTGAAAAAACATGACCGCATCCACACTTTGTTTCTTGTATTGTGTTATATTTTATACTAGTAACTGGTGTGCAAAAATTTATCTCTGCATTAATGAGCCAATGTATTATGATGTTGGCTGCTGTGGGCCAGGAAGTCCAGGGCCACTTTTTGGTCCCAGTCCGCCCCTGGCCCACATGACATGACGGAATTAGGCACGGCTGGTGAGCTATCCTTGCTAATGATCCCGGGCTTGCACCCAGTGGCGGCCCCTCCCTCCCCCTCAGCAGAAGAGGCGGCGCGGGTGCAGTGCAGGTATCACAGGTATCACAATGCAGGCGCTTTTCCACTGCATAGTACGGCACGACACGGTTCAGTACAGCTCACTTTTGGGGGGTTTTCCACTGGGAACAGTACCTGGTACCTGGTCCTTTTTTTTTAGTACCACCTCAGCCGAGGTTCCAAGCGTGTCGAACCGTTACCAAAACGTGACGTGTAAACTCTGCTGGTCACTGATTGGCCGGAGAAAATCATCATTACTGCGTCACTGAGCTTGCGATACGAGACACATTTACATTACATTTAGGCATTTGGCAGACACTCTTATCCAGAGCGACTTACAAAAAGTGCTTTAAAGTTTACATCACTGGATATACTTACATATACATATACTTACTTACACTGGGTTAACTAGGTTAATAACTAAGTGCCATGAGTCCAACACAACTGGGAAGAGAGATTTTTTTTTGGGGGGGTGGGGGGTTGTCCAAGTACTGGAGAAACAGATGCGTCTTAAGTCGTCGTTTAAAGATAGTCAAAGTCTCTGCTGTGTACGGACATCTAGAGGAAGTTCGTTCCACCACCTAGGTGCCAGAACAGAAAAGAGCCTGGATGAATGCCGCCCTCGATCCCTGAGAGATGGTGGGTGAGGCGAGCAGTGCTGGAGGATCGGAGGGACGTGGTGCAGTTTGTGGTGTGATTAGAGCAGAGCGGTAAGTGGGTGCAGGGCCATTTTTAGCGTTGTAGGCAAGCATCAGCGTTTTGAATTTGATGCGGGCAGCTACAGGAAGCCAGTGCAGGGAGCAGAGGAGTGGGGTGGTGTGGGAGAACTTGGGGAGGTTAAAAACGAGAGGTGCTGCTGCATTCTGGATCAGTTGCAGAGGGCGAATTGTGGACAGAGGCAGACCTGCTAGGAGTGAGTTGCAGTAGTCCAGTCTTGAAATAACAAGGGACTGAACAAGCACCTGAGTAGCCTGTGAAGAAAGAAATGGGCGAATTCTTCTGATATTGTAAAGAAGAAATCTACAAGAGCGAGTAAGGTTAGCAATGTGTGGGGAAAATGACAGATGATTGTCCACGGTTACCCCAAGATTGCGGGCAGTGGCGGAAGGAGTGATTTGGTTGTTGTCCAGGGATATCACAAGATTTTGACCTGGGGATGAGTCAAAATGGATGAACAACAGTTCAGTTTTCCTCAGATTGAGCTTTAGCTGATGTACAGCCATCCAGGATGAGATGTCTGCCCCACATGCTGAGATCCGGGTGGAAACCTGAGTGTCAGAGGGAGGAAAGGAGAGAGTAAGTTGGGTGTCATCTGCATAACAATGGTATGAAAATCCATGCGATGATATGACCTTCCAAAGAGACTGGGTATAGAGGGAGAACAGAAGACGACCAAGTACTGAGCCCTGTGGGACACCAGTAGAGAGTCTATGTGGGGCAGATGTAGATCCTCTCCATGTTACCTCATATGACCTATCTTCTAGATAAGTAGCAAACCATTGCCACGCTGTTCCACAAGGCTTGTAAGAATAGATAATAGAATCTTGTGGTTCAGCGTGTCAAATGCAGCTGACAGGTCCCGGAGGATGCGAACAGATGACAGTTTAGCAGATCTAGCAGCATGGAGCTTCTCAGTGACTGACAGAAGGGCAGGCTCTGTAGAATGTGCCACTTTGAATCCAGATTGGTTGGGATCATTAAGGTTGTTCTGTGAGAGATGAAGAGACATTTGGTTATAAACAGCTCTTTCAAGAATTTTGGGAATAAAAGAGAGAAGTGATACCGGACGATAGTTGTTAACTTCTGATTGGTCCTGGGAAGGTCCTGAGGTTCTGCTGTAGGAGTTTGGTTCGGAGCGAAGGACTGGCGGATTACTGCAATTTTCCCATCGTAGAATGTGGCAAAATCGTCAGCAGTCAGAGAGGAAGGGGCAGGAGGTGTTGGTGGGTTGAGTAGTGAGGAGAAGATGTTGTGGAGTTTGCCAGGATCATGTGCAGAGGCATCCAGCTTTTCTCTGAAGAAGGTAGTTTTGGCAGAAGTCACAGCACATGAGAATTTGGAGAGAAGAGTCTGGTAAGAGATGAGATCTGCATCAAGTTGCAATTTCTTCCATCTTCTCTCTGCAGTTCTTAATTCTCTCCTGTTGTTGCATAGTACATCTGATAGCCAAGGAGCAGGACAAGATGTCTTCCTTGGTTTAGATGACCGTGGGCAAAGGAGATCTATGGATGAGGAAAGTTTCGGTTGCAGTCTCTAGTGGTAGAGAGGAGAAGGAGGTTGGGTCTGGGAGGGATGATAGGGTGCATGAAGACACAGAGGAGGGGGAGACAGAGTGAAGGTTTCTGCGAGAAAAAGAGAAATTTTGGTCATTAGGTTTACATAGAATAGGAAGGGTTATGGTGAAGGATACCAGGTAATCAGATTTATGAAGAGGAATAGTAGTGATATCCGTGATTGGGCAAGGGCGGCAGAAAACGAGATCGAGAGAATTCCCTGCCTTGTGTGTGGGAGGGCAGCTGTTTAGAGTTAAAGAGAAGGAGTTAAGTAGAGGGAGAAGGATAGAGGATTGGAGTTTGTCGGATGGAAGGTTGAAATCTCCTAGAACAGTGAGAGGAGTGTTAGTAGAAGGAAAAAGACTAAGAAGAAAGTCCATTTCATCTAGAAAGTTTCCTAGAGATCCAGGAGGGCGGTAAATAGCTAAGATGTGGAGGTTAATTGGAGAGGTTACCTTAACTGCATGAAAATCAAATGATGAAAAACTGAGATGAGACAGGGGGATTGGCGAGAAGGACCATCTCTTGGACCGCAGGAGACCCGTACCACCATCTCTACCAGTTTCTTGTGGTGTGAGAGAATACATAGGCAGAGAATAGGGCAGCCGTTGTAGCCGAGTTCTGAGGAGATATCCAGGTCTCAGTTAGTGCCAGAAAGTCAAAAGAGTAATGGGTAGCTATTGCAGATATAAAATCTGCTTTCTTTACAGCAGATTGGCAGTTCCAGAGCCCACCTGCCACCAGTGCAGGGCAATGAGACAGTATTGGAGGGTAGAAGATCTCTGGAAGATCTCTGGAAGATCTGCCTCTGCTGTGTGAGTAAAAGCATCTTGGTCTGGTATCCAAGCACTAGTGAAACTCTGGGATAAGTGGACCCAAGATGGCACCGGTGTATGTGGCATGCCGTCTGTTGCTCTTCTGGCTGCTTGTTTGGCTGTTGGGTTTACCTCTGTTGCCGACCTGCTGCACGCGTCTAACTTACGACCGTCAAGCACTTTTGGATATCCGTAACTTGGTTGCTGAGTCTACTATGATCTACAACTTAGAGGTGGACCGCTTTTTTGATCAACAACATGAGTCGCTTCGAACGGATATCCTGGATTGTGTTTACCGCTGACCCCTAAATTCAGGCGGAGAAAGCGGAGGAGGAAACGGGGCAACCGTGTTGGTTTTATCGTAAAGATGAAAGCCTATCGGCGGGCTGGTTTTCTATCGGTTCCCCCCCGTGCCTCGTTTTATGGTGGCTCTACTATCTGGCGCCCGCTGGGACGGGTTTACCGATGGCTTCGTCCGGTTTTCCCCCTGCATTTGAGTCCGGTTTTTGGTACTGGTCTCCGCCGGATTGGCCTCGGCCATCGTCAACGTGGAGTAACGCACGGAAATCTGCGCTCACTGAGTAGAGCCTCCTCATCCTCTGTTCCCGCACCGAAGTTGGCATTAATAAATGCTCGCTCCCTGGTGAATAAGACCTTTTTCTTAAATGACTTTTATTCTTCTCACAACCTTGATTTTCTGTTCATCATGGAATCCTGGAGAAAGGTGGGTGATTTAACTCCTTTTGCGGATCTGGTCTGTTGACTGTACATTTTTCAACTCTCCCCGCTTATGTGGCCGTGGAGGTGGGATTGTCACTATTTTAAAGAACTCTTTCTCTGCACGATGCAGGCTGGGTCCTGCAACGGACTTCTCAAGTTTTGAAGCTCAGCTTCTTTACTTAGACTGGAATGGGCCTGTCGGTTTAGGGGTAATTTACCGCCCTCCTCACTCCACTAAGCATTTTATACAGCAGTTTACTGAATTTATCGGCAATATTGCCACAACCTGCGATCGTTTTGTGTTGGTAGGCGATTTTAATATCCATGTTTGCTGCCCGTCAAATCCACTCTTACATGATTTCCTCAATCTTATTGATGCTTTTAATCTCACTCAGTGGATCAACAGCTCTACTCACATTCAGGGTCATACGCTGGATCTTGTACTCTCTTATGGACTTGATGTGACTGATAGTGCTCTCAGACTTTCTGCTCTCCGACCATAAACCCATATTATTTTCACTGTCCCTTCCTGATTTTTCTCACTTTTTCTAATGCATCTGCTACTCTCTCGGTTTTATTCTCCACAGTTTAGCTCAAACTTCAACTTGTGCTTTACTGAACTTTGCTCAGAGATGCACTTGGATCAACCATTATTGGACTTGGATGCTGATCAACATCTTAGCCTCTTGAATTCTGCCTGGCTTGAGGCAGCTAATGTAACTGCCCCCCTCAAACCTCATAAGCAGAAACCAAAATCTGAACTGTGGCAAAACGCTGAGATTCATCTACTAAGACAAATCTGTAGAAAAGCAGAACGAAAATGGAAAAAGGACAGGTTGCATATTTCCTTTCAATTATTTAAAGATTCGCTTACATCTTACCAGTCTGCTGCTAAAGCCACAAAAGCTGCATATTTCTCTAATATAATCGAAACAAATCATTCTAAACCTAAGGTTCTGTTTTCAATTATTCAGTCTGTTGTTAATCCTTTGGCTAATACCTTGACTGTCGCTTCTGATGCTGTTTGAGAAGGCTTCTTGAGATTCTTTAACGACAAAATTAAAACCCTAAGACTTGGCATTTGCCCTACCTTAACATTAAAGGACTCACCTAACATGCCTTCTGTCCATACGTTTTGGGAGGTTTTTGAACCCATCAATGTCCAGGTTTTGAAGCGGGTCATTGACAGGCTTAAACCCTCTTCTTGCCCTAACGATATCATCCACCCAAGATTCCTAAGTTAAATTCTGGATTCGATTGGGCCAGGCTTTATCAACAAATGTCTTCAAACGGGCTGTGTTCCGGCCAATCTTAAGGTAGCTACTGTTACTCCTCTGCTCAAGAAGCCTTCACTGGATTCCTCTGCCCTAAAGAATTTTCGGCCTATCTCAGTCTTGCCTTTTGTTTCTAAGGTTTTGGAGAAAATTGTGCTAGACCAACTACAATGTTTTGTGACTAACATGGGTATTCACGAGGTCTTTCAATCTGGTTTTAAGTCTGCTCATAGTACAGAGTCCGCCCTTCTGAGAGTGCTAAATGATATTTATGTCTCCACTGACTCTGGAGACTCTGTGATTCTGCTTCTCCTGGATCTATCGGCGGCTTTTGATACTATTGATCACTCTATACTACTATCTAGATTAGAGTCTTGGGTGGGTCTAAAGGCGAATGTTCTGAAATGGTTTCAGTCATATTTGTCTGATAGAAAGTTTTTAGTAAAGATGGGTAATTTCATTTCTTCCTGGGCACCTCTGACCTGTGGCCTTCCACAAGGCTCTATTTTGGCTCCATCTCTGTTCTCTCTCTATGTGCTACCTCTGGGTTCTATCTTACGGAAATATGATGTATCTTTTCAGTTCTATGCAGATTATACTCAAATTTATCTTCCCATCAAAAGAAAGAACGTTACTGCTACTACTAATCTTTTGCAGTGTTTAGAGGAGGTTAAATCATTTTCACTTTCTAAATGAAGACAAGACCGAGGTAATTGTTTTTGGTCCTAATGAGAACTCTCAGAGTTTCAGCCCTGATCTGGACAACTTATCTGTCTACAGATCATTACAGGTGTGTAACCTTGGTGTTCTCATTGACCAGCATCTAAAATGTGATAAACATATCGCCTCCGTTATTGGATCCAGTTTTTATCAGCTTCGACTTCTCGCCAAAATGAAACACTTCCTCACCCCCAAAACTCTAGAAATGGCGGTTCATGCATTCATTATGGCTCGTCTGGATTACTGCAATTCATTATATTGCGGTATCTCCGAATCTCAAATTGCTCACTTACAGCTTGTCCAAAATGCAGCAGCAAGATTCCTTCGTAAAAGTCGTAAACATGATCACATCACTCCGATTCTGAAAGATCTACACTGGCTGCCAGTCTCTCAGAGAATTAATTTTAAAATCCTCCTGTTTGTGTACAAATCATTACACAACCTAGCACCAGTTTACCTCTCCGATCTTCTTCACCCTTATTCTCCTTCCAGAACACTAAGATCTTGTGATCAGGCTTTATTAGTAGTCCCACGCGTGAGGCTCAAGCGTAGAGGGGCACGGGCGTTTGTGGTAGCAGGACCTCAACTTTGGAATACTTTGCCTTTAGAGATCAGACTGGCACCTTCTCTATCCGCTTTTAAGTCCTTGCTCACAACCTATTTGTTTTCATTAGCATTTTAATTCCGCTAGCTGTGCTATTTGTGTTTTATTGTGTGTTTTATGAGTATGCTTTTATGTGAAGCACTTTGGTCAGCCTGACGGCTGTTGTAAATGTGCTATACAAATAAATTGAACTTGAACTTGGTCTGTGAGAACTGACAGATAGGTTGAAGACACATGCTAGACTGAAGTAATTGTCTATAAAACTTGCTAAACAAGAGTTTGAGTCAATTCTCTGCACTTGCTATCTAGATTCTTGACTAACTTTGTTGCAGTATATTGTAAGCATATTTTAATTACATATATTTGTGCATACAGTAATATTACAGAAAACTATTGATTTTATCTTAAGGATGTGAGATGAAGTGAGCAGAGTTGAGCCAAGGACAAAGTGATGTCATAGTACCAAAGACATCATGTGATGTTTAGTATACAGTATGTACCCAACAAACCTTAGACTGGCAGCCATCTTAGAGATTTCATAGTAACCATAGAAACGACACCAGATCAGCAGATATGACATAGCCCCAGACATGATGTAATCTCAGACATGGGGTGATCTTAACTGTGATGTAACAGGCATTGGCTACTTAACTGTGATGTAACAGGCATTGGATACACAAGCAACATGTCAAATTAAATAACCAAAAAACACACACACACACACACACACACACACACATACAGTGATCTGAATAATAAGTTTAATAAAGAAATAGACACAAAATAGTATGTGTCTCTACATAGTGAATATTGTACAATACAAAGTATTAGGCCCAACATAAAAAAGTATAAAAACACACAGGGCCTGGGTAAGCATCAGTAGCAAAATAAAATGCATAAGAAGTCAATTAGCAAAACCTCCTGTGAGGAAAGACAACACCAATTTAAAAATCAGTGAAAGGAAATAGAAACAGAAATGCCGCGATTTGGATTTGGCACAAGTGCGGAAGGAAAATCTGTTTGGGTACCAACAGACACTTTAACATCGGTCTGGGTGCCAACACTTACGTGACAAACAGGTCTTAAGAGTAGCGGAGCTGGCGTTGTAGATTCAGGCCGTACAGGCCTAAAAGAAAATGGATAAGGACTATCCGCACATGGCCTCTTAGAAGGACCCGGTTTGGGATCAACATTCTTGGAAAAAGTGAGCCCTGTCTCCTCTAGGAACTGCAGTAACGAAGCAGATGGCTCGGGCTCATCCTCAGTAAAACTCACCGAGGCCCGGTCCATGACAGGTTCAGTAGGAGTATAGTCAGTAGGACTGTGAGCCGGACTGCTCTGGCTGTCCGAGTCGTCCAAAGCGACGTGGTGATCATTCGTGCAGATGCGATTAGCTGTAAGAATAAAAATAAAATGGGTAAATACAATGAAAATCACAAACTTAGACAAATAATTAAAATAACATGTAGAAGATGCTTACCCATGGCCTGTCTCTTGAAAACTGTAGAGTAAAGCGGAAGCACCAAGAATTTATAGCAGACATAAGCACCACCCCAATATTTTTTAAGTTGAACAACAAAAGTGAAAAGATAATGGAAACTAATTTGAAAGGAAAATAAGTTATAGTGGAAGCAAAATTTGGTGAAAGATGGAGTCAGATAACGAGGTATATGATGTATAATGAAAATGTAATTTTATTGGTTGAAAAATTTGATAAGGAACCATAAAAAAAATTATTGGCAAATGAGGGGGCCAGATGAGTGTCCCGCCCCTTGTAAAACTGTAAAAAAAAGAAGGCACCGATGTCACAGTAGATCAGTCTGTTCTTGGTGATGCTCTGATTCACAGCTTAGGCATCTTCAGGACTGGCTCACTTTGTTTTATTGTTGCAATAAAACTTATCCTTACTTCATCCAGATCTACACGGAATCCAGAGTCTTTCTTTGATTTCTTCATTCAAGTTACAGTATTTGTTTAATGTTTTAAATTAGGGCAACTTCGGTGTGGGGAGAATAAAAAATCCACCACATTTCTTGGTGACCCCGACTGCGATTGCCTTCGTGGAGGGCCCCTCCGGGGACCTGGGACTTCGCGGGCTGACAGACCATCAACTTATGCCGGCATAAAAAAGATAAGCAGAAAACCTGTTTGATCAAATTTCTGCATTAGAAGTTCATGGTCTGTTAGTGTGCGTGCTTCCAGCTGGAGAGGTAACTCCTAGGGTATATTGAACACAATTATTTTAAAAGTTGCCAAAATTGATAAATTGAATTGACAAATTAATTGATATATTCAAATTAATTGCTGCGTTTTTGCTGATATATAAAAGACTGGATGAAGTAACGAAACATTAGGAGATCTCCATTTTGTTTTATTTTTTGTGTGTGATTTTATGTTGTATATTTTCTTTATTATTTTATAAGTTGTGTGATATCTGAGGTAACGCCACTGTGTTTGGGCTAGAGCCTGTATATGAGGAATCGCCAACAGAGTGGGGCTGGACCCAGATGGTAAAAATTCCTGCAAATCACTAAATAGGGAACTTTATTCGTTACCCAGACGTGGCAGGTGGTAAAAGTCCTGTAGCAAGACGCTGAGTATAGAACTCACTGATTTGTGAGCTGGTACCAAGACGCGGAACTGGGCAGGTTCTTTTCAAGTGTTTTTCAGATTTTTAGTATTTATTGTGAAAAAGTCCTGTAGGTGGTTGTGCTGTAATCTCGAGTCCTAGGGCTAGAATCCACTCGTGTGAGGTATCGCTAGGAGCAGTACTGCAATCGAGTTTCCTAGGGCTAGAACCCATGTGTATGAGGTATCGCTAGGGAACATAAAGTGATTGCTAGTTGAAAATTCCTACAGGTGGTATTGAAGTTTTCTGGGCCCAGGTTGTGTGATAAATTGTTTTATTGTTAAAAATTGTTGTGAGTACTCTAAATTTTTAATTGTTGTAGAAGCGCTTGTGTTGTTTGTTGTTTGTATGTCTTGTATGTGTGTCTTTTAAATGTTTGTGTATGATATTCATGTGTAAAGTCTTTTGTTGAATTTATGTGTTTGTGTAAAATATAAAGAATAGATTATAATTTATACAGCATTAGTGTTACTAGGCATAGACCTTACTGTGACATAGGTCTTGTCTGTGACATAAACTGTGACATGCTGCTAGACGTAGAGCTTACTGTGACATAGCTTTTGTCTGTGATGTAACCGGTGATGTGCTATTGGACATCACTGTGAACACACTGTGACATAAGCTTCCTCTGTGACACGAAAGTGGTACGGGTGCTGAATGTGCCAGCATAGTAGTATTATTAAATAATAATTTATTTAGATTAGTTATTGAAGCTTAAGTTTAAGACAGATATAAAAGGTACCCTTTACGTTTTTGTGTAGTCGACGACACAATACTATTAACAGAAAACATAGTGCTTAAAATAATAAATGCACCTAGGTTACACATGAAATAAAATATTGAATATAACAAATAGAGGAGATCAGATGATAAGTGGAGCTAGAGTAATTAACTGGGACGAGCAGATAAGTGAAGAAGGAGTTTTAAATAAGTGTGAACGGGAGTTTAGAATTTCGGAGTCAGATCAGAGTGAAACAAATAAATGGTTGTTGAATAATCCAGGAAAGGATCTACTTTTAGTGAAAGAGTGTGATAAGGGAGAGTGGACACTTAGGCTTTCGTTAATACCTGACGTATTAGAGCTTAACTGTGACACACACACTTTAATTCTTACATCATATTTTAGAATGAAGATATGAGTTATTTCCTTGGGTTAGTTCCTAAAGAGATTCGTTTAAAAGTAATAAATAGTACATTTGAATTTGGAGGATTAGGTGGACCTCCACGTTTAACTCCACTCATTTCGCTACTGCAAACATACCCAGATTTTGATATATTATATTTAGAAGAAGACGCAGAAGGCCGAAAAGCAAAAAGATACAGATTAACAGGAGCACAGACAGGTCCGGTAGTGCTGAGTCGTGTGTGGATGATTGATAACAATAGCGAATTCACGGTAATACCTTTTCGACCAGACGGGAGAATAATTTTTCAGACCCTTGACAAAATCGTTACTCCTCTGATACTGACACCAGTGGAAAATTAATGTTTAAAAAGTATAAAGAGAAAAGACAGTTGTTGAAAATCGGCAGTGGTCATAAAGTACACAGCAAAAGAACCTTAATTAAAAAGAGAGAGAGGAAACACAAGAATTTACATTATAAGTCAGGACAGAAGTGTGTGATGGGAAAGCTATTCTGCCGTAAAGGTGCGTGGCCAAAGCCAGCGACACCTGTAGATGCAATTATAGCCAAACATAAAGAAGATGAAAAGTACATCAGAAAGTGTATGATAAAATGGCATGACAGGACATCAGGAGATTTGCAATGGCCTAAAGAAGGAACCTTTAATGAAGAATGTTGTAAGGAAGTAAAAGAAATGCTCAGACACACCACTAAGGAAAAGGGTAGCAAGGGTAGAGTCAAATTAGCTCAAAAATTAGAAATTGTACAATGGTTCGAAAATGAAGGAAAGGAACAGGAGAGACAGAAACAAGTTGAAGAAGGGAAAAAGGATCAGAAGTCAGAAAAAAGTGAAGACAGGAAAGAAAAAGTTCAGAAAGCAAGGAAAGAGAAAGTAAACTTAGAATTAGAGAGACCACCACCATACACTGAGGAACACATGCAACAGAGGGATGGAGGAATGTACCCACAACTGAAGCTGCAGGAACAAGACAAAGGAGCATGGGGATTTGAAGGACGTGTGACGGGACAAATTAAAGTGACGTCATGTGACGTCACTTTATGGAGTGGATGGATGGACAACTTGAAGAAACAGAACAAGAATCAATGACTCACAGACAGAGTGATGGTGACGAAAGGGAATGGAACAGAGAAAGAAAAATAGAATCACATGAGTCAAGAGAAACTAAAGAACTGCAAGGTAGAGGAAGAGAAATGAAAAGACTGAAAGAACAAAATGTGAAATTCCTGTCAGAAATACAGGGACTCAGAAATGAACAACAAGTCACGTCCAAAAGAAGGATGATGGAACGCAACAAAAGGAAGCAGTCCCGGGAAAGATGGGAAGAAGAGAACATGCAAAGAGGAAACAGTATAAAGTCATATCCTGAACAATCATACACATCCCTTCATGAGTCTGACAGGGATGAAGCAGAAACTGAAGAAGAGGTAATCGAGCTAGATCGACAAGAACCAGTAAAAAGAAAAGTTAAAGGGCACCTGATCATTGAATCTGAAAAAGAAGCAAGAAAGAGAACAGAAAGAAAAGAACAGACAAGCACACCACGACGCAATGACCAATACAGAAGCAAATATCAATGGGAAGATGCTAGTACACAGGCAGAGGATGATGACAGTGAAGCCCTTGATGAAGCAATCAGTCAAATAGAAAATCGAATTGACAGACGCATAAAAAACTCACAAAAGAAAATGAAAAAAGCTGCAAAAGAGTTGTCTGCATCAGAAATGCCATCAAGCTGGAAGGTCCTTTCCTCCTGGCCTGATAAAGGAGGACATGGGAAACACACCAGTTTTGACGAACAACACATGCTGCATGATGAAGATGAAAATGAAAGATACACTAGTTTTAATGAACATGTACCAGACCTAGAAGACCACAATGAAGGCAGACAATTCCCACTTGTTGTTAAAGGAAGTAGGTACCAATATGTGCCATGGTCATTCATGGATATGACAGGCCTGGCAAATCAATTACCAGACTTGTGCAATGGAGCCCAAAGATGGATAACACAGTTTGAAGAGAAAACCACTGGACACCTCCTAGCACTGGGAGATGTAAAAGCTATTCTAGCACAAACAATTGGGAAAGTCAAAACCACAGAAATACTGGATGAAGCAAACCTCCACACATTAACAGGACAGAACAGAGGAGACACCCTAGCATTTGGGCCTCTCAGAAACAGGATATGGGATGCTTTGCGAAAAGCCTACCCCACCAAAATGGATCCAGGAAAACTGGAATCAGTAGCAATGAAAGAAGATGACAATGTTGTAAAATTCATCAATGACTTCCAGACAAAATGGAGAGAGGAAACTGGAGGCTCCTGGGACCAAACAGATACCAGTAAGAGCCTGTTCAGAATGATGATGAAAAAGTGCATGCCTCAGGAAGTCCAAACAGCCCTGGAAGGGGTAGTGGGACTGAACACATTGCCATGGGAAACATTTCAAGCACACATTGTACACTATGTGGACCAACATCGAAAGAAGAAGAGGGAAGCTAAAGAAACTGCTGAGTCAATCGCAACCCAGTTACACAAAATACAACTGGGGGAATTCACAGCTGCAAAGAAAAAGGAAAAAGAGAAAGTTAAAGGTCAAGTCCAAGCAGCAGTAATGGTGCCTGAAAATCCGACAACACCGCCTCCTGCTGGACCAGTGCAGCAAATACCACAACCAGCAGCAGTTAATGCCCCTCCAACGTATGTGCACCCTGGAAACCAACAAGGACAAAATCCACCCATGAGGTGGCAAGGACAGGGCCCCAGGCCTTATGGAGGCAGGGGACAAAGGGGATCATTCCAACAGCAACCAAGGAGACAGCCATTCAGAATGAATGCCCCAGGGCTAATGGGCCCAAATACACAAGACATGCAGTGTTGGCAGTGTGGAGGAGCAGGACACATTAGAAGAAATTGTCCACAAATGTCATGGGCTCAAAATGGACCCCAACCTCAGGGGCCATATGGAGCAGCACAAGCACCTCGAGGGAATATGGGACCTCCTGGCCCCAGACAACCTCCTGGACCATGGACACAAGGACAGCCCCAAAATCAGTGGGCAGGTCCCTGGATGGGACCACAGAACTGGAATTGACGAGGCCCAGAGGAGCCAGAGGGGGAGCAGATGCAGTACGTCTCAACACTGCATCCACAACAAGAACCAACTGTAATGGTGTCTATAAATAATTCACAACCAATTCCATTTATGATTGACACAGGTGCTACATACTCATGTATAGGACGTGAAGGCTCACAGCTCCCTCTCTCAAGCAATACGATAAAAACCACAGGCTTCTCGGGACATTCACAGATATTGCATTTTACAGAGCCGCAAATAATAACTTTAGAAGACACCACTATAACAGCACCTTTACTATTCTCACCTATTACTCCAGTCAATTGACTGGGAAGAGATTTGTTGTGCAAACCTAAAGCAAAAATTCAATGTAATACTAAAGGACTGTATGTAACAATGGGACAGTTCTTACAGATTACTAGAAAACCTGATAACAAACAAGATACAGTATACTGGCTATTGTGCTCTGGTAAAGGAACTCAACAAGCACAGTATTTATGGGAAGAATGGATTATGCAACGACGACCAGATTGCAAAAGAGTAACCTTACCACTACACTGTACTATGTACTATGACCAAGGAAGTCAAGATGAAGAATATGCACAATTGTGGTCAGATGTGATTGAAAACACAGTCACTGATGTGGCACTAGGAGATATAATTGTAGGTGCTCCAGGAGCAGCCATTACTGTGCACCTGACTGAACGAATGGAGCATTGGCATCAAGTACCTAACACAGCACCTCACATTTCCTTATTAGTGGGGGAAAATGCACAATCCAAAGAATTAGGACGGATGGTCAAACAAGCAGCTGAAATAACTGATTGGGAACAAACCTCTGACCCTTCTGTACATATTTCACATGATCAGAGATTTTTGAAATTAACATTTTCAGGAACAGATAGAATGAGTGCAACACACACAGAGATAGATGGGAACATGACGTTGTCAACACACCCTTAGAGGGGGATGTGTAACATGCCGTTGTCATCGCACACACAAATGCCAGTTAAGATGTTAGGGCAGATAGATGAAAAAGAATTAGCATTAGAGGAAGAACTACTGAAAACGATCCCAGAGAAACTATGGACAAGGCACTCCACAGATGTAGGATTAGTTAAGTCTGGAGGACAAGCCTTAGTAAAAATAAGACCAAATGCAAAATTGCCTTATCAAAGACAATATCCACTGACACCCCAAGCTATAGCAGGAATCAAACCTACTATAGATGGGTTATTAGAAGCAGGAGTATTAATACCCACTAAGAGTCCTTGTAATACTCCTATATTTCCTGTCAGGAAGCCCAACTCAGATAAATGGAGACTCGTACATGATTTACGAGCCATAAACCAAATTGTAGAAGCAGAATTGCCTATAGTGCCTGATCCACACACCCTACTGTCTAATATACCAGAAGACACTCAGTGGTACACTGTCATAGATCTATGTTCAGCATTTTTTAGTATTCCACTACATCCAGAATCACAACACTTGTTTGGTTTTACATACGAGGGACAGCAGCTGTCTTACAGTCGCTTACCGCAGGGATACTGCGAAAGTCCATCAATATTTAACCGAGTACTAACTCAAGACCTAGCCTCGATAAATATCAAGAGTACTTTGATCCAATACTGTGATGATTTGCTGATTTGTAGTCCAACTAGAGAACAATGCGAAGCAGATTCATTAAGAGTCTTGACAGTACTAGCAGAAAATGGACATAAAGTTAGTAGAGAAACGTTACAATTCTGTAGGCAAGAAGTAGAGTATCTAGGCAGAGTGTTGAAAGGAACATCTAAGCACATATCTCCAGAACATATAGAAGCAATATCAAAAGCCCCTAAACCACGAACTGTAAAAGAGATGTTATCCTTTCTAGGCATGGTAGGATTTAGCAGAGACTGGATATGTGACTTTGCATTAAAAACAGCACCCTTAAGAGCACTAATCAAAGCAGCTGGACAGACCAAAAATAGTGCAGTGTTAGAATGGACACCTGAAGCACTAGAAGCTTTTGAACAGCTAAAAAGAGAACTCTGTACAGCCCCAGCACTTGCTAGTCCAGAGTACAATAAACCATTCCACCTGTATGTCTCAGAGCGAGGCGGATTTGCCACAGGGGTTCTGACCCAACAACAAGGTTCTAGCAAACAACCAACTGCATATTATAGTACAGCGCTTGATAACATTGAAAAAGGCATGCCTCCCTGTTACAGAGGGGTGGCAGCCGCAGCATTTGCTTATGAGAAAGCAACATCAATTACTATGGGACATCCAGTAACGCTGTACACCACCCACGCACTACACGCACTCTTGACCAGTCCATCGTTTGTAATTACAAATGCTAGAAGAACAGGATACGACGTAATACTCTCTGCACCTGAATTAACTATACGCAGGTGTCAGACAGTAAATCCAGCAGATCGTATAATGACCCCAGCAGAGGGAGATCCCCACGATTGTCATCTAGTGTCAGCAGAATATCTAAAGACACGCCAAGATTTAGAGAACCAACCTCTGTCACATCCAGATTGTATATTCTTTGTAGATGGGTCATGTTTTAGAGATGGGGACAGTAATAAAGCAGGCTATGCCATAGTAACACCAAATCTAGATGGAGAAACATTTAAAATTGCACAAGCAGAACATGTGCCACAACCATGTTCTGCCCAGTTAGCTGAATTAGTCGCTTTGACAGGCGCCTGTAAACTAGCAGAAGGGAAAGCATGTACAATATACACCGATTCAGCTTATGCATATGGAATATGCCATTTGTATGGCCCCATATGGGCACAAAGAGGTTACAAAAGAGCTGATGGAACACCAGTAGTACATGGAGAAGCAATATCAGAACTGTTAGATTCAATCAAATTACCATCAAGACTAGCCATAGTTAAATGTGCAGCACATAAAAAAGATGGCACTTTTGTTAGTAATGGAAATGAAGCAGCAGATGAAGCGGCAAAGAAAGCAGCAGTAAATCAGATAAATATGATGCCAGAAACAGCAGCACAACCAGAACCTAATCCGCAGGGAGATAATGAACCAAGTTCACCAGAATCGAGCACTGGTCCTGATGAAGAACCAAGTGCAAGTCCAGAGCCAGAAGAAAGATTTCTTATACCTGAAGACTATGCGCCTCCCACACCAGATTTAACCTCATTAGCAGACATGCAAGCAGCAGCATCAGGAGAAGAGATTCGTAAATGGATAAAAAGAGGAGCAATAAAAAACAATGATACTAATGTATGGCGAAGTGCAGATGGACGTTTTGTAGCACCACAAAATTTCCTTTTAACCCTGATAAAACAAGTTCATGGGAATGATCACGTACAGTGAGAGCCACGCCAAATAGCCGCGACAGTGTGGCTGAAGTGTGAATGGCGTGTGAATGGCCTTTGCACGCCGTAATCCCCCCTCCCTTTTCTGGCCGAAAGGCGTGTCAAGATTTCACAGTAAACACGCCCATTCAAGCCCTATTTATTCATTTACCTGGTGCCACCACTAGATGGCGCTTCGTTCTCAATAACACGTTAAAACAAGCCAGCTGCGCTGAGTTGCAATCACGTGATTTTAACAACCCGCCTCCACCCCCGCCGAACTGACGCTACCAAACTACAGAGATGAAGATGGCGGCTTAACGGACTATTCGTGGTAAGTGATGTTTTATTTTATAAAATGTGTTTGGGGTAGTTTACAGTTTATTTCCCAGTTTAGCTTTTTATTGGCTGTTTTAAATATCACTGGCAGCACCAGCAGCGGTCAGATGTGACTTTAGAGAACTTAATGTTCTGTTTACCAAGTGTGGAGTTAATATTACAGCTTACTGTCAGTGTCACACACTCACAATGTCACTCCACTTTAACTCAAAAACATGCTCAAGCTTCGACAATACTATTAATGTCCCTATTACAAGAGCTGCACTACCCGATGAAGAGTGTTTGTGTTCTCTGTAAATACTGAGAGAATCTCACCGCGTGTTGTCTGGATAAATTCAGCGCTTATTTATTCTCTGGTTAAGAGTTAATCTGCAGGTTATTTCTGTGACTGTAATATAATGTGATGCAGTTGATGAGGGACACAGACTGAGGGGAGCTGTACAGGAGCTAGTAACGCTCATAACCCGGTTTATATTTTATACTCTTTGGCCGGGACTTTCCGCGGTAGCGCGAGCGCGTAGTTAAAGAGCTGGATAACAACACAGAAGTGTTTATCAGTTAAGGAGGAGGAGGGGGAGGTGTGTGTGTGTGAGGGGCTTCAGTAAGTTATAGTCTGGCTTCAGAGATGAACTAATGCTCATATACGAGTGTTATATCGCTTAACTTATTTGTATGAGAAGCGCATTAAGTAAATTCCCGGTTAATTTAATGCAGACGATAATACAGACAGTCACTGGTTAACACTAACACTGTTCACTGGTTAACACTGTTCACTGGTTAACACTAACACTGTTCACTGGTTAACATTAGCACAGGCAGTTTATTTACATTACAGAATCCCCAAAACAGTATTTTACACACTCTGTGGTAAACAGGTTTATTAATATATTTTATTTTTATTAGAACTATATGTTCTGTAAAGTTTATTTATCTTTGTCTTGACTAAATTCTCCTGTTGTCTTTAAGCAGAGCTCCGCTGTGGAGGATTGGGGGGTCAGACGGCTGACGGCTGGACTTTTGGAGCTACAGGACTGGAGGAGCCTGAACAAGCTGTTGAGGGAGCTGTAGGAGGGATGACGTCACAGTCCGACAGCTTTAGAATGATGTTTGATCAGGTCTACTGTATATTCTGAACATAGAACTGCAAAATGTCTGATACAGTACTTTGGGGGAAACAAAGACTTGAACTGTTCCATGTTTAATAGTTTTGATATTTGAAAAATTAATATTTTAATGTAAAAGGACTATAGATAGAGACTTATAAGCAGCTGGTGTATCCGGGTAGTTTAATGAACTTTAAGCAAAAAGACAACATGTATTCATCTGTTTTATATAAATTACTGTTTTAACTTTGACTAGTTTTGGAAGAATAAATTGAATTGATAAAGTCATGTTTGCGTGTTTTAATTTTGGGGGATTGTTTGGGTATTTAAAAATTGTTTAGTTGAACCAACAACTTCAATGGGCAAAAAATGGGACACAACTTTGTTTTAAATAGTCAGAGTTGGGCTGAAAATAATAATAATTATTATTGATCATAGAAACAAATGAAACCAGTTAAACACTTGATTATATGTATTTGTGTTTGTGATTATGTGACCCATAATAATTTTTTCTCAGTATAAATAAATGTTTTGGGTTTTAAGAACTCCAAAAGAGCAACGACAAACTTGGTATTCTCCATTGAGGTTTCTCACCTTCCACTCCTGAGTATGACATGGTGTTAATTGCTCTGTGTGTGTCTGTTTTTGGCGGGGGGATGGGTGTGTGTGTGTGTTTTCGGCTGTTCAGCAGTTCTAAACACAAGCACAGTTTTTGTCCTTAACTAAAATACTTCAATACGTTAATAATGAATTTATTTTGCTGAATAAGGTAATAAGCGATGTTTAAACCAACCCAGTAAGTTAAGTAAGTGTTCCATACATTAAAGTACTGTGTATAACCAAGTGCCCTAGCAAACACAGTTACAGTACAGTACAAACAGTGTGTGTGCTGGAGGGATTGGAAGGTGAGTGAGAATACTCATTTACAAGACAAAAGACGGTCAGAGGCAGGGCCGTTCTACACCAGACAACACGGGGTGGGGGGAGGGGGGCATCATGTTCGAGCACTGTTTTTACCTGGCCTTACTGTATAGTAACAGTATTGTATTTGTTGAATTGTTTTGAGGCACGCAAACCCCCTGACCACAATAAGGTGGCAATCCCTCAGGGGGAAACTAAAAAATAAATATATATATATAATTATATAATAAAATATCCTTAATCCAGATTTTATCAATGACATAATATTTATCTAAGCTGGATGGTCAAATTCTCAAAAACGTTTAACCTAAAGTAAGACTTAACACACTATAACTAAAATATTTACAAAACTGAAAGGTTGTCTTATGAATGATAAAAAATACAAACTAAATTAAAACAGATGGGCTGTTGAACAGATCATAATATGTTTTATGTTTTCTGATTACAAATTATATGTGGGTTGAATTTTAGAAAGGCTAAATGAAATAGCTAGTTTTTGGTCATGTCAGTCCAGTAACTATACTATGTAAAAGTAATTATAATATGAATTAATTAAGGGCAGGACCTAACCTAATGTTAATAATTTACACAAGATTCAAGATTCAAGATTCAAGATTCTTTATTTGTCACATGCATAGTTATACAAGTACAACACGCAGTGAAATGTATCCTGAACCGCTCCTACTTTGTGCAAATAACAAGAAACAAAAGAAAAGAAATAATCTATAAATAGAAATAGAAATTGAAATTTAAAAAAAAAAAAAAAAAAAGGTGCAAATGTAAACATAATAATAAAGTGTGTATCTGAGCAGGATAAAGATGTTAGTGCAAGTGATGCTTACAGTCCAGACTAAAGTGCAGTGTGCAGTGTGGAATGTCAGCACAGCAGTGTGTGGGTGAACTGTTACCATGATAACATTAGTATTCGTGTTTTTGTATATATTTTTAAATGTTCAAATGAACGTTTCAGAGTATATAATTTGTCGTGTCATCTGTGATTGAGACCCATGAGTTAAATTGAAATATTTTTATAGGTAGTAAGCCAGGTTTTAGTAACCTTGGATAAATCACCATGTAAGCCCTCTCTCGCGCACGCGCTCTCACGCTATCTCTCGCACTCACACACACACACACACACTGTACACACACAGACACACACAAATAATACATGAAATCGCGTAA
This sequence comes from Channallabes apus, assembly GCA_030522415.1. Lineage (NCBI taxonomy): Eukaryota > Metazoa > Chordata > Actinopteri > Siluriformes > Clariidae > Channallabes > Channallabes apus. The sequence goes on from CM060104.1 coordinate 24,232,994, forward strand.
AACCAAATGAAACTAGGGTAAAAAATATGAGCAGTAAAATACAGTAGTATCCTGTAGGTGATTCCTGTCCTGTGATAACAGGCACTAACACTCTAGCACTGTTTACTTCTGTTAGTTTTGTTTTCAAGTGTGAATGTTTATGGGGATTAAATCTGTCTCTGCTGCCGCATCTATACACCGTTGTGATAAGTGATTGATGCCCCATCAGATCTTTAATGTGGGACATTATGCTGGTTAAATGACTAAAGACACACTGATCCGTATGGACAGATATTTGTTCCAGATATTATGCGCCATTAATAAATTTGTTATGCCAATTTGACTTTCAGCGAAAACATCAAAAATATAACGAAAACAAACCAAAGCAGAAGTTACATTTTAAGCTTTACTTTCAAAGTAAAATTTGATTTGTCACATACACAGCGCGATATGCAGTAAAATGCTTTGGGTGCTTTAGGTGAGGCTCGAACTCGGCATTGCTTCACCTGGACTGCTTTACAAGTGTCACGCGCTAACCGATTACGCCACGGGAGCCACACGGAATTTGCTCTTGTCAGAGTATCCTCTCTCTCTCTCGTGCGCACACACACATATGAAATTGCGTAAAAACCAACGAAATATAAGCAGTAAAAAAAAAATCAGTAAAAATATATTAGTATAACAGGCGCTAACCCTCTGGAACTTTTTTACTATTGTTTCCAAGTGTTTATGGGGATTTAATGTGTCTCTGCTGTCGCATCCATTCACAGTTGTGATAAGTGATTAATGTCCCATCAGATCTTTTGACGGGGGAGCATTATGCATGATTAAATGACTAAAGAAATACTGATCCATATGGGCAGATATTTATTCCAGGTTGCATGCGCCATTAATTGGCTTTCTTATGCCACTTGTAGACTATCAGTGAAAAAAAAATCAGCGAAAACATCATCAGAAATATAACGAAAACAAACCCAAGCAGACGTTACATTTTGAGCTTTACTTTGCAGCAAAATATTATCTATCAGTATATTAAATGGAACGAGGTAAAATACACAGTAATATAAAATACTGTACATAGCCTGCGTTTTTATTCCGTACCTACAATGATCGGTATAGACAAATTACAGCCGCTACCGTGTCTTTAAGGATCATTTCAGGATGTCTTAAAAATATTTCACTAACTAATTTTATTAATTCATTATTAAATAATAAATAGCATAATCATCATGGGTTGTGTATTGAGTGATTTAACAAATCTGTTTTATTAATCGGTTTGTTGTTGTTGTTGTTTTTTCATCTATTTATGAAACTATGTTGACAATGCAAGAACTGTCTGTATATTAAAGATACGGTATTGGGCTTCCTGGACACTGCAGTTAACTGTGCCAGTCAATGCTCCATCTGGCGGAATTATACGGCATTGCAACCATCTTTTTAGAAAGCGCATGGGGGCGTTTATGGGGCGGGGCATCGTTAACTGCGTCATCGCGGGGGATCACATTCCATGCACGAAGCCTGCATTAACCCTTCATGGAACTGCCACGGAGCAGTCATGCTCCAGGCGGCTGTTTGACGTGGCTCCCACTGTAGCAAGAGGGGAAGTGATAAAAAGAATCCAAAAGGAATGGTGGTCGCCTTATTTAGGTCCAATGGTTTATCAAACATTATCACAGTTTTGCGACATCTGTGCTAGATTTAACATTAGAAAGCACTTCACATCACCGATAGGACACATCCCAGAGCCAGATGGGCCATTCAGGCATATAATGTTTGACTATGTAGACATGGGGGAACCTAGGATACAAGGAAAACGATACATCTTAGTGGTCGAAGATAGGTTTAGCAGATGGGTAGAAGCTGTAGCAACAGCTAGGGAAGATGCGACGGCAGTAGCAAAATTCTTGTGTAGAGAAGTGATACCAAGATTTGGAATTCCAGACACAATTAGTTCAGACAATGGAAAACACTTCACAAATAAGATAGTACAAAAAGTAACTCAGTGGTTGAACATCAAGCACAGGTTTGGATGTGTGTATCATCCCCAATCTCAGGGGATGGTAGAGAGAGCGAATGGAGTTCTAAAAATGAAATTGGCTAAAATATGCGCAGATACAAATATGGATTGGTTTCAAGCCTTGCCGTTAGCCTTAATGGGCATGAGATCGCAAACTAACCGCAACACGCATCTAACCCCGCATGAAATGCTTACTGGCAGACCTATGCTTACTTCTTTTACCCGCGGGCCCTATAAAGGCCCCACACTTGAACAACTGCAAAGTGAACTTGATCATTATGTGAAACACTTATCTGAAATACACAAAGCTATTTTCCAACAGGTTAAGGGAGCTACAATACATGACAACACCAGACAAAGAGCAGCTGATCAAGCTGAGGACGCTGAGGCAGAGGACATAGACGAGAGAACTGTACTGCCTGGTGATTGGGTGTTTATCCGAGTGTTCAAAAGAAGGTGGAACCAAGCTAGAAGGGAAGGACCATACAAGGTGGTGTTGGCAACTCCAACTGCAGTAAAAGTTCAAGGTAAAGACGTATGGTACCATTTAAATCATTGCTGCAAGGCACCAAATCCGGACCAGGTAAGAGACAGGTTTCCGCAGGAGGACACCGAGTCTCCAAGAGCAGGACCCTCAGGTCTGCAATCAGATCCTCAGAGAGAGGACGAAAGACCTAGACAACAAGCACCAGATCCATATGAACATACTGAAGGTTTTCCGTGGATAGAACAGGAAGAAGAACAAGGCTACTGGCCAGAGTGGCCTCAAGAAGATATACAAGACTGGGAAGCTGAACTTGAAGAAGCAGAAGCAGAACAAGCGGGACCATCTCATAGAACAAGAGCCCAAGTTAGACAGCGAGAAGATAAACGTACTAAAATAGAAACAGCACGGAGACAGTTAGAAGCTGATACTGGCTCAGATACTGATTAAATTATTTAAACCAACCACAGTAGAAAGAACACACCCAACAAAAAACACCCCAAGAAATATATTGTGTAGATTATTTGGCCATAATCCCACGTGTCACCGTTGTGATCCTGATGGAGAAACCATCCTCTTATTACCGCCTAAAAAACAGAAGGAAGTCTATGGAAATAACTATTTCTTATGATCGGTTTGACTAGTAGTTGGGCCGTCAGAAGTGAAAGGAGCAAACCAAACTGGAACACTGAAGAGAGACAAATACGTTGCGTACTAGCTACAGTAACTAGAGCAAGAATGGTAGCTGGATTATCTATCAATGTGGGAAAGAACAGGAAGTTGGGAAGGAACTTTTCAGATAGAGGTAGACAAGTCACGACCCCAAGAAGATCAAGTGCGTATTTATGTAGAAATAGAGAAAACCCCTGGATCAAAAATGAAGATTGCATTAGACGGATTGATTGAGGCAATACCAACATCCAATCAATGGTGCGCATTTAATAAGTCAGCAAGCGGCAAAATACGAGGTGTATGCTTAGCATATCCATATTTGCGTGGATGTACGGCAAAAGTACCAGGCCAACCTAGCGTATCAGATGATGAGTCAGCAACCTATGTAACGGTAATTCCAGAAATAATAAAACGGGTACCTGGAAACAAAAAAGAATCTGACCAAACATGGAAAAATGACATGTTCTACCAATGGATGAAATTCACAGCTGAGTCTTTAACAAATAAGGACTGCATCATATGCCATGACAGAAGTCATAAGCCCCCAAAAGTGGCGATAACACAAGGAACAAGAGAATGTATAGATGATCCAGAATATAGTGAATCACGATTATGCCCTATCAGCTGTCTTTTACATTCAGCTGCAATAGATTATGGTCCAGAATGGATGCAGAATATAAGCAAATGCACGTATCATCCTGTAGAAACAATAGATGCTGTCCAACGAGAAATAACACCTGTGCAACAGACCTATCCTCTATGCATCTGTTCAGATGGAAGTATAGAAATAGGAAATCTATCATCAAGTTGCAACAAAACACAGTCAGCAGCAGGTTTTTCCATAAAAATGAGACAGATATGCGACAATACAACAAGCAATATGTCATGCAGTGAGATAGTCAACGTACGACAACCAGACTTAAGATTAGGTACAACACCCTTAGCTGACATATTTTGGTACTGTGATGGAACCACAGTTAGACAGACTCTACCAAAGGACTGGAACGGATGCTGTGCTCCAGTATTACTAGAAGGAGAACTAATTGTAATAGGATTGCATGGCACGCAAAACAAAAGAAGCAAACGTGAGATAAAATTCTTGGACACGGTCGGTCAAGGGGAATTAAAGAAATGGGAATAGTTTGATAAAGAGGGAGGAATAACAGTAAGTTGGGATGGAATTCCACTTGGCGTACCAACTGAACATGAGGTTATAAACAGAGTAGGAGGAGCATTCACGACAATCTTCCTCCCATGGGTTCAAATTTCTAAAAACGCAAGGTGGATAAACTTACTATGGTACAATCAACAGAGATTTTGGAATCACACTTTAAGTGTCTTAGGATTAGTACAAGAACAATTAGACAGAAGAACAATAATGACCATGCAAAATAGATTCGCCCTGGACACTATGTTAGCACCTCAACGAGGAGTGTGCGCCTTAATTGGAGAAGACTGCTGTACATACATTCCAAGACATACAGGCCCTGATGGTAATATAACCAAAATACTAAGAGCCATGCGGAATCTGAGGGATGAACATGTTAGAGTCACCCAAGAAGTACAGAAAACTGCCGCGTGGACCACATGGTTCGACTGGCTTAATCCTTCCAATTGGTACGGACTACTTGTGAAACTAGGCACAATTGTTCTGATAGTGTTAGGAACCCTACTCATTGCATCTTGCTGCGTTATTCCTCTGGCAAGAGCAAGTATTCAGAAAATGGTAGGACAATATACAGTTGTTGTGGAATATCACGACCAAACGACACCATATGAGGATGAGGAAGAGGAGTCCATTTATATGCAAATGAAGTGAAAGAAGACCAACTACACTGCATAATGGACAATTGACTATATCCTTATTGATCACATGTATATTGAAAATTTATCTAGTGTAACAATATACTTTAATCCAACTTATTTAATCCATGTTTTAAGTAACTATATCAGAGAGAAAGTAGTATTAGTAGAAAAAGTATGTCTTCTATTTTGTGTTTTCTTTTTGTGTTCGTGTTTTGTTCTGCTATACACGTATGTATTGCAGGATGGAACTGGTACCTGACCCAAGGTGGATAGTTTCCTGCACAGTTTGCTGTAACGCATGGAACGAGGTTGTGGAAATGGCGCCGAAGAAAAAATGGGCAGAATTGAGACATGATCTCGTTGACTGGCATCCACAACGCACGATAGGGAACAAGGAATTCATCACTAATGCCAATGTCTTGACGAAGGACTTCAAATGGATCAAAGCAAGGACACAGGAGACGTTCAACCTTGACATGAGCACAGGACTTCATCTGGAAACAACTTCATATCAGCTTGGGAGACATCTGAAGCTAGGCATCTACAGAGGTATTGGGATCGAAGAGGATTGGGCTGCATATGATATTTGTGGGATCGTTGAGTTTGACGATGTGTACATGGCAGCAACTAAGACCATAACCAAAGTAATGTTGGGGGATGACATCTTATTGAGAGATACACCGATATCCCTGCAACGTGCGCTGGATGCTCTTCCAAAAGCCGATGAAGTGTGGTTAGACTTTTTGCGCTTAGAAACGGGCAGGATAAACCGAATTCCACTATCTCAGCTGGCAAGCTGTAAGGACCTGTATGTGATCGAATTCACAGACGAGGATCGTAAGACCTGGACTGAAGAGGGGTCTGAAAATCTTGATACACTATCTTTAACTTACAGGGACCCTAATGGACTGCTTAAATGGCTTTGATGGTTTTCAATGTTTGTCATATATGTATTATTATACAGGATGAGGTCCTGGTGATGTATACACTGTCGAGCACAAAAAAGCTGGCAAGGTGTGGAATTTTTCCTTCTGAATTGGCTGTACTGAAGGTTTTTTCGCCCACCTCTGGACTCATCATATTATAACCATTGCATGCTTATTATATTCTCATATATGTTTATGCTTATATTTACTCATTTTCAATTGTTTTTCCTAAATGGATGGTTTAGTGAGGGGGTAATATGTAAGGTTAGGTTGAATATGTAAGGTTGTAAGGTTTTGAAAGTTCTTTGAAAGTTCTACACTTTTAGGTTTCTTTGCTTAAGCTTTAATTACATTTAAACTTAAGTAATATGTAAAACTTTATATGTAAGATTTCTTTGAATTAGATTTTTCTATGACTTTGATTTAAAATGATTTAAGATACCATAATTTTGATGAAAAGTTACTAGTTCAAGGTTTATTTCTTAGTTTTTTCCTATTCTATAAGGATTAATATTAATGTGTAAGGTTTATTTCTTGTTTCTGTAGTAATATGTAAGGTTAAGGTTCATAAGTTAAGCATTGTTTAAATTCATTATTTAAATTCTGTTAATGTTCATAAGTTAGTAAGTAAGTATTATTATCTCTTTACTTTTCTTTATGCTCTTTTATGTGACTTAAAAGTCACAGAGGGGGAAATATGTAAGCATATTTTAATTACATATATTTGTGCATACAGTAATATTACAGAAAACTATTGATTTTATCTTAAGGATGTGAGATGAAGTGAGCAGAGTTGAGCCAAGGACAAAGTGATGTCATAGTACCAAAGACATCATGTGATGTTTAGTATACAGTATGTACCCAACAAACCTTAGACTGGCAGCCATCTTAGAGATTTCATAGTAACCATAGAAACGACACCAGATCAGCAGATATGACATAGCCCCAGACATGATGTAATCTCAGACATGGGGTGATCTTAACTGTGATGTAACAGGCATTGGCTACTTAACTGTGATGTAACAGGCATTGGATACACAAGCAACATGTCAAATTAAATAACCAAAAAACACACACACACACACACACACATACAGTGATCTGAATAATAAGTTTAATAAAGAAATAGACACAAAATAGTATGTGTCTCTACATAGTGAATATTGTACAATACAAAGTATTAGGCCCAACATAAAAAAGTATAAAAACACACAGGGCCTGGGTAAGCATCAGTAGCAAAATAAAATGCATAAGAAGTCAATTAGCAAAACCTCCTGTGAGGAAAGACAACACCAATTTAAAAATCAGTGAAAGGAAATAGAAACAGAAATGCCGCGATTTGGATTTGGCACAAGTGCGGAAGGAAAATCTGTTTGGGTACCAACAGACACTTTAACATCGGTCTGGGTGCCAACACTTACGTGACAAACAGGTCTTAAGAGTAGCGGAGCTGGCGTTGTAGATTCAGGCCGTACAGGCCTAAAAGAAAATGGATAAGGACTATCCGCACATGGCCTCTTAGAAGGACCCGGTTTGGGATCAACATTCTTGGAAAAAGTGAGCCCTGTCTCCTCTAGGAACTGCAGTAACGAAGCAGATGGCTCGGGCTCATCCTCAGTAAAACTCACCGAGGCCCGGTCCATGACAGGTTCAGTAGGAGTATAGTCAGTAGGACTGTGAGCCGGACTGCTCTGGCTGTCCGAGTCGTCCAAAGCGACGTGGTGATCATTCGTGCAGATGCGATTAGCTGTAAGCTGTAATGGGGGCAGTGGTGGCTCAGTCGGTTAAGGCTGTGGGTTACTGGGTTACTGATCGGAAGGTCGGGGGTTCGAACCCCAGCATCGCCAAATTGCCACTGTTGAGCCCTTGAGCAAGGCCCTTAACCCTATCTGCTCCAGGGGCGCTGCTCCGTAAGCTGGCTGACCCTGCACTCTGACCCCAGTTTCCTAATTGGGATATGTGAAAATTGAGCAATTTCCCTCTGGGATTAATAAAGTTCTATAAAATTAAAAAAAAAAAAAAAATTAAAAAATTAAATAAAAATAAAATGGGTAAATACAATGAAAATCACAAACTTAGACAAATAATTAAAATAACATGTAGAAGATGCTTACCCATGGCCTGTCTCTTGAAAACTGTAGAGTAAAGCGGAAGCACCAAGAATTTATAGCAGACATAAGCGCCACCCCAATATTTTTTAAGTTGAACAACAAAAGTGAAAAGATAATGGAAACTAATTTGAAAGGAAAATAAGTTATAGTGGAAGCAAAATTTGGTGAAAGATGGAGTCAGATAACGAGGTATATGATGTATAATGAAAATGTAATTTTATTGGTTGAAAAATTTGATAAGGAACCATAAAAAAAATTATTGGCAAATGAGGGGGCCAGATGAGTGTCTCGCCCCTTGTAAAACTGTAAAAAAGAAGGCACCGATGTCACAGTAGATCAGTCTGTTCTTGGTGATGCTCTGATTCACAGCTTAGGCATCTTCAGGACTGGCTCACTTTGTTTTATTGTTGCAATAAAACTTATCCTTACTTCATCCAGATCTACACGGAATCCAGAGTCTTTCTTTGATTTCTTCATTCAAGTTACAGTATTTGTTTAATGTTTTAAATTAGGGCAACTTCGGTGTGGGGAGAATAAAAAATCCACCACAATATGCTTATTAACCGCTACAGACACTTGTGTGGAGACACCTTCAATATATGTAGCTAAGCCCTGCCCACAATTCACACCTTAAGGAAGCCTGAAACTACTGTTGATTAATTACCTGAGAACAAATTGCTTTAGACCTACTTCAAACACACTGCAATCAATACTACCAAACAGCAAAAACTAGGTACAGTATACAGTAAGAACCAATTGTGTTTCAAAAACAGTACAAAAGTTAAAAACCTACCTTACCAGTGGAGAAGAATCCAATATAGAAAACTAAAGCACACTGAGCAGACCGAGCAGACTAAAGCAGACCGAGTCATCCCTCCCCCAAATTTAAAGAATACAAACTGGTAGCGTGCGAGTTTGCTGTTTTTTCTATAGTTCAATTCAATTCAATTCAATTCAATTTTATTTATATAGCGCTTTTAACAATGGTCATTGTCTCAAAGCAGCTTCACAAAAATTTAAGAAATTTAACAAAAAAAAAATATATATATATATATATATATTATATATATATATATAGAATAATTATATATAAAGTAATAAATAAATAAATAAAATTATAATAGAAAATAAATAAATAAAAACAAATAATAATAATAATTATAGAAAAGAAAATAATTGGAAGTGTGGATGTGTGAGAAAAATGTGCAGATAATAATGAGACGAATGAATGAAATTTCTCTGATGAGCAAGCCAAGGGTGACGGCGACGGTGGCAAGGAAAAACTCCCTGAGATGGCATTAGGAAGAAACCTTGAGAGGAACCAGACTCAACAGGGAACCCATCCTCATTTGGGCGATAACAGATAGAAATGATATAACATCTTGTGTGTTGTGCAGGTGAAAATTCAATATGACAGAAATTATTTAAATTGTCATGAAGACCAGTTCAGCATAGGGACGAGTCAGTAGGTGCAGAGGGCAGATGAGGTCTGGATCACTGGAAGCACAGGAGCAGCATGTGTAGCTCCAACCATCATAAAGCTGAATCCAGTTGGAGCTGGTCCTTCTCTGGATGCCTCAGGAACCTCGCAGGGTCGGCCTTTGTCTACTGAAGCTGGCAAAATCTCCCGATGCCTCGGGATGGGTAGAGAAATACAGAACAGATGGGGAGAATTAGCGTAGTTGCCATTCGGTATAGGTGTACTGGAGTATGAGTACTGGGATGAGTTATGTGTATGCCAGATTAAAAAGATGCGTCTTGAGTCTACTTTTGAACTGAGAAACCGTGTCTGCTCCCCGAACACTGTCTGGAAGGCTATTCCAAAGCTTTGGAGCTAAATATGAAAAAGCCCTACCCCCTTTTGTAGATTTTGAAATTCTGGGAACTACCAGAAGTCCGGAGTTTTGTGATCTTAAGGCGCGTGGTGGATTGTAGCGTATCAGAAGACTGGTTAGGTATGTGGGAGCTAAACCATTTAAGGCCTTGTATGTAAGTAATACTATTTTGTAATTTATTCTAAACTGAACAGGTAGCCAGTGCAGGGATGATAATATTGGGGTTATATGATCATATTTTCTGGATCTAGTGAGAACCCTGGCAGCTGCATTTTGGATTAACTGAAGCTTGTTTATTGAGGATGCAGGACAACCACCTAGTAATGCATTACAATAGTCCAGTCTGGAGGTCATGAATGCATGAACTAGTTTTTCTGCATCAGATACGGATAAGATGTTCCTAAGTTTAGCAATATTTCGAAGATGGAAAAAGGCTGTTTTTGTGATATTTGAAATGTGATTTTCAAAAGACAAGTTACTGTCTAATATTACTCCCAGATCTTTTACTGCTGAGCTGGTAATAACAGTACATCCTTCTAAGCGCAAGCTGAATTGTGAAAGCTGTTGTGTGCTGGTTTTTGGGCCAATAAGTAATATCTCTGTCTTATCTGAATTTAATAAAAGAAAGTTATTGGTCATCCAATCTTTTATGTCCTGGACACACTCAGTTAATCTAGACAGCTTAGGTATTTCGTCTGGTTTAGTTGAGATATATAATTGGGTATCATCAGCATAACAATGGAAACTAATCCCATGTCTTCTAATGATGTTACCCAAGGGAAGCATGTATATTGAGAACAACAGAGGTCCTAAAACTGACCCTTGTGGGACCCCATATTTCACTGGCATTATACCAGACGGTTCTCCATTTAGATCTACAAAATGGTAGCGATCAGACAGGTACGATCTAAACCATTTTAGTGCCTGTCCCTGAATGCCTATATAATTTTGTAAGCGATCTATGAGAATATTATGATCTATAGTGTCGAATGCAGCACTAAGATCGAGCAGGACTAGCAATGAGATGCAGCCTTGGTCTGAAGCTAAAAACAAGTCATTTGTAATCTTAACTAGTGCAGTTTCTGTGCTATGATGGGGCCTGAAACCTGACTGAAATTCTTCAAGGATGTTGTTATCCTGCAAGAATGTGCAAATTTGAGCTGATACTACTTTTTCTAGTATTTTTGATATGAACGGGAGGTTTGAGATCGGTCTGTAATTTTTTATTACAGTATGCTGAGCAAAATTTAAATAAAAAATTTTTTGTTTTATTTTAAATTTGCTATAAATAAAATAAAACAATTTTAAAACAGCATCACCCGGGGATCGAACCCGGATCTCCCGCATGAAAGGGTGAGGACTTAACCACTGTACCACTCAGACACTTGGACACAACGCGCCCCAGTCACATTAATAAGCCACTCCTTTGAAAGAAAGCTCTAGATAAGTGACGGAGTAAGCCTGTTATAATAATTGCATGTGTATTTTATCTGTTTTCAATTTGGTGTTATTTGATCTTATTGGTTTAGAAATTTATACTTCAATAAATAGTAAACTTGGCTGATTTCGTTATAATTTTGTTGACAAGTGGGGCTTGAAAATTCTCCCACCCCCTTAAGTGGGGAATGACAGAAATATGGTCATTTATTTCAGTTAATATACCTACTATAAATTTAAAGAACACAAGAAATAAGATGACACCAAACCCTACACTCTTCTTTTCTAATTACACGTCATAAAATATAAAGGCTCACTGTGCTAACATTTGTGCTTAAATTAGATCCTAATAAGATTTGATTTAATTTGAATTCTACATTTGTACTTTAATTTTAGTACTGTGATTATGAATTCGTTCAAATACTGCTACCATGTGCAGTTCTAAAGGAGCGCGTCTCATTAATGCGACAGAGAATGAACTAAGGCATAAGGCATCAGTCTATAGTTACAGTGGGAGCCACACCAAATAGCCGCGACAGTGTGGCTGAAGTGTGAATGGCGTGTGAATGGCCTTTGCACGCCGTAATCCCCCCTCCCTTTTCTGGCCGAAAGGCGTGTCAAGATTTCACAGTAAACACGCCCATTCAAGCCCTATTTATTCATTTACCTGGTGCCACCACTAGATGGCGCTTCGTTCTCAAGAACACATTAAAACAAGCCAGCTGCGCTGAGTTGCAATCACGTGATTTTAACAACCCGCCTCCACCCCCGCCGAACTGACGCTACCAAACTACAGAGATGAAGATGGCGGCTTAACGGACTATTCGTGGTAAGTGATGTTTTATTTTATAAAATGTGTTTGTGGTAGTTTACAGTTTATTTCCCAGTTTAGTTTTTTATTGGCCGTTTTAAATATCACTGGCAGCAGCAGCAGCGGTCAGATGTGACTTTAGAGAACTTAATGTTCTGTTTACCAAGTCTGGGGTTAATATTACAGCTTACTGTCAGTGTCACACACTCACAATGTCACTCCACTTTAACTCAAAAACATGCTCAAGCTTCGACAATACTATTAATGTCCCTATTACAAGAGCTGCACTACCCGATGAAGAGTGTTTGTGTTCTCTGTAAATACTGAGAGAATCTCACCGCGTGTTGTCTGGATAAATTCAGCGCTTATTTATTCTCTGGTTAAGAGTTAATCTGCAGGTTATTTCTGTGACTGTAATATAATGTGATGCAGTTGATGAGGGACACAGACTGAGGGGAGCTGTACAGGAGCTAGTAATGCTCATAACCCGGTTTATATTTTATACACTTTGTCCGGGACTTTCCGCGGTAGCGCGAGCGCTTAGTTAAAGAGCTGAATAACAACACAGAAGTGTTTATCAGTTAAGGAGGAGGAGGGGGAGGTGCATGTGTGTGTGTGTGAGGGGCTTCAGTAAGTTATAGTTTGGCTTCAGGGATGAACTAATGCTCATATACGAGTGTTATATCGCTTAACTTATTTGTATGAGAAGCGCATTAAGTAAAGTCTGGGTTAATTTAATGCAGATGATAATACAGACAGTCACTGGTTAACACTAACACTGTTCACTGGTTAACACTAACACTGTTCACTGGTTAACATTAGCACAGGCAGTTTATTTACATTACAGAATCCCCAAAACAGTATTTTACACACTCTGTGGTAAATAGGTTTATTAATATATTTTATTTTTATTAGAACTATATGTTCTGTGAAGTTTATTTGTCTTTGTCTTGACTAAATTCTCCTGTTGTCTTTAAGCAGAGCTCCGCTGTGGAGTATTGGGCGGTCAGACGGCTGACGGCTGGACTTTTGGAGCTACAGGACTGGAGGAGCCTGAACAAGCTGTTGAGGGAGCTGTAGGAGGGATGACGTCACAGTCCGACAGCTTTAGAATGATGTTTGATCAGGTCTACTGTATATTCTGAACATAGAACTGCAAAATGTCTGATACAGTACTTTGGGGGAAACAAAGACTTCAACTGTTCCATGTTTAATAGTTTTGATATTTGAAAAATTAATATTTTAATGTAAAAGGACTATAGATAGAGACTTATAAGCAGCTGGTGTATCCGGGTAGTTTAATGAACTTTAAGCAAAAAGACAACATGTATTCATCTGTTTTATATAAATTACTGTTTTAACTTTGACTAGTTTTGGAAGAATAAATTGAATTGTTAAAGTCATGTTTTGCGTGTTTTAATTTTGGGGGATTGTTTGGGTATTTAAAAATTGTTTAGTTGAACCAACAACTTCAATGGGCAAAAAATGGGACACAACTTTGTTTTAAATAGTCAAAGAGTTGGGCTGAAAATAATAATAATAATAATAATTATTGATCATAGAAACAAATGAAACCAGTTAAACACTTGATTATATGTATTTGTGTTTGTGATTGTGACCCATAATAATTTTTTCTCAGTATAAATAAATGTTTTGGGTTTTAAGAACTCCAAAAGAGGAACGACAAACTTGGTATTCTCCATTGAGGTTTCTCACCTTCCACTCCTGAGTATGACATGGTGTTAATTGCTCTGTGTGTGTGTGTGTGTGTGTGTGTTTTTGGCGGGGGGATGGGTGTGTGTGTGTTTTCGGCTGTTCAGCAGTTCTAAACACAAGCACAGTTTTTGTCCTTAACTAAAATACTTCAATACGTTAATAATGAATTTATTTTGCTGAATAAGGTAATAAGCGATGTTTAAACCAAACCAGTAAGTTAAGTAAGTGTTCCATACATTAAAGTACTGTGTATAACCAAGTGCCCTAGCAAACACAGTTACAGTACAGTTTACAGTACAAACAGAGTGTGTGCGCTGGGGGGATTGGAAGGTGAGTGAGAATACTCATTTACAAGACAAAAGACGGTCAGAGGCAGCGCCGTTCTAGACCAGACAACACGGGGTGGGGGGAGGGGGGCATCATGTTCGAGCACTGTTTTTACCTGGCCTTACTGTATAGTAACAGTATTGTATTTGCTGAATTGTGTTGAGGCACGCAAACCCCCAGACCACAATAAGGTGGCAATCCCTCAGGGGGAAACTAAAAAAAAAAATTATATATATATATATATATATATATATATATATATATATATATATATATATATATATATATATATATATATATATAAAATTATATAATAAAATATCCTTAATCCAGATTTTATCAATGACATAACATTTATCTAAGCTGGATGGTCTAATTCTCAAAACCGTTTAACCTAAAGAAAAACATAACACACTCTAACTAGAATATTTACAAAACTGAAAGGTTTTCTTATGAATAATAAAAAATACAAACTAAATTAAAACAGATGGGCTGTTGAACAGATCATAATATGTTTTATGTTTTCTGATTATAAATGATGGATGGGTTGATTTTAGAAAGGCTAAATGAAATAGCTAGTTTTTGGTCATGTCAGTCCAGTAACTATACTATGTAAAAGTAATTATAATATGAATTAATTAAGGGCAGGACCTAACCTAATGTTAATAATTTACACCATGATAACATTAGTATTCGTGTTTTTGTATATATTTTTAAATGTTCAGATGAACGTTTCAGAGTATATAATTTGTCGTGTCATCTGTGATTGAGACCCATGAGTTAAATTGAAATATTTTTTATAGGTAGTAAGCCAGGTTTTAGTAACCTTGGATAAATCAGCATGAAAGCCCTCTCTCGCGCACGCGCTCTCACGCTATCTCTCGCACTCACACACACACACACACACACACACTGTGCACACACAGACACACACAAATAATACATGAAATCGCATAAAACCAAATGAAACTAGGGTAAAAAATATGAGCAGTAAAATACAGTAGTATCCTGTAGGTGATTCCTGTCCTGTGATAACAGGCACTAACACTCTAGAACTGTTTACTTCTGTTAGTTTTGATTACAAGTGTGAATGTTTATGGGGATTAAATCTGTCTCTGCTGCTGCATCTATACACCGTTGTGATAAGTGATTGATGCCCCATCAGATCTTTAATGTGGGACATTATGCTGGTTAAATGACTAAAGACACACTGATCCGTATGGACAGATATTTGTTCCAGATATTATGCGCCATTAATCAATTTGTTATGCCAATTTGACTTTCAGCGAAAACATCAAAAATATAACGAAAACAAACCAAAGCAGAAGTTAAATTTTAAGCTTTACTTTCAAATTCAAATTTTATTTGTCACATACACAGTGCGATATGCAGTAAAATGCTTTGGGTGCTTTAGGCGAGGCTCGAACTCGGAACTGCTTCATCTGGACTGCTTTATAAGTATCACGCGCTAACCGATTGCGCCACGGGAGCCACATGGAAGTTGGTCTTGTCAGAGTATCCTCTCTCTCGTGCGCACACACAACACATGAAATTGCGTAAAAACCTACGAAATATAAGCAGTAAAAAAAAAATCAGTAAAAATACATTAGTATAACAGGCGCTAACCCTCTGGAACTTTTTTTTACTATTGTCTCCAAGTGTTTATGGGGATTTAATCTGTCTCTGCTGCCGCATCCATTCACAGTTGTGATAGGTGATTAATGCCCCATCAGATCTTTTGACGGGGGAGCATTATGCATGATTAAATGACTAAAGAAATACTGATCCATATGGGCAGATATTTGTTCCAGGTTGCATGCGGCATTAATTGCCTCTTATGCCACTTGTAGACTATCAGTGAAAAAAATCAGCGAAAACATCATCAAAAATATAACGAAAACAAACCCAAGCAGACGTTACATTTTGAGCTTTACTTTGCAGCAAAATATTATCTATCAGTATATTAAATGGAACTAGGTAAAATACACAGTAATATAAAATACTGTACGTAGCCTGCATTTTTATTCCGTACCTACAATGGTCGGTATAGACAAATTACAGCCGCTACCTTGTCTTTAAGGATCATTTCAGGATGTCTTAAAAATATTTCACTAACTAATTTTATTAATTCATTATTAAATAATAAATAGCATAATCATCATGGGTTGTGTATTGAGTGATTTAACAAATCTGTTTTATTAATCGGTTTGTTGTTGTTGTTTTTTCATCTATTTATGAAACTATGTTGACAATACAAGAACTGTCTGTATATTAAAGATACGGTATTGGGCTTCCTGGACACTGCAGTTAACTGTGCCAGTCAATGCTCCATCTGGCGGAATTATACGGCATTGCAACCATCTTTTTAGAAAGCGCATGGGGGCGTTTATGGGGCGGGGCATCGTTAACTGCGTCATCGCGGGGGATCACATTCCATGCACGAAGCCTGCATTAACCCTTCATGGAATTGCCACGGAGCAGTCATGCTCCAGGCGGCTGTTTGACGTGGCTCCCACTGTATATAGCGCCACTCAGTGGTAAAAGCCAGCAAACGCACAAACCCAAATGCTGTCGCCAAGCGCCACAATGGTAAAACCGACGCTCCGATTAGGTGACCACTGTATGATGACGTTTAACAGTGTTGTAATAGTGTCCCATTTCTTAGGGGAAATATTTAAACCCTTCCCCATTCCACTTCGTTTCAAGGGAGAAGGGGAAAGGGCGAGGGGTAGGGGAAGAAAATAGAATTGGGATTGGGCTTTACTTTTCCCACTGCAATGTTGAATGAGGATAGATTTGTATTAGTTATGACTTTAGTAGATAAAAAAAAGAACTAATTAAAAATGTCAGCAGTGCTGCAGATTCCTAAACCTATCCTGATAAGGTTGTTTTCATGGTTACAGGTTAGTATGATGAGATTGTTTATGTGCTGTATAATTCTAATGATAAAAACTGTATGGAATTCTACTTACATTCTAAAAACATAGAATATTCCAAAAGAAAACATTTCTAGTCTTTCTTTTACAGTAGTTGTTGTTGTGGTGGTGTCCTGTCCATTTCAGATTTCCCTACACTCTGTTTTGTAAAGCAGGGAAAGTAGGACGAGGTGGATTACAATAACATGTCAAATACATGTCAACATGTCTAATAGAAGATCAACAGGATCTCTGTTTGAGATACTGCAAAAAGAGTTTAAAAGACTTTTAGATCTATAAAAGTGATAACTTGGATAGTTTACCTTTGCAGAATTCCAGGTATGGTTCAATCTTCTAATTTAATAATTCAAATATTTCCTAAATGTAGGAAAGGAGAAATAGTGTAAAGAGAGAGATTTTTACACTTTCGTATATTTATGCTGGTTATACAATGTTATACTTTAGATGGCCTTTCTGTTCCATCAAGTGCAACAGTGAAAGACCTCAGTGTGATTATAGATTCTAGTCTTTCATTTGAAGCTCATGTACACAATATCACCAGGATAGCATTTTTCCACTAAACGATGCAGAAAAACTAATTCATGCTTTTATCACCTCTAGGTTAGATTATTGTAACACCTTACTTTCTGGATGTTCAACTATCTGCATCAACAAGCTTCAGTTAGTTCAGAATGCAGCAGATAAATATATATATTTTTAAATTATAGACAATTTTACAAACAAAGCAAAAACTGTGAATAAAATTAAAATTACACAATCAGAAATCTGAAAATCTGACACATTTACATCAAATAGTTTAATTATAATATTTTAATTATAATATATATTGAATATAGTTTATTAACTAAGTTTTATTACATCATATATTTTTTTTGTTTAAATTCAGGTTATGTTAAAATATTAATTTAAAGACTATTTATGGTATGAGGCAGACTAAAATGTACATTTACATATAGGCATTTGGCAGACGCTCTTATCCAGAGTGACTTACAAAAGTGCTTTAAAGTTTACATCACTGGATACATACTGGGTTAATTAAGTTAATAACTAAGTGCCATTAGTCCAGCACAACTGGGAAGAGGGATTTTTTTTTTGGGGGGGGGGGGCAGAACAGAAAAGAGCCTGGATGAATGCCGCCCTCGATCCCTGAGAGATGGTGGGTTGAGGCGGGCAGAGCAGAGAGGTAAGTGGGTGCTGGGCCATTTTTAGCTTTGTAGGCAAGCATCAGCGTTTTGAATTTGATGCGGGAAGCTACAGGAAGCCAGTGCAGGGAGCGGAGGAGTGGGGTGGTGTGGGAGAACTTGGGGAGGTTAAAAACGAGACGTGCTGCTGCATTCTGGATCAGTTGCAGAGGACGAATCATGGACAGAGGCAGACCTGCCAGGAGTGAGTTGCAGTAGTCCAGTCTTGAAATAACAAGGGACTGAACAAGCACCTGAGTAGCCTGTGAAGAAAGAAATGGGCGAATTCTTCTGATATTGGAAAGAAGAAATCTACAAGAGCGAGTAAGGTTAGCGATGTTTGGGGAAAATGACAGATGATTGTCCACGGTTACCCCAAGATTACGGGCAGTGGCTGAAGGAATGATTTGGTTGTTGTCCAGGGATATAACAAGGTCTTGACCTGGTGATGAGTCACAAGGGATGAAGAACAGTTCAGTTTTCCTCAGATTGAGCTTTAGCTGATGTGCAGCCATCCAGGATGAGATGTCTGCCAGACATGTTGAGATCCGGGTGGAAACCTGAGTGTCAGAGGGAGGAAAGGAGAGAGTAAGTTGGGTGTCATCTGCATAACAATGGTATGAAAATCCATGCGATGATATGACTTTACCAAGAGACCGGGTATAGAGGGAGAACAGAAGAGGACCAAGTACTGAGCCCTGTGGGACACCAGTAGAGAGTCTATGTGGGGCAGATGTAGATCCTCTCCATGTTACCTCATATGACCTATCTTCTAGGTAAGAAGCAAACCATTGCCACGCTGTTCCACAAGGCTTGTAAGAATAGATCATAGAATCTTGTGGTTCACCGTGTCAAATGCAGCTGACAGGTCCAGGAGGATGCGAACAGATGACAGTTTAGCAGATCTAGCAGCATGGAGCTTCTCAGTGACTGACAGAAGGGTAGGCTCTGTAGAATGTGCCACTTTGAATCCAGATTGGTTGGGATCATTAAGGTTGTTCTGTGAGAGATGAAGAGACATTTGGTTATAAACAGCTCTTTCAAGAATTTTGGGAATAAAAGAGAGAAGTGATACCGGACGATAGTTGTTAACTTCTGATTGGTCCTGGGAAGGTCCTGAGGTTCTGCTGTAGGAGTTTGGTTCGGAGCGAAGGACTGGCGGATTGCTGCAATTTTCCCATCGTAGAATGTGGCAAAATCGTCAGCAGTCAGAGAGGAAGGGGCAGGAGGAGTCGGTGGGTTGAGTAGTGAGGAGAAGATGTTGTGGAGTTTGCCAGGATCATGTGCAGAGGCTTCCAGCTTTTCTCTGAAGAAGGTAGTTTTGGCAGAAGTCACGTCACATGAGAATTTGGAGAGAAGAGTCTGGTAAGAGATGAGATCTGCATCAAGTTGCGATTTCTTCCATCTTCTCTCTGCAGTTCTTAATTCTCTCCTGTTGTTGTGTTGTACATCAGATAGCCAAGGAGCAGGACAAGACGTCTTCCTTGTTTTAGATGACAGCGGGCAAAGGAGATCTATGGATGAGGAGAGAGAGGAGAGGAAAGTTTCAGTCACAGTCTCTAGTGGTAGAGAGGAGAAGGAGTCTGGGTCTGGGAGGGATGATAGGGTGCATGAAGACACAGAGGAGGTGGAGACAGAGTGAAGGTTTCTGCGAGAAAAAGAGACATTTTGATGGTTAGGTTTACATAGAATAGGAAGGGTTATGGTGAAGGATACCAGGTAATGATCAGATTTATGAAGAGGAATAGTAGTGATATCTGTGACTGGGCAAGGGCGGCAAAAAACGAGATCGAGAGAATTCCCTGCCTTGTGTGTCGGAGGGCAGCTGTTTAGAGTTAAAGAGAAGGAGTTAAGTGAGGGAGAAGGAAAGATGATTGGAGTTTGTCAGATGGAAGGTTGAAATCTCCTAGAACAGTGACAGGAGTTTTAGCAGAAGGAAAAAGACTAAGAAGAATGTCCATTTTTTTTTTATCTAGAAAGTTTCCTAGAGAGCCAGGAGGACGGTAAATAACTAAGATGTGGAGGTTAATTGGAGAGGTTACCTTAACTGCATGAAAAACTGAGATGAGACAGGGGGATTTGGCGAGAAGGACCATCTCTTGGACAACAGGAGACCTGTACCACCACCTCTACCAGTTTCTCGTAGAGAGTGAGAGAATACATATGCAGAGGATAGGGCAGCCGTTGTAGCTGAGTTAATAAGCATATGCTGCAACAAAGTTAGTCAAGAATCTAGATAGCAAGTGCAGAGAATTGACTCAAACTCTTGTTTACCAAGAAATTACAAGGGTTATAGACAATTACGTCAGTCTAGCATGTGTCTTCAACCTTTCTCTGTCAGTTCTCACAGACCAAGATGCTTTTACTCACACAGCAGAGGCAGATCTCCCAGAAACCTCATCTACCCTCCAGTACTGACTCATTGCCCTGCACTGGTGGTAGGTGAGCTCTATAACTGCCAATCTGCTGTAAAGAAAGCAGATTTTATCTCTGCCCTAGCTACGCATTACTCTTTTGACTTTCTGGCACTGTAATGCTATTTAAAAATAAATTAATAAATAAAACCACTCTCTGACAAGTAGTGTAAAGGAATTGCATTCCCATTTGCATCTCTGAGGTCATGCAAATGAAAGGGGCGAATAGCCCCCAACATTGCAACTGAAATTGAAGCAAATTGAAAAGATGCAGTCATGTGGTGTATGTGTCTCGGAGGATAAATGTGATAGACTCTGCTGGTTGATAGTTCTCATCTTAATAGGAGAGTGAACAGAACCTGTAGGACATTTTATTTAATGTATAAAAAGTATTAAGTATTAAATTAATAAAAGTATGTGATATGATTTATTTTATAGTATATATGTGACTAATTTATACAAAATCATTTGCTCTCTCTTTTTGAGCTTCCATGTTATTATTCTTTATGACAACTCTTATGTGTTATTTTGTTGTTATTACAGATGTCGCCATTAAAAACGCATGTTTCGAGAAAAGGGGTCGCGCGGCAAGCTGTGAAAATAACCTTCATTACCTGTAGGGGGGAGTTGTGTTTCAGTCTTAAGTATTGTGTGTCTACTGAAGCCGAAAATGTGTTCTCTCTCTTAGGCACCCATTGACAGCAAGCGACAGAGCTCATAAACGTGTCGAGCTCAAACTGTAAATACAGATATGTATTTATTCTTCATTTTCTTCTCCTTCAGTGATACTTCTTTAACTGCGCTTTCTCCATTCAATATTATTATTATTAGTAGTAGTGCTCCGAATTTATTATTATTGTTATTATTATTGTATAATAATACTACTAATAAAAAATATATGTTGGCCTAAAACAATATTGTTTTATTGTGTTTATGAGCTTTAAATATACACTAAACAATAAACACTGCCTTTTGCAAAGTGAAAGTGAGTTACGCGTGCAGCTTTTTGATCAAAAGGCTGATAAACACGTGCACAGATATGAGCAGATTTATCGATAAAACTACAGACATGAAATGAAACAAACAAAAATATATGCTACTCGCTGAATACAACGTGACAGCATGCAGAATCCCCGGGCTTTGACTGCGCTTCCTCCATTCATTAGTACTGTAGTAGTACACACAAAAAAAATTCTGGGTTTCTGTAAACACGTCGTTGGGTTGTTTATGTTGGGTCAAAATTCTGTTTAATTTCAGGTACTTTAATCACATGGTTGGGTTGCTTTTGCTATGAATACTAAAAGTGCTGCATGATTAAACTCAATGCAAAAATGGAAAAAGAAAAGTATCAAATCCAACTATTAAGTCTGATTCAATTGCTATCATTAACCATTTTTATTTTTTATCTATTTTAGGCAAAGACGTCCGCTCTCTTCTTAATTCATCATCTAAAACTCCCTACAGTATTTGCCAACAACGGACACAGTTTGATAAATTCACACCTATTGTGAATGAAAGGTGAGAAGAGATTCCGCAGAATCTTCTGACACACTGCTTGCTCTGAAGGACTTGACAAGAATATAGAGGATAAGAATAATATTTATAATAACATAATTAATTAAATAATAAAATTTTATCAAATAAGAACTTTATCTAAAAGCCAGACCGACCAAATTTCTCATTCATTGCTGAAGTAGTTAAATATGCTTTTACTGTAGATACTTAGGTTACATTTTAAAAGTACAATTGCAAGTAAATTACAAACTCCATGTATAAAACAGTATTAGACACATATATATGGTAGTATATAAAATGAAAAAGCTCAACGAGTGCTCAAATGTAAAGCAAACGCAATTATTAATTTATTGTGTATATTTAACTTCATTCAGCCGTTTAAGTTATATGAAAAATAACGTGCCTACCAGCCCACTATTATTTTCTGTTCAAATTTAAAGATGCATATGTACAAAAAGACGAATACAAAGAATACAAAAGTGTACGTAAAAATATTTTACAAAGTTAGCCTAATCCAATATTGTTTCCAATGCTGAAGCAAACATGATTTTGTTTTAGAAGAAGTTGTTTCTGTTTTAGCCGGAGTCGGGGGCTGTTTATCTCTGCCTGCGGCACCCAGACTGTCCGCTATGGGAATAACGCTGCTCTCACACTCTCTAAAGTCTGGATGCGCTCCTCTAACGCTGATATCTTCTCCGTCAGAGTGCTCACTAACACACACCTATCACAAATAAAGTTATCGCTAATGACGGAGGAAGAATGTCTAAACATCCTGCACTCCACACACTGAACGAGCTGAACAGTAGACGTTATAACGTACCTCTGTGTCGGAGTTTTAGTTGTTTGGAGCTGAATTCCGTTTGTTGTTCTTAGACGAGGAAACTCGCGCATTCTCCAAAAATCGCAGAAAAAAGGCGAAGCCGAACAGTATGAAGATGTAAAAGCTAGTTGCTATTAATATTATTATTGTATAAATGAAAAAGCTATGTAATTTAAACGCTGATACAAACGCGAAACTTTCGCGGCAACGATACAAAAACAGGAAGCTACGTCACCAACAGGAAGTCTTCTTCAGGAAGTGCTGTATATCAGTAAACACATACTGTATATCAGTGGTTCTCAACCTGTGGCCCGTCACAAATGCAAATGCGGGCCACGATGCTGACCACGTAAAAAAATTTCCCAGGCCACAGTTGTAAATAAGAAACCTGTTCTTAATCTGTCTTGCCTGGTTAAGTAAAGGTAAATAAAAAAAATAAAAATTTAATTTATAATTTCAAAATAAATAAAATTATAATAATAAATGGTTTTACAATTTATTTTAAAAAATGTATTAAACAAATAAATGTATTAAACAAACTTTGAACTATATTTTTGTCACATAAAATCATTTTCGTGATCATGTTTTCATATATGCGCAGAACTAACGCAACTATGAACTGATGCAATTACACAGTTAATACGGAACGCGCACACAATTACAAGCGCTGACAGATTTAAAACAATCAACTAACGATTAAAATGGACAAATTTGTTATTAGAGGAGAAAAAAGGCGAATTTCACCAAATTGGTCGACTCCCGACAACATCAGGTGTCCCATTAATGTTAAGTAGAATTATACTCTCTAATGATAATAATACATCTAATTGTAATAATTTTGCAGGCTCGATTCCCGTCTCTGTGTGCATGGAGTTTGCATGTTCTCCCCGTGCTTGGTGGGTTTCCTCCGGGTACTCCGGTTTCCTCCCACAGTCCATAGACATGTAGGTTAGGTTAATTGACATTCCAAATTGCCCGTAGTGTGAGTATGTGTGTTTGCCCTGCGATGGATTCGCACCCTGTCCAGGGTGTACTCTGCCTTGTGCCCTAAGTTTCCTGGGATAGGCTCCAGGCCCCCGCGACCCTGTATATAAGGATAAAGCAGTACAGAAAATGAATGAATGAATGTAATAATTTTAGATACATAATATCTGGTTATTGAACATTGATGTCATATGTAAATAATATGCGGCCCGTGAGACTTGAACGTGGTGAACATGGTGTGGCCCACTGCAAAAAAAGGTTGAGAATCACTGCTGTATACACATAAAAACATGATATATTTAGTAAATTTGTGAATTACACTCAAAGTAATTATGAAGTCTAATTTGATTGTTGTAAATCAAACATTTTATTTCTATTTATTCTATGTTTTGCTGGCGAAATACATTTTAGGCGTCTGCTCGATCTTGTTAAATCGCTTTAAACCCCTAAATTCTGCCAATTCCCCCATCCGCAAAACCGGTTTGATTACTTCACACCTACATCAAAGGTGAGAAGAGGGATTATAGTAACTGAAACGCATGTTGTACAGTATATACAACACGACAGCGCACTAAGATTCAAGATTCAAGATTCAAAGAACTTTATTGATCCCAAAGGGAAATTGCTTATGCTCGGTTACAGGTGCTCACAGTTGTTTAACTAAGGAAGGTAATAAAGGTAATAAATAATAATACCAAAAAAAAAAAAAAAAAAAATGGGTAAGTATTAGTGTCCTGTTGTATACCAGTCAGTGAAAAAATCCACATACATGTCTGTATGAGTTACAGATAAGAGTTGTAAAGTTTTATGGCCGTTGGGAGAAAGGATCTTCTGTGACGCTCGGTGGAACACTTGATAGTAATCAGTCTCTGGCTGAAACTGCTCCTCTGTTCAGCCAAAACACTGTATAGCGGGTGAGAAGGATTGTTCACAATGGATTGTACTTTGGACAGAATCCTCCTCTTCGCTACTACATCCACCGAGTCAAGCTCCATGCCTAGCACAGATCCGGCCTTTTTAATGGACTTGTCCAGTTTGTTCTTATCAGACACCTTAATGTTACCACCCCAACAGACCACAGCGTAAAAAATGACACTCGCCACAACGGTCTCATAGAACATCCGTAGAATGGTATTACAGACGTTAAAAGACCTGAGCCTTCGAAGAAAGTACAATCGACTCTGGCCTTTCTTGTAGAGTGCCGTTGTGTTGAGTGACCAGTCAAGTTTGTTGTCCAGATAAACTCCCAGATATTTGTAATCGGAGACAATGTCCACTATCTCCCCCTTGACAGATATAGGAGTCACAGGGGTCTTGCTTCTCCTAAAGTCTACCACCATCTCCTTTGTTTTCCTGATGTTGAGTTGTAGGTGATTACGCTCACACCAGGAGCGTAATCACCTACAATCACTATCAGCCTATAATCACTATCAGCCTATAATCCTATAAACCTATAATCACTATCAGCCTTTTGACAAAAATGCTGCCTTTTGTAAAGTGAAAGGACTTAATATGATAAAATAATATATATATTGTTCATTCATGTTTTCTGATGATGGCGACACAGTTTTAAATAAGATATGTTAGTATATTCACGAATCAGGACATTCGCATAGTTAACACTATAAGAACATGAACATGTCCTACTATCAGGACATGAAATTAATTTCAAGACCATTTAAACCGAGGCATTTCCATGTCTTTCATTGTATTGTCCATGTTAAGACATTACAAAAACTTTATAAGAAACTTTTAAAGCACGAATTTGGGCATCTCATTTCATCATTACACCGCATTCCAAATTATTATGCAAATTGGATGTAAGTGTCAAACATTAAATGTTTAGTTTTTAAATTAAACTCATGGATGGTGTTGTGTCTCAGGGCTCTTTGGATCACTGAAATGAATCTCAGACACATATGATAATTAGTTTTCCAGATAAGCCCAATTAAAGAAAAAAGGTTGAAGAAGGTTGTTCCACATTATTAAGTATGCCACAGGTTTCAAGCAATATGGGAAAGGAAAAGGATCTCTAGATTAGAGCATAAAAAAGTGTCAAATTGGACAAGGTATGAAAACATTAGATATTTCACGAAAACTCATCGTACTGTGAAGACATTCAGGGCTGATTCAGAGCACAGACAGTTTCGTGCAGATAAAGGCAGAATGAGGAAGGTTTCTGCCAGACAAATTAATCAGATTAAGAGTGCAGCTGCTGAAATGCCATTAAAAGCATCAAACGGGTATTTGAAGCTGCTGGTGCCTCTGGAGTCCCGCGAACCTCAAGGTGTAGGATCCTTTAGAGGCTTGCAGTTGTGCATAAACCTACTATTTGGCCACCCTTAACTAGGGTTGTTCCGATTCCAATACTGGTATCGTAAATGCTGCCGATACCACAAAAAAAGCTGGCATCGGAATCGGTGAGTACTTGAGTCCACGTACCGATCCGATACCATTTTCCTAAACATAACCTATTTATACCCGCTAGCTAAGCTAGCTTAGCTTACTTACAGAGTGTCACGGCGTGCGTCCATATTGATATCGCTCCTTGCTCACTAGTTAGGCGACCCCCCCCCCTTTAGGTATGTGAAGGATCAGGGCCACAGAATCAGGCAACGGCCCATGAGCTATCGCCGCTAATGATCCCGGCGCTATAAAACACAGCGGGGAGTATAGCTCGGGGTCTGACTGTTGGGAAGCTGGACTTTGTGACGTGGTGGATATTATGAGGGACAGTGGCACAAGAGTGGGTCGAGGTGATGCACCCCAGAGACTTTAAAAAGGGGGGCGCCTTTGATCTCCGCGAGAGGAGCGCGTGAACGAGCTGCGCGAGCTTCCGCGGCACCTTCACTTTCGCGTAGAGCCCACCTCCGCATCCCTGCCCCCGAAGTGGAAAAGGCCGCAGAGAACCTTTAACCCTTTCCTTACCCATTTTTCTAAATAAATTACCCTTTTTCCTGTAAGGCCTCGCCTCATGTCCGTGTTTCATGGTGTCGCCCGTGCACTTGGGGCCGAACCCGTTACACAGGGCTAGTAGTATTTTACTTAAAAAAAAAAGAAATATATATACACACACACACACACACACACACACACACACAGTACAGATACACACCCGGCTGATACCCTGAACCCAAGTATCAGAATCGGTATCGGGAGGGAAAAAATGGTATCGGAACATCTCTACCCTTAACCAATGCTCACAAGCAGAAACGGTTGCAGTGGGCCCAGGCATACATGAAGACAAGTTTTTAAACAGTCTTGTTTACTGATGAGTGTCGTGCAACCCTGGATGGTTCAGGTGGATGGAGTAGTGGATGGTTGGTGGATGGCCACCATGTCCCAACAAGGCTGCGATGTCAAAAAGGAGGTGCCGGAGTCATGTTTTGGGCCAGAATCATGGGGAGAGAGCTGGTAGGCCCCTGTAGGGTCCCTGAAGGTGTGAAAATGACCTCTGCAAAGTATATTGACTGACCACTTTCTTCCATGCTACAAAACAAAGAACTGTGGCTTCCGTGGCAAAATCATCTTCATGCACGACAATGCACCATCTCATGCTGCAAAGAAGACCTCTGTGTCATTGGCTGCTATGGGAATAAAAGATGAGAAACTCATGGTGTGGCCACCATCCTCCCCTGACCTCAAGCCCATTGAGAACCTATGAGGGTGGGAGGCAGTTTGAAGTTCAATGGATGCAAGAATTGTGAAGGTGATATCAAAGAAGGGGTCCTATGTTAAGATGTAACATGCCCTGTTACGATGTTTTTTATTGAAATAGTTTTTGATCTCAGTAAATATGACCTCTTAATGCTCCAAATTCAACAAAAGCCTATTTTCAGTTCTTGACAACCTATAAAATGTTTTAACTCTGTTGTGCATAATAATTTGGAATAGTGCATTTTCAGACTGTCATTTGGATTTACTAATTATGAAAATCTGAGAAATATCATTTGCGTAATAATTTGTAAATGCAGTGTATGAAAATAATATGAAGCACATATACACACATTAATTATTAAATACCTGTTGTAAAACAAAATAAAATCCATGTTTGGTTCAGCATTGGAAACAATATTGGTTTAGGCTAACTAATTATACACAATTCATCCTTGTACTTGGTCCGGCTTTTAGATAAAGTCCTTCCATGCGCCATCTGGCGGATATTCAGTGAAGCACAAAACATTTATTTAAATTCCCAAATGTTGCTCGCGGCAAGTTGCGGCACGCCGCGTGCTAAATTGCGGCATGTCGCAGGTAAACACTCAGTCTTAATGGTGACATCTGTACCTGCTACTTATTTTCATACAACACAGTTTGAGGAAGGATAATTTGTCATTAGTGAATTTACGGATTAATCCCCTGTAGTGATTTGAGCAAGGGCATTTCATTTTATGTTTCTATTTTTTAGAGTGAGTTTCCTAACAAGTCATCAGTGATGGAGCAGCATATGTTCATGTGTATGTTATTGACAGGTAAGGAATAAACTATGTCTATACAGTATGTGAGAGAGATGTACATTATGACTTAAAATGCTGGATTCAATAAATTTTCAGAAAAGAGTTACGTGGTGCGGTATGGAGAGCCACATCATGAGATGTTATAATGTTTGTAAGAGCCCTGACGCAGGATTTAGAGGGGGTCAAAGAAATAGGAGTTCGATAGAGTGCCTATGATACGCACAGGAAGACCTTTCTGTTTGGAGATGGTGTGGGGTTATTAATTAGGGAACTCAAAAGGAAGCAAAAGAAAATTGAAAACACAAAATAAACAGAGCTCTGCCACCCACATGAGAACGAACGGGACACTGGTAACTAAAAATAAAACTAAAGATCCTCTCTGGGCCTGCGCCCTTCCCAAGGATTTATGAAAGAGAGAGTTTTGTGTTTTTGTGTAAACTCTTATAATTAAACCTGAGAGCACACCTCTCTCTCTCTTGCACTGGTGTTTTAGGGAGGCAGTGTCTTTGTCTAGCCTCAGTCTCCCAACTTTCTGCATGATTTTCTGTCTTTATTTCTATCTTTTTCTTTAGCCCTGATACCTTACCGGTGCTACCTAAATGATTGCACGAAGTGTGGTGGTATCAGGACACTTAAATAAACACGCAGCCAGGTGTGGCATGTTTATGCTGATTGCCTTGCCTTGGCATTGCCTGGCAACAGTGTGTCTACCTGGTCGCACTCCGCATGGGTAGCAGCCTTCGAATCTGCCTGTTCGTTCTGAACATTGCAGAGTATTTACAGTGGTGTGAAAAACTATTTGCCCCCTTCCTGATTTCTTATTCTTTTGCATGTTTGTCACGCTTAAATGTTTCTGCTCATCAAAAACCGTTAACTATTAATCAAAAATAACAATTGAACACAAAATGCAGTTTTTAAATGAAGGTTTACGTTATTAAGGGAGAAAAAAAACTCCAAATCTACATGGCCCTGTGTGAAAAAGTGATTGCCCCCCTTGTTAAAAAATAACTTAACTGTGGTTTATCACACCTGAGTTCAATTTCTGTAGTCACCCCCAGGCCTGATTACTGCCACACCTGTTTCAATCAAGAAATCACTTAAATAGGAGCTACCTGACACAGAGAAGTAAACCAAAAGCACCTCAAAAGCTAGACATCATGCCAAGATCCAAAGAAATTCAGGAACAAATGAGAACAAAAGTAATTGAGATCTATCAGTCTGGTAAAGGTTATAAAGCCATTTCTAAAGCTTTGGGACTCCAGCGAACCACAGTGAGAGCCATTATCCACAAATGGCAAAAACATGGAACAGTGGTGAACCTTCCCAGGAGTGGCCGGCCGACCAAAATTACCCCAAGAGCGCAGAGACAACTCATCCGAGAGGCCACAAAAGACCCCAGGACAACATCTAAAGAACTGCAGGCCTCACTTGCCTCAATTAAGGTCAGTGTTCACGACTCCACCATAAGAAAGAGACTGGGCAAAAACGGCCTGCATGGCAGATTTCCAAGGCACAAACCACTTTTAAGCAAAAAGAACATTAAGGCTCGTCTCAATTTTGCTAAAAAACATCTTAATGATTGCCTAGACTTTTGGGAAAATACCTTGTGGACCGACGAGACAAAAGTTGAACTTTTTGGAAGGTGCGTGTCCCGTTACATCTGGCGTAAAAGTAACACAGCATTTCAGAAAAAGAACATCATACGAACAGTAAAATATGGTGGTGGTAGTGTGATGGTCTGGGGTTGTTTTGCTGCTTCAGGACCTGGAAGGCTTGCTGTGATGGATGGAACCATGAATTCTACTGTCTACCGAAAAATCCTGAAGGAGAATGTCCGGCCATCTGTTCGTCAACTCAAGCTGAAGCGATCTTGGGTGCTGCAGCAGGACAATGACCCAAAACACACCAGCAAACCCACCTCTGAATGGCAAGAAAAACAAAATGAAGACTTTGGAGTATCCTGACCTGAATCTTATTGAGATGTTGTGCCATGACCTTAAAAAGGCGGTTCATGCTAGAAAACCCTCAAATAAAGCTGAATTACAACAATTCTGCAAAGATGAGTGGGCCAAAATTCCTCCAGAGCACTGTAAAAGACTCGTTGCAAGTTATCGCAAACGCTTGATTGCAGTTATTGCTGCTAAGGGAGGCCCAACCAGTTATTAGGTTCAGGGGGGAATTACTTTTTCACACAGGGCCATGTAAGTTTGGATTTTTTTTCTCCCTAAATAATAAAACCCCTTATTTAAAAACTGCATTTTATGTTTACTTGTGTCATCTTTGACTAATAGTTAAATGTGTTTGATGATTAGAAACATTTTGTGTGACAAACATGCAAAAGAATAAGAAATCAGGAGGGGGGCAAATAGTTTTTCACACCACTGTATGTGTTGTTCTGCCCCTCATGAGACCTGCGTCGTTACAAAGAGACACATGGTAGTCACATGATTCTAAACTCATAACCATTTTTGAAAAAGGTAGCCTCTTGTAAAAGAAATTGTAATGTTTAGACCATAAAACATATGATGGTAGGCAGATACAGACGTAGACAAGGTATACATTTTGATAAATAGACATAAAATTTAATTTCAGATTTTGCAACAAGGAACTATACTAACCTTGAAAAAAATCTTTAACCCTCTCCACCACAGGAGTGCTCCCCCTTGTGCTGTGTGTCCCTCGTAAGTACTACTTGATCCAGAAGGGGAAAACATGGAATGATGCTCAGGCTTACTGTCAAGCTGAACACATTGACCTGGCTGTCATAGAAAGCGATGACAACATAGTTCATCTTCAGAATGAAGCAAAGAGACAACGCTTCAATTCCAGTGCTTGGATTGGAATATACAATGATGTCAACAGCTGGCGCTGGTCCATGGGTAATGAGCCACTGGGAAGTATGAGACTGTGGTGTGGAGGTGAACCCAACAACGGCAATGGACATGAATCTTGCAGTGTGACCACTACTTTGGGTTGGAGGGATTACCCCTGTTCATCTGCATTCCCCTTTTTGTGCTTTGATGGTAAATAGCATACAGTATATATATATACAGTGGCCTGCAAAAGTATTCGGCCCCCTTGAACTTTTCCACATTATGTCACATTACAGCCACAAACATGAATCAATTTTATTGGAATTCCACGTGAAAGACCAATACAAAGTGGTGTACACGTGAGAAGTGGAACAAAAATCAAACATTTTTTACATGATCACAACGATCACAAACATTTTTTTTTACAAATAAATAACTGAAAAGTGGGGTGTGTGTAATTATTCAGCCCCCTGAGTCAATACTTTGTAGAACCACCTTTTGCTGCAATTACAGCTGCCAGTCTTTTAGGTTATGTCGCTACCAGCTTTACACATCTAGAGACTGAAATCCTTGCCCATTCTTCTTTGCAAAACAGGTCCAGCTCAGTCAGATTAGATGGACAGCGTTTGTGAACAGCAGTTGTCAGATCTTGCCACAGATTCTTGATTGGATTTAGATCTGGATTGGATTTTTGACTGGGCCATTCTAACACATGGATATGATTTGTCTTAAACCATTCCATTGTTGCCCGGGCTTTATGTTTAGGGTCGTTGTCCTGCTGGAAGGTGAACCTCCGCCCCAGTCTCAAGTCTTTTGCAGACTCCAAGAGGTTTTCTTCCAAGATTGCCCTATATTTGGCTGCATCCATCTTCCCATCAACTCTGACTGGCTTCCCTGTCCCTGCTGAAGAGAAGCACCCCCAGAGCATGATGCTGCCACCACCATATTTGACAGTGAGTATGGTGTGTTCAGAGTGATGTGCAGTGTTAGTTCTCTGCCACACATAGCGTTTTGCATTTTTGCCAAAAAGTTCCATTTTGGTCTCATCTGACCAGAGCACCTTCTTCCACATGTTTGCTGTACAAACGGGACTTCTTATGGTTTTCTGTTAACAATGGCTTTCTTCTTGCCACTCTTCCATAAAGGCCAACTTTGTGCAGTGCACGACTAATAGTTGTCCTATAGACAGATTCCCCCACCTGAGCTGTAGATCTCTGCAGCTCGTCCAGAGTCACCATGGGCCTCTTGGCTGCATTTCTGATCAGCGCTCTACTTGTTCGGCTTGTGAGTTTAGGTGGACGGCCTAGTCTTGGTAGGTTTACAGTTGTGCCATACTCCTTCCATTTCTTAATGATCGCTTGAACAGTGCTCCGTGGGATGTTCAAGGCTTTGGAAATCTTTTTGTAGCCTAAGCCTGCTTTAAATTTCTCAATAACTTTATCGCTGACCTGTCTGGTGTGTTCTTTGGACTTCATGGTGTTGTTGCTCTCAATATTCTCTCAGACAACCTCTGAGGCCGTCACAGAGCAGCTGTATTTGTACTGACATTAGATTACACACAGGTGCACTCTATTTAGTCATTAGCACTCATCAGGCAATGTCTTTGGGGAACTGACTGCACTCAGACCAAAGGGGGCTGAATAATTACGCACACCCCACTTTGCAGTTATTTATTTGTAAAAAAATGTTTGGAATCATGTATGATTTTCGTTCCACTTCTCACGTGTACACCACTTTGTATTGGTCTTTCACATGGAATTCCAATAAAATTGATTCATTTTTGTGGCTATAATGTGACAAAATGTGGAAAAGTTCAAGGGGGCCGAATACTTTTGCAAGCCACTGTGTGTATACACACACACACACTGTATATATAAATAAAATTTGTTTATGCTTGTGGGACAAAGACACATACTATATAATATTAGTAGTAGGCTGATGTTCATTTTTTATTATTTTTTTTGTAACCCAATAAACTTTTGTACCCACAAGACAATGTATTTAACCGATAAGTAACATTTTTAAAATGTTTTAATGTTTTTAACCCTTTTTGCTGTTTTTAATTTTTATAGGCAATAAAACTGGGAACAGCAGCTACATTTACATCTCTAATGCTTTGTCATGGCTTGGAGCTCAGAGTTACTGCAGATTTTATTATACAGATCTGGCAAGTGCTAGAAATGCAACAGAAAATTCAATTATACTGGGAATAATCACTAGCAATACTTGGTTTGGTCTGTTCAGAGACACCTGGAAATGGGTAGACAAATCCAACTTTTCTACCATCAACTGGATGCCTGGAAAACCCAACAATGCCAAGGGGAATCAAAACTGTGGTTATTTAAGTAGTGGTCAGGCTGTCGATGCACAGTGCACAAACACAATGCCTTTCCTCTGTTATTCATGTGAGATGAGGTTTTATGCAGTCTCATATTTATACAAATTTAAATATACAGTTTTTATATTTTAGGTTCTTTGTGTGTTCATGTTTGTGTTTAAATGCATCTTGTAATTTCTGTATTTAGTAATCACAGCACGACAACAAATAGTAAGGGTAAAGGTGCAGTCCAATCAGGAAGTAAATTATTCTGCACTGATGACAGCTATACTGGAGCAGGTCAGTCTCATCCTCCACACAGTCCCATTAATGACATTCTCCTTCCAATTACTGCAACAAGAACCTGTGCAACCTGAACCTTCAAACTATTTCCCATATGCACTGTAGTGTAATCACAATCTGACTGGTTCTGGGCCCGGTTTCTCGAAAGCTTCTTATCGCTAAGTAGCTCTTAAGTTGTATCTTAACCTCTCTCTTAACGTTATGGCGCATTTCCCGAAACGTTCTTACGCTAAGTATCTCTTAGCTAAGTCACATGTTCGTAAGGTTGGTCTGGACCAACCTTAACAGTAGAAGCGCAGAGCACGGTCATTTTAACCGCAAGGGGAAAAAAAAACAAAAAAAAAACTTGACACTCAATCAAAATCCAGGACCCTCCTTTCATGACTTATCCTAGATCTGTGAGCTTAATCACGCTGCATGCTTAAATTTTCTAAATCGCACCAGTAAAAGCCAGTATAAAGCTATTTTGCTCTTATTTACGTGAAATTCCTGACAGCTGCGCGGCGGCATGACATTTCCTGCCTTTTCCAACCTGCGATTCTCATTACTCTCAGCAGATGGCGCAAGGGATCGCGCATACTATCTATGCGTCATTCAGTGAGTATATGGAACTATCTCAGGTTTCACTCCATATAATATGCAGTATATATATATATATATATATATGCGCTTCTGTGAAATATCGACAATTCGCCATTCATTCCCGCGTTGATAATCAGCGATATTTTATAAGGAGATTTAGGGATTTAGCTCTCGTTAATTTTATAACGTTTTAAGAAAATTCATTAGTTCGTTCAGTCTATTTGAAGCTTCTGAACATCCTGGATGTTTTTTTTTGTGTTTGAATACCACAGATCTACCACAAACTGAACAACTTCACTTTTCCGGTATGGTAACATAAGCACCTCGGATACCTGTCGCTGCTGCTGGAAATATTACGCTACTGATATTACATATAGAATATATATTGAAACAAAATCTAATACCATTTTAAAATATATAACTTATTGAAACATTTATAACTTATCGAAAATGATTCGATTGATTTACAAGATGTATGCTATATAATACTAAGGGTTTCCGGGGGTATGTGTTACACCTGCCATGTGGGAGACCCGGGTTCGATTCCCAGCCGGTGACCAACAACAATAATGCTAATTAGGTTTCTAAATTGAAATGTAAATTATTGTGTCCTAATTATATGATGTCCTTGATAATGATTATGATAAATATATAAATAATACAGTAAACAATAAACACTGGCTTTTGCAAAGTAAAAGTGAGTGCCGTTGATCAAAAGGCTGATAAACGCTTGCGCAGATATGAGCAGATTTATCGATAAAACTGCAGACATACTCCCCCCCCCCCCATATATATAATTTTTATAAGAGTACAAGAAGTGCATGCGCGCACGCACACACACCTCCACTTTTTTCAGTTACAACAAGCACAGCGATGAGGCCACATCCGCTGAATTCGACAGACTGAAGACAAATTACCGTTGTCTGACAGACCCCTATACGTAAAGCCTATAGTAAACGCCTAAGTAAATGAATATAGTCTAATTTACCTCGTGGTTTCTACTATAAGATTATCATAAACCAAATTTAAGCTAAGCGTTACATTATGTTCTTGTCCTGTTGGCAGGAATCCACCATAGTAAAAGCCTATAGTAAATTTGACAATATCCATCTACTTAGAGCTGTTCATTTACGATAAAAAAAAATACCAAAAAAAACAAAATCTAAATATCTGCTTTAACTTAGGTTTTTTTTTTTTATTCATGAGACAACCTTTCAGTCTTACTTTAACGTAAACATTTTTAAGTATTAGACCATCTGTCACGGTTCCTGGCTGCCGTGGTAGACCCAAGTGCAGATGAGGAGCAGGAAATGGTGCTTTCAGACTTATTATGGCAAGACAGGCTTAAATCCGTGGACAAGGCAGATGTGGCCGTTAGATTGGAAACCTGCTTGTGCTGACGTGTGTGACTTGAGCTTGCTTGGAATGCGGAGACGGAGCGTCGGCGCGAAGTGAATGAGCTCCGTGTAGAGAGCCGGCGTGTGTGACTTGAGCTTGCTTGGAATGCGGAGGCGGAGCGTCGGCGCGAAGTGAATGAGCTCCGTGTAGAGAGCCGGCGTGTGTGACTTGAGCTTGCTTGGAATGCGGAAGCGGAGCGTCGGCGCGAAGTGAATGAGCTTCGTGTAGAGAGCCGGCGTGTGTGACTTGAGCTTGCTTGGAATGCGGAAGCGGAGTGTCGGCGCGAAGTGAATGAACTCCGTGCAGAGAGGCGGCGTGTGTACCTTGAGCTCGGGCAGGCTCGTAGATGACGCAGATGCATGGGGATTATTCGTGGTCGAGAAACAGGCAGAGGTCGAAGCCGGAGAGTAAGGGGAAGGTCCATGATCCAGGCTCGTGGTCGAGAAACAGTTCCAAAGGTCAGTACCGATAAGATCCGAGATGGCGAAAGATCCGTGACGTGAGGCGAAGACGTGGTCATTGAAACGAAGCGAGGTCGGAAACGAGAAGGCAAGACGAGACGGAACGCTGGAATATTGGACATGGTGAGTACACAATAATCTGGCGAGGAAGTGTGGTTTGAGTGCGAGTTAAGTAGGGGGGAGAGGTGATTATAGATTTAGTACAGGTGTGCAGAGTGGGGAACGAGGCGGTGGCAAGAAAGCAATGGGGTGGATCATGGAACTGGAGTGTGCAGGTGATTCATGGCAGGGCTGTTGCTTGGCGGGTCATGACAGTACCCCCCCCCTCTACGAACGCCTCCAGGCGTTCTAGCAGGTGCCTCGGGGTGAAGTCTGTGGAACTCAGTAATCAGTGATCGGTCTAGTATAAATCTGGCTGGTACCCAACTTCTTTCTTCAGGGCCATAGCCCTCCCAGTCCACCAAGTACTGGAGACCGCGTCCGCGGCGGCGAGACTTAAGAAGTTGGCGAACTGAAAAGGCCTCCCCACCGTCTATGAGTCTGGGTGGTGGAGGGGGACGGGAGGCTGGGGCCAAGGGACACGCAACCAACCTACGGATCAGGGAGACGTGGAAGGTGGGATTAACTCGGCGCATGGACAAAGGCAGGGCCAGTCTGACGGAACATGGGTTGATGATGCGGGTGATGGTGAACGGGCCGATGAACCTTGGTGAGAGCTTGTTAGAAGTTGTCTTGATTGGAAGATCGCGAGCAGAGAGCATGACCCTTTGGCCGACGTGGTACCTGGGAGCGGCTAAACGATGACGGTTAGCTTTGCGCTGGAAGATGCTGACCGAGTGTTGTAGTCGGGTACGAGCACGTTGCCATGTCCTTCTGCAGCGGCGAACAAAGGCTTGGGCTGAGGGGACCGCGGCTTCTTGCTCCTGGGAGGGGAACAGTGGTGGTTGGTAGCCGAGACAACATTGGAAAGGGGACATTCCAGTGGAGGAGGTGGGGAGCGAATTATGAGCATACTCGATCCATGGGAGAAATCGGCTCCAAGAAGAAGTGTCGCGAGACGTCATGCACCTCAGTGATTTCTCGAGTTCCTGGTTCATCCGCTCAGTTTGGCCGTTGCTTTGAGGGTGAAAGCCAGACGAGAGACTAGGTGCGGCCCCAATAAGACCACAGAAAGCCTTCCAAAATTGTGCTGAGAACTGGGGGCCTCTGTCTGAGACAATGTCTGTAGGCAGTCCGTGAAGTCGGAAGACATGGGTAATTAGAAGTTCGGCTGTCTCCTTGGCAGAGGGGAGTTTGGGTAATGGAATGAAGTGGGCAGACTTTGAGAACCGGTCAACCACGGTTAAAATACAGGTGTTGTTGTCTGAAGATGGTAATCCGGTAACAAAGTCAATAGATATGTGAGACCAGGGACGGTGGGGGATCGGGAGGGGTCTTAGGAGACCCTCGGGGGCACGATTTGTAGTCTTATTTCTAGAACATGTATCGCAGGATGCCACAAAGTTTCTGACGTCTTCCTTGATAGTGGGCCACCAAAAGCGTTGTTTCATCAAAAACAGGGTACGGGTCACCCCTGGGTGGCAGGCTAGTCTGGAGCAGTGTGCCCAATCCAACACTTGGGGGCGTAGACGAGCTGGTACGAAGAGTAGCCCAGGTGGGACATTGCTTGGGCCCGGCTCCTGTTCAAGGGACTGAAGGACTGCGTTCTCCACTTCCAGTCGTGTAGTGGCCACAAGACAGCGAGGTGGAAGGATGGTCTCCATGGAGGGTGCGTCCTGAGGAGAGGAGAACTGCCGGGAGAGGGCATCGGGCTTGACATTCTTGGAACCTGGGCGATAAGACAGCGTGAAGTGGAAGCGTGAAAAGAACAACGACCAGCGTGCCTGGCGTGAGTTGAGTCTTTTGGCCGATCTTAAGTATTCAAGGTTTTTGTGGTCTGTCCAGACGAGAAACGGGTGTTCCGTCCCCTCCAGCCAGTGTCTCCATTCCTGAAGGGCGAGCTTGACTGCCAGTAACTCACGGTCTCCGATGTCATAGTTGCGCTCCGGGGCCGTGAGTCGACGGGAAAAGAAGGAGCAGGGGTGAAGTTTGTTATCCTTGGGAGACCTCTGAGAGAGAACAGCCCCGACTCCCGTCTCAGAAGCGTCAACTTCGACGACGAACTGAAGGGAGGGGTCTGGGAAGGTAAGGATGGGTGCCGTGGTAAAACGGTGCTTGAGTTCAGCTAGGGCTTTCTCCGCCAGAGGATTCCATTTAAATGGGGTCTTAGTGGAGGTTAGTGTTGTGAGCGGGGCCGCCACCACGCTGTAACTCCTAATGAAACGGCGATAAAAGTTGGCGAACCCCAGAAAGCGTTGAAGCTCTCGTCTACAAGATGGCACTGGCCAGTCCGTGACTGCCTTGACCTTCGTTGGGTCCATTTGAATGCCCGCAGGTGAAATAGAGAATCCCAGGAAGGAGGTGGAGTCAACGTGAAACTCGCATTTTTCAGCCTTGACATAGAGTTTGTTTTCCAATAACCGTTGTAGAACCTGACGTACGTGGATCTTGTGTTCCCTTGGTGAACGAGAAAAGACCAAGATATCATCGAGATAAGCAAACACAAAGATGTTGAGGAAGTCTCTGAGGACATCATTAATGAGTGCCTGGAAAACTGCTGGTGCGTTGGTTAAACCGAATGGAACCACCAGGTATTCATAATGCCCAGTAGGGGTGTTAAAGGCGGTCTTCCACTCATCACCTTCCCTTATCCTGACCAGGTGGTAAGCATTTCTTAGGTCTAGCTTGGTGAAAATGCGGGCATCCTGGAGTAGCTCAAAGGCAGTAGACATTAAAGGAAGTGGATAGCGGTTCTTAATCGTGATTTCGTTCACTCCTCTGTAATCGATGCAGGGTCTGAGGGACTTGTCTTTCTTTTCCACAAAAAAAAATCCCGCACCGGCAGGGGAGGACGAGGGGCGGATGATCCCTGCTGCGAGCGATTCATTAATATATTGTTCCATGGCCTCTCTTTCAGGGCGAGAGAGGGAGTAGAGTCGTCCTTTGGGTGGGGTGGTGCCTGGGAGGAGGTCAATAGCACAGTCATAGGGTCGGTGAGGTGGTAGTGAGACAGCCCGTGACTTGCTGAAGACCTGCTGCAGATCATGGTATTCTACTGGGACCTTAGATAAACTGGGGATCTCTTCCTGCGACGTGGAGCGGCTCTGGGTTATGGCCGCGGAGCGTAGACACGAAGAGTGGCAGGTTGAGTGCCAATCGAGAATGCTCATTCTTACCCAATCGATGTGGGGGTTGTGTAACCTTAACCATGGAAGCCCCAAAATGATTGGGGCGTGTGCATTTCTCACGATGAGGAAGGTGATGGTTTCTGTGTGGTTGCCAGAAAAGCATAGTGTAACAGGGGAGGTGCGGTGAGTGATCTGTGAAAGCTTGCTTCCATCGAGCGCCTGAACATTGAACGGTTGACTGACTCGTACAAGCGGAATCTCCAATTGAGAGGCCGTGGCTGAGGACATTAGGTTTTGGTCGGCTCCAGAATCCACCAGGGCATATGTGATATGAGACTGCTTTTCATGGGTTAGTGTAACAGCAAAGCATGATCGTTTATCTGAGAAAGAGACGAAGCTGGAGTTCCCCATGGTCCCCAGCATTACCGGGGGGTTCCGGCCCTTTAATGGACAGTTGCTTACGGCATGGCCAATCCTTCCACAGTAAAAACAGGCCCCGTCATCCCTTCGCCGTTGCCGTTCCTCTGGCGAGATGCGTGCGCGGTCAATGTGCATTGGTTCAGGGGACAAATGTGGTGTGCCTGTGGTGGCCGGAGTGTACGGCTTAGGAGCTTGATAGTGTTCCTCCTGCCGGGTCCGTTTATGGGCGTCAATACGGGTCGCTAGGTCAGATAGCCCCTGGAGGTCAGATGGGAGCTCACGGGCTGCGAGTTCATCCTTGATTAAATCGGAAAGCCCGTGAAAAAATGCATCAAAGAGTGCGTGCTCACCCCAGCCACTAGAGGGAGCCAAAGTACGAAAATCAATGGCATAGTCAGAGACGGAGCGGGCCCCCTGGCGTAGCTGGAGTATTTGGTTTGCTGCCTGGTGTCCCGTAAATGAACGATCGAAAACTCTCCTCATTTCATCAGTGAAGGCTTTGAGGGTCAAACAGCAGGGAACCTGTGCATCCCATAGTGATGTTCCCCATTCCCTTGCCTTTCCGGCGAGGAGGGTGATAATGTAAGCGACTTTTGACCGTTCTGTGGGGAATGAGGAGGCCTGCAGCTCAAACACAAGAGAGCACTGAGAGAGAAAAGAGCGACAGGTGGAGGGATCCCCGTTATAGGTGGGTGGTGCCGGTAGACGTGGCTCACGATAGAAAGCACCCACATGAGGGGGGGGCAAACAAGGGGGTGCTGGGGACGGGTGCGTTTGCTGCACTTGGTTGGTGAGTGACATCAGGGTCTCTGTGAGAGTTTGGAGAGTGTTCGTTATCTGTTGAATTTCCTGCTGGTGAGTATCCAAGAGAGTTCCTTGACTCTTTAATGCCCCCTTCAGGCGAGTAGTCTCTGCTGGGTCCATATTTGGCCAGATTATACTGTCACGGTTCCTGGCTGCCGTGGTAGACCCAAGTGCAGATGAGGAGCAGGAAATGGTGCTTTCAGACTTATTATGGCAAGACAGGCTTAAATCCGTGGACAAGGCAGATGTGGCCGTTAGATTGGAAACCTGCTTGTGCTGACGTGTGTGACTTGAGCTTGCTTGGAATGCGGAGACGGAGCGTCGGCGCGAAGTGAATGAGCTCCGTGTAGAGAGCCGGCGTGTGTGACTTGAGCTTGCTTGGAATGCGGAGGCGGAGCGTCGGCGCGAAGTGAATGAGCTCCGTGTAGAGAGCCGGCGTGTGTGACTTGAGCTTGCTTGGAATGCGGAAGCGGAGCGTCGGCGCGAAGTGAATGAGCTTCGTGTAGAGAGCCGGCGTGTGTGACTTGAGCTTGCTTGGAATGCGGAAGCGGAGTGTCGGCGCGAAGTGAATGAACTCCGTGCAGAGAGGCGGCGTGTGTACCTTGAGCTCGGGCAGGCTCGTAGATGACGCAGATGCATGGGGATTATTCGTGGTCGAGAAACAGGCAGAGGTCGAAGCCGGAGAGTAAGGGGAAGGTCCATGATCCAGGCTCGTGGTCGAGAAACAGTTCCAAAGGTCAGTACCAATAAGATCCGAGATGGCGAAAGATCCGTGACGTGAGGCGAAGACGTGGTCATTGAAACGAAGCGAGGTCGGAAACGAGAAGGCAAGACGAGACGGAACGCTGGAATATTGGACATGGTGAGTACACAATAATCTGGCGAGGAAGTGTGGTTTGAGTGCGAGTTAAGTAGGGGGGAGAGGTGATTATAGATTTAGTACAGGTGTGCAGAGTGGGGAACGAGGCGGTGGCAAGAAAGCAATGGGGTGGATCATGGAACTGGAGTGTGCAGGTGATTCATGGCAGGGCTGTTGCTTGGCGGGTCATGACACCATCCAGCTAAGATAAATGTTATGTCATTGTTTTATTTATGTTTCACTGTTTATGACATAGTGACACTAAACAGCTGAACAACTTCCCTTTTTTGAGAATTGTTTTTCAATGTTTTTGAGAATTAGAACATCCAGGTTAGTTTTTTTAAATTATTCATTATTATTAAACTAATTATCACAACATAACTAACCCAACAACATTGATCATTGATTCAGCTGAAACTAATTCTATACATGTAACAGAAAGTGTAGATGCAGATTCCAAATGTATAAATATGCATCCTCTCTCTCTCTCTCTCTCATATATATATATATATATATATATATAAATATATATATATAAATACTTTTAAAATAAAATCGCTATTACTTGACCCTGAAGTTTAGTTTTGCACACAAAAAACTGAAAAGTAATTTCTGTTAAATCAACTGCATTTGTAGTTTATTTACAGTAATTCATAAAAAATTAATATACATTGTACAGTACAAGGTAAACACGAGAAAGATTACAAAATGATTAAAAAAAAAACAGTGTCTACTGTAAAAACAGCTTCCATTTCAAGTGGAGAGATATTTGACTGACAGCCTAGACAGCCTAGAACACTTAATGGGCATGAGATGAGGCGACGTAGCTGGGACACGTGGAATGTGGGATTTATTCGTCGCATCGTAGAGGGAAGTAGAAGTCTGACCGCGCAGGGGTTGACAATCCTGGTTATGGTGAAGGGGCCGATGTAACGGGGTGAGAGTTTGTGGGACAGGGTCTTAAGAGGGAGGTCTCTGGTGGAGAGCATGACTCTCTGCCCTATCCTGTACTTGGGGACCTGAGAGCGTCTACGGTCTGCTTGCTCCTTGTAAATTCTGCCTTGTCGTAGCAGCGTCCTTCTGGCTTGGGTCCAGGTCCTCCTACAGCGGCGAATGAAGGCTTGGGCAGAGGGGACGCTGACCTCCTCTTCCTGAGAGGGGAACAAGGGTGGTTGGTAGCCCAGGCAGCACTGGAAGGGGGACAGCCCAGTAGACGAAGAGACTAGGGAGTTGTGGGCGTATTCGACCCAGGGCAGGAATCTGCTCCACGAGGTGACTTCCCGGTAGGTCATGCACCTCAGGGCGATCTCGAGGGCTTGATTCTTCCTCTCCGTCTGCCCATTGGATTGAGGGTGGAAACCTGATGACAGGCTAGGGGGGGCTCCAATGAGCTTACAAAATGCCTTCCAGAACTGAGAAGTGAACTGTGGACGGAAGTTTTGGTAGGGGGATAAAGTGAGCAGCTTTAGAGAACCGATCAACAACGGTCATGATGCAGGTGTGGCCGGTGGAGGGGGGTAGACCGGTGACGAAGTCCAGGGCGATGTTGGACCAGGGGCGATGAGGGATGGGCAGGGGTCTGAGGAGGCCAGCTGGGGCAGTGTTGACATGTTTGGATCTTATGCAGACATTGCATGCTGCAACAAAGCGGGAGACATCATCCTTGAGGGTGGGCCACCAAAACCGCTGCTGGGCTAGTGCCAGAGTTCTGGCGGTGCCTGGGTGGCAAGCGAGCTTGGAACTGTGGGCCCACTCCAGG
Organism: Channallabes apus; assembly: GCA_030522415.1. Taxonomy (NCBI): domain Eukaryota; kingdom Metazoa; phylum Chordata; class Actinopteri; order Siluriformes; family Clariidae; genus Channallabes; species Channallabes apus. The sequence continues at coordinate 24,276,365 of CM060104.1, forward strand.
ACCTGAGAGCGCAGAGCGAGGGGAACGAAGAGACGGTTAGGAGGCACATTGCTTGGGCTTGGTCCATGGGATAGGGCTTCCTTGACGCTGGTTTCGATATCGAGCTCGGCCACGGCGAGGAGGCAGGGGGGTGGCAAAATAGTCTCACATGGGGCAGGGTCTTGGGTGGTCGAAAATATTCTTGAAAGCGCATCCGGCTTGGTGTTCTTAGACCCTGGTCGGTAGGAGAGGGTAAAGTTGAACCTGGCAAAGAACAGGGACCACCGGGCCTGACGAGAGTTGAGCCTCTTGGCGCTCCGTAGATACTCGAGGTTCTTGTGATCGGTCCATACCAGGAATGGGGCCTCCGTTCCCTCCAGCCAGTGTCTCCATTCCTCCAGTGCTAACTTGATGGCTAAGAGTTCACGATCTCCGATGCCGTAATTGCTCTCAGCAGGGGTTAGGCGGTGGGAGAAGAAGGAGCAGGGGTGCAGCTTATTATCTCTGTTGGATCTTTGTGAGAGGATGCCTCCTACTCCGGTGCTGGAGGCGTCGACTTCTACGATGAACTGCCGTGACGGATCTGGGATGGTGAGGATAGGGGCGGAGGTGAACCGTTTCTTCAGCTCGCTGAAGGCTTTTTCGGATTCCAAGTTCCAGCAGAATTGGGTTTTGGTAGAGGTTAGAGCTGTTAGAGGGGCGGCGATGGAGCTGTAGCCTCGGATAAAACGACGATAAAAGTTAGCAAAGCCTAAGAACCTCTGGAGTTCATGTCGAGAAGTAGGGGTGGGCCACCTAGTGACCGCTTCGAGTTTAGCAGGTTCCATCTCGATGCCCTTGGGGCTGATGGTGAATCCGAGGAACGTGGTGGCTGTGGTGTGGAACTCGCACTTCTCAGCCTTGATGAACAAGTTGTTCTCCAGGAGTCTCTGCAGTACCTGCCTGACATGATGTTGGTGTTCTTCTGGGTTGTGAGAAAAGATCAGGATGTCGTCGAGATAGACGAATACGAATGAGTTAAGGAAATCCCTGAGGACGTCATTGATTAAGGCTTGAAACACTCCGGGGGCATTAGTAAGTCCAAAGGGAACCACAAGATACTCATAATGTCCAGTTGGCGTATTAAAAGCTGTTTTCCACTCATCCCCTTCCCGAATGCGAACAAGGTGATAGGCGTTGCGCAGATCTAGCTTAGTGAAGGTGCTGGCCCCCTGAAGGAGTTCGAAGGCAGTAGACATTAGAGGAAGGGGGTATCGGTTCTTAATGGTGATGTTGTTAAGGCCCCTATAATCAATGCACGGATGAAGGGAACCATCTTTCTTGCCTACGAAGAAGAATCCCGCCCCTGCCGGAGAGGAAGAGGGGCGGATGATTCCTGCGGCCAGCGATTCCGTGATGTACTGGTCCATGGCTTGGCGTTCTTTGGGCGACAGTGAGTAAAGACGGCCCTTGGGGGGGGAGGTGCCTGGGAGGAGGTCAATGGCGCAGTCATATGGTCGGTGGGGCGGAAGAGAGACTGCACGTGATTTACTGAACACAGTCCTGAGGTCATGGTATTCTGGGGGAACACGGGTGAGGTCCGATGGCTCCTTTGTGGGGACTGGGTCGAGGCAGGGCGTAGTGGCGGCGCGTAAACATGACGTGGAGCATGATGGACTCCAGGCTACGATCGAGTTCCTGACCCAATCAATGTGCGGATTGTGTTGGGTTAACCAGGGGAGGCCTAGGACGACCGTGGCATGTGACCCCTCCATGATGAACAGCGACGTTTGTTCTGAGTGATTGCCGGACACCTTTAGGCCAATGAGAGGGGTTCTGTGGGTGATGGATGGGAGTGGACTCCCGTCGAGGGCCTGGACTTTGAGGTGGTTCTCCAAGGGCAGCGCAGGAATACCCAGGGTCTCAGCTGAAGCCGCATTCAGCAGGTTACGATCCGAACCCGAGTCGACCAGTGCCTGCACTAGGTGGGTCTGTCGCTCATGGATGAGGAAGATGGGAAGCAGATGACGTTGGTCTGGGAGCCTTCTTGGAGTCTCGCCCTCTAGTGCTCCCAGCTGAACTAGAGGGCGCCCCCCTTTTACTGGACAGTTCTTCAGCAGGTGTCCTGATTTCCCACAGTAGAAGCAGGCCCCCTCCACCCGCCGGCGGTGACGCTCCTCTGGGGTGATGTGGGTTCTGCCCAGTTGCATGGGATCCTCCTGGGGTTCAACTCGTGGAGGTGGGGGTCGCGGTAGTGCCCTGGGAGGAGAAAATCGGGCTGACCTACGAAGACGGAGACGGGCATCTACTCGACCAGCCAGGTTCACAAGCTCTTGGAGCGACGAGGGAAGCTCTCGCGAGATTAGCTCATCTTGGAGCTTCTCTGTCAGACCCTCCAAAGAGACGTCGCATAACGCTCGGTTATTCCAACCACTGGGGAGGGCCAGGGTCTGGAACTCAATGGCATATTCATAGGCCGAACGCGAGCCCTGGCGAAGATTCAGCAGTTTTTGGCCCGCCTCCCTGCCATGGCATGAGCGGTCAAACACCCTCTTCATCTCTCTGGCGAAGTCTCCGTAATTGGAACAGCAGGGGTCGTGTGCATCCCAAAGCGCGGTGCTCCATTCACGGGCGCGTCCTGACAGGAGTGTGATGACGTAAGCCACCTTAGATCGTTCGGTGGAAAAGGCGGAGGCTTGGAGCTCGAAGATCAGGGAACACTGAGATAAGAAGGAGCGACAGGTGCCTGGATCTCCCTCGTAGGTGGGAGGAGCGGGGAGGCGTGGTTCCTGTGGCGCATGTGAGCTTGCTCCTTGCGGTAGGGAGAGTTGGAGTCTCTGAAGCTGAGACGTGACGTCGGCGAGAGACTGCTTGGTGCTGAGCAGTTCCTGTTGGTGAGTCCCGAGTAGGGCACCTTGACTTTCCAATGCCGCTCTCATATGGTCAGAAGCCGCTGGATCCATAGCAGGCTGGATTATTCTGTCACGGACGCAGGCAGAAGGATATGAATCCAAGTGCGGATACTGACTATATAGAGATGTGGGGGGCGTGGTCGGGGGCGTGAGCAAGGGTCGAATGCCGTGAGTCCGTCAGCGAAGCGTCCAAAGCAAAAACACGAGACGAGAGCCGTAGTCAAAAAGAGGAAGCGTAAGGTCAAAACCGGGAAATCAAAAAGGCAGGCGAACAATCCAAATCGGCAAGCAGAAAATCAAAAACGAGAAAAAACAAAGCGAGGTCGTAACATGAAAGCAGAGAAAAGAAAACGCGAGAGAATCGAGGTATAACACACACAATAATCCAGCGATCTGAGCAGCGCGCCGCGCATGCTTAAATCGCTGGAGTAATCAGTCATGGAATGAGAAACAGCTGAGCAGACCGGGCGGAAACGGGGGCGTGAGAGCGCACGTGACGGCTAGACAAAAACATGAGCGCGTGGGGGAGTGACAGCGTGGGAAAAAAAACGGCCAACAGACCGTGACTCGTGACACCACCAGGTCTAGGAGGTTGTAAAACACAGCCACAGGCCAGCGCCGGGTGCCTCCCTTTACTGAATACAGCCGCGCCATTTGATCCATAACATCAACGCCAACTTTAGTGCTGTTGTGATAGGAAATTGTTTCAGGCAGTTTCTTTTCGCCATTATCAGTTGAAACTGCCTGATGCATTGTGTTCAGGACGCATACATTCTAATTTCGTTTTGCCTGGTAAATCGTGAGCGTGGCCTTTCCAGCCTTCAACAACCTGGTCGAATATCGTTCAGACTGTGCTTGTGTACAAGGGGGCATTTCTCGTCTGATTTTATTAATTGTGCCAACAATGGTGGTTTTATTCGCCAAAAGATTGTTTGCCAGTGCTAACGAAGTAAAAAAATTGTCTGTTGTTATATTTCTTCCTTTCCCCAGGAAAGGCTCCACAATACGCATTACAACGGTGTCTGATAACCGCTGACCAGCCGCCCTACTGTCGTCTTTCCCTAGATAGGGAATTGCGTTCAACATGTATTTTGTTTCAACATCAGCGGCCACCCAGAATTTGATACCAAACTTGTCTGGTTTATTGGCCATGTACTACGTGAAACGGCAGCGCACTTTAGTAGGGAACAGTTGCTGATCTACTGTTATGTTCACATCGGGTGTGTAAGAGGCAATGCTGTTTTTCTCAAATTTCTCCGAGATCATGGCAAATTTATCATTCACAAGTCGGGCAGCTCTTGTGTTCTTGTCATCAAAACGCAGATAGCGCATAATGTCTCTAAATCTTTGTCGAGACATTGTCTCTTTGAAAGTAGCATTTCCCAAGTCAGCGGCCCAGTAATCATCCAGATTCATGCTTTTACCACCCGTGATACCTCTCAAATAAATGAGACCAACGAATGCTTTTAGTTCATCAACTGTAAGCTTGAACTTATCAGCATTGTTTCGTTCAGCTTCCACTTCAGTGTGTTTCATAATCTTTCCCCACATTTCTGTGTCAATCAAACACAGTAGACTGTTCAATGGGCTAGTAATATTGCCCTTGGCATAAGGTGTGGGCCCTGGTGTTTCTTTCATTATACTGCACTCTTGCGCTCTCCCCCGAGGGTTTTCAGCCTTTTGTTCAACCCATACTGTGCCATCTCTTGCCTCTTGAAATGAGTCCCCTGCACACTCAATTTCAGAGTCTGATTCTGAATCTGAATCAGATTCAACATTCAGATTTAATTCGCCCTCTTGCTCATCTGCTCCATCTGACACCTCACATTGCTCGCCCTCCGATTCCATCTCATCAATATTCCACAGAATGTCCAGCACTTGCTGTGGAGTATATCTCATTCTTTGAGTCATGGTAAATAATGCACCGTGCAATCGCCCAAACTGTGTAGCCGCCCCAACTACACAGTGGGTTGTAGACGTACCTGTTGACTTATTTATAGGTCTTGCTGTATAGGAAATGCTATTGATCATAATAGCTACGTCCTATAGCTCAGCAGACATTGACGGGAACTTCTGAGGTGGTCGTTCGGAGGGGGTTGTGATCACACCTATAGGTGGAAGGTGTTACTCATTTATTTATTTATTTCAACAACATAACATTTATCTTAGCTGGATGTTCTAATTCTCAACTCGCACTGTAACTATATACAGTGGTGTGAAAAACTATTTGCCCCCTTCCTGATTTCTTATTCTTTTGCATGTTTGTCACACTTAAATGTTTCTGCTCATCAAAAACCGTTAACAATTAATCAAAAATAACAATTGAACACAAAATGCAGTTTTTAAATGAAGGTTTACGTTATTAAGGGAGAAAAAAAAATCCAAATCTACATGGCCCTGTGTGAAAAAGTGATTGCCACCTGTTGTTAAAAAATAACTTAACTGTGGTTTATCACACCTGAGTTCAATTTCTGTAGTCACCCCCAGGCCTGATTACTGCCACACCTGTTTCAATCAAGAAATCACTTAAATAGGAGCTACCTGACACAGAGAAGTAGACCAAAAGCACCTCAAATGCTAGACATCATGCCAAGATCCAAAGAAATTCAGGACCAAATGAGAACAAAAGTAACTGAGATCTATCAGTCTGGTAAAGGTTATAAAGCCATTTCTAAAGCTTTGGGACTCCAGCGAACCACAGTGAGAGCCATTATCCACAAATGGCAAAAACATGGAACAGTGGTGAACGACCGGCCGACCAAAATTACCCCAAGAGCGCAGAGACAACTCATCCGAGAGGCCACAAAAGACCCCAGGACAACATCTAAAGAACTGCAGGCCTCACTTGCCTCAATTAAGGTCAGTGTTCACGACTCCACCATAAGAAAGAGACTGGGCAAAAACGGCCTGCATGGCAGATTTCCAAGGCGCAAACCACTTTTAAGCAAAAAGAACATTAAGGCTCGTCTCAATTTTGCTAAAAAACATCTCAATGATTGCCAAGACTTTTGGGAAAATACCTTGTGGACCGACGAGACAAAAGTTTAACTTTTTGGAAGGTGCGTGTCCCGTTACATCTGGCGTAAAAGTAACACAGCATTTCAGAAAAAGAACATCATACCAACAGTAAAATATGGTGGTGGCAGTGTGATGGTCTGGGGTTATTTTGCTGTTTCAGGACCTGGAAGGCTTGCTATGATAGATGGAACCATGAATTCTACTGTCTACCAAAAAATCCTGAAGGAGAATGTCCGGCCATCTGTTCGTCAACTCAAGCTGAAGCGATCTTGGGTGCTGCAGCAGGACAATGACCCAAATCACACCAGCAAATCCACCTCTGAATGGCTGAAGAAAAACAAAATGAAGACTTTGGAGTGGCCTAGTCAAAGTCCTGACCTGAATCCTATTGAGATGTTGTGGCATGACCTTAAAAAGGCGGTTCATGCTAGAAAACCCTCAAATAAAGCTGAATTACAACAATTCTGCAAAGATGAGTGGGCCAAAATTCCTCCAGAGCGCTGTAAAAGACTCGTTGCAAGTTATCGCAAACGCTTGATTGCAGTTATTGCTGCTAAGGGTGGCCCAACCAGTTATTAGGTTCAGGGGGCAATTACTTTTTCACACTGGGACATGTAGGTTTGGATTTTTTTTCTCCCTAAATAATAAAACCCCTCATTTAAAAAATGCATTTTGTGTTTACTTGTGTTATCTTTGACTAATAGTTAAAAGTGTTTGATTATCAGAAACATTTTGTGTGACAAACATGCAAAAGAATAAGAAATCAGGAGGGGGGCAAATAGTTTTTCACACCACTGTATACAACAAGAGTGTTGTTATATACGTAAGCTAAGACTGTAATTTACAAGATACAGCAAGTAGGTTGTTGTAAAAGTCAGAGATTTGCAAGATGCGGCATCTGGTGTCTGTAATCACAGTGGATTTACTCAAGACGACTGTATGAAGTGTTGATTCTTTGATGCTGACAAAAATAAACTACAAGAGACAAAGAGATCGGACTTCTGTCGTGTGAGTGAAACTTTAAACCAGACCTACGCATCAAAACTGGTGAAATAATATGACCGCATTTACACTAAGTATACTACTTACTGCTCAAACCACTACATATGAAATGCACGTACATACACCTATGAGCTATACATACCCACCTCTTCGTGGACACACAACTGCACAGAGTAGCGAACTGTAGTGCTGTGAAAAAAATGTCAATTTTTCAAAAAACTTGAAAAATTATTTATATATTTATTATAATCATTATCGAGGACATCATTTACATTTCAACTTAATTTAGAAACCCTCAGCATTATTGTTGTTGGTCACTGGCTGGGAATAGAACCCGGGTCTCCCACATGGCAGACGAAACACATACCAATGAGACACCAGCGACCATATTATATTTTATAATGATATTAGTTTTTGTTTCAATAAATATTCTATATTTAATATCAGTAGCGTAATATTTCCACAGCAGCAGCGACAGGTATCCGAGGTGCTTATGTTACCATACCGGAAAAGTGAAGTTGTTCAGTTTGTGGTAGATCTGATTTATTCAAACACAATAATAAAGCTTTATATCCTCAGAAGGGTCATTACATTGTTTTAGCGATAATTTCACAGAAGCGAGTTCAGAACTAATCTAAAGCACTGTCACACTACAAAAACATCCGAAAAGTTCAGAAGCTTCAAATAGAATGAACAAAATAATTAATTTTCTTAAAACAATATAAAATTAAGTAGAGACTTAGTGACTCCCCTTAGAGACTCTGTAGTAGGTTTTCTCAGTTGAATATGAAAAAAAAAATACAGCTGATTATCAACGCATTGCCCAAGTGCAAGTTGATCTTGGAGCTAAACTATTTGCTTTGGGTGAAAGCGCCATCTAGCGATCATTGTGTGTCAGCAACAGCTTCCCATTCAAAACAATAGGTGGTCAAAATGACCGTGAACCGCGTTATAAGTAGGTCACACTGGCCCGGCGCTTCTAGTGTTAACTCATTCTTAGTGTAGTTTCAGCTCAAGACGCTAGTCACCGCCACTGAGCAGCAGTCTTTATAAATCAGCGGTGTATGCAAACACATTATGGCACGTTATCAAAGTTGTATTAATGATGGAATATACTGTAGACCTGTTTAAGAATGTTATTTTATTTGATATCAGAACTAATAGAGTGACTTTTAATTAGCCTATTTCAGAATGTGACTAATGCATTAAAATTGGCAATCACTTTTAATATTAAACAGGTGGCAAACAATTTGGGAGCGATACAGCTTGTTGTTGTGTTAAACTGAAGACGGCGCCGTCCGCGGAGCCATGTGGGTCATGTAAATTTTTCCTTTAGGCAAAACTTCACCCCTTTTTATATTTTCCCCGTGGATGTTATTTAAAAAAAAAAAAAGTTTTGCCTTCCAAGGCAACAGATTATGGAGCTTCTTGACCTGCTCAGACCTGCACTTGTCAGGCCAACGCATTGTACTTACGCTCTACATCCCGATGTCCACCCCGAGTTTTTGCGCTGTGATTACGTTTCCATCTTTCCGCGTGAAAAATTAAACGTTTAATTTTTTTGCTGGTCCTCGCGGAAGCTTGCAGACCTTACAGAACTTCGCGGAACGTTAAAGGAACGTCGCGGGCAATCGCGGCAGCTCACGGAGATGAGTCAGGTCACGCTGGTGAGAGAGGGGTATTAGGCACCGTAATCAGGCCTCGAGGGACCGCCCAACGGTCCGCAAAGATCTGCAAGGTCCGCGAGCTTCCGCATGTTAAACATGTTTAAATTTCTTGCGTGGTAAGATGGAAACGTAATCACGAAAACACGCGCTGAATCATGATCACCCGCACTTACGGCCCCTGCGCGAAACCGCGTAGGTGAGATAGGGGTATTAAACCTCCACTCTGTCATCTCATCATATTCATTCCATAAGTGCGCTATACAACCCCAACAACTGACATGTTTCACATTGTTACTGTTACAAGAGTGTTGTCAGCTGTTTGTCAATCAACTATGATTGTATACCCGGTTCGTTTCACCATCACTACAGGTTACATGAAAATATTCTCGACAGTTTGGTGATTTAATTTATATATTTGTCTATTATGGCATGTTATTGTTAAGTTAACCCATGTCGAAATAAATGCTATTAAAAGAATTTAGTCCAGTGTTTAATTTGCATAGAAAGTGCCGTCTTTATCACTGTCATGCAAAAGGAGTCAAAAATCGATTCCTGAGCAACCGATGTCAGCTAATTCAGGACCTTCACTGTAGACAGCACCTTGTAACATCAGACGTAAGAGGCAGCGACTTAAGAAGACTCCTAAAAGACAGTTCGAGAAATACACTTAGAAAAGTTATCACTTAATGTAATATATATCTTAAGAGTCTTCTTAGCGTGCTAATAGTGTGTGTTATCGAGAAACCGGGCCATGTTCAGTTTCTGTAGAATTTTATACCCTTTTTAATTGAGCATTGTAATATCAGTTATCTTATTCTGTTTAATAGATAACGCAAAAACTGATGGATCATGGGGTGGCAGAGAACATCACACTGAAATGGAGAGAGAAAGAAGATGGACAGGTGTTTCACAATGAAAAAGATAATACAATTGGGGAGTAAAATGAGTGCTAGTGAATTTACTGAAATGTTTTGCAAATACAGTGCTGTTGTAGCTAAAATGTAACGAAAGGCCACTTCATTTATAATCAGTGATGGACAGTAGATGTTAGGTGTTTCCATTCTAGGGGACTTTTTGCTTTTACTTCACTTAATTTGGCTGATTTACTTTGAGCTGTTGTTTGCACCTATTAGCTGTCTCTACATTGCAAACACATAGTTACCATACTCAGCCAAAAAAGTCCTGAGTTTACTTTGCCAATTCAACAACCATCCACAAGGAAAATTTGGTTGTCAAACGTTAGGACAACATTGGTATTAAGTTGCTTTTAGAAAGTATAATTACAAGTGTAATGACATTGGAACAACATTGAATAGCTGACAATGAGATAATGAACACTATTATCACAATGTTGCAAGAATGACTTCAAATCAATGGCCAAAATGTTGGAAAAGAAGTCTGTTCACTGTGTTGACAACACAGAGTGTTTACCACTGGACCATTGTGTCCATCCCAATTGTGTCTATCCCAATCTTAAATCAGAATTCTAAACCCTGTGTGGATCTTAAGGGACCATGTGTGTGGTCATCCATTGTGCAAATGGATGTTAACCAGAATAAATGCTTCAAACACAGGTTACAATTACAGTGTTTTGAGGTTCTATTTTTAAAATTTTGTTTGGCTCACTCATTAAAGATCATCACATCATTTTATCTTCGTCATTCTAACTTTCAAAATACAACTAAGGTGAATGTCATTATAACATTGATACAACCAAATTAGAACAGTCATCAAATGTTATGCTGCCGGGTATGGCCGGCACCTATTTAATGTCTATTTAATTTAATGGTTAATAACAGTGAAAGATTTCATTGTGCATGTGTTTTAAATATATCCAATATAGGAATGTTTAAGCAATTTCCCTTTGTGCTTAATAAAGTTCTTTGAATCTTGATAAGTATGTCATGTACCATACCGATAGATACTTCTTGGTTATTCTTGAGCAGTAAAGCATTACTATACTGCAACCCAATACAACAACAATCTTCTCCCTTTCTCTCTGTGTCCTCTTAAATTCTTCCTCTAGCTGTCTGTTATGTGAATTAAATAGGCAATATTCAGATACTTAATCATGTATATGTTTTTATCTATCCTGATTATAATAGTAGACAGATCTAGCAGTTCACCAATCAGTTTTAAACTTACAGTATAAGCCTTAGTGAGTAGTGGTTGAAATGGAGTAGTTTTGGCTCAAAACTTCATTTGAACACTCTCATGCTAAGAAAATTTGAACAAATTTTGCACTTGATGATTATAAACCAGTTAGCAGATGAAGCCAAGTTCTATTTTAACCGCCTGACGGCCGGGAATCAAACCCAGACCCTGGAGGTGCAAGGCGACAAAGTGCCAACGACTATACCACTGTGCCACCCCTGAATAAACTATTTCCACAAATTCAGCTTTCACCAGGACTGTGATTATAACCTCTGCTAAATTATCAAATAATCCAGGGTCTAAGTTCAGGCATACAAGTTTAAGAATTTTGTATTTTGAACTATTGAAAAGCTCTTAGTGTTGCTACATCGATGTATGTCTCCAAATAACATAAATAACAAAAATAATCCAAGATTTAATTTAATACCGTAATAAAATTAGCTCGGAATAAGACTACTGCAGCAATCTCCACAACAACATGCAGTAAACATTAGGCTATGATAATTCAATAGAATATCATCAATAGATGATAATTCAGTGTGGTGGAAATTCTGAAACCAATATAAAGACAAGTGATCCATACACTGGGTAAGAGCAAAGTAACAAAGGTTTTATTTTAAACTTCTGCAGAAGGACCAGTCTCATACAGCAAACAGTTGCAGCATGGAGAAAGGTGATCTCTTTCTCTAGCTGACCTATTTTATACACAAACATCTCTGTTAACATAATCAACGCCCCGTACGTGAAGTTCCTACATTCAAACTCATGACTCTTTATCTGCCCCAGACTAGATGTCCATATCTTATCATTTATTCAGGGACAACTACAATCAGGTTGTTTCTATTCTGTTCTCGGCCTTGTGTCTCTAAGCTTCGACACAAGGATCAGATTTAATACATAATTAAAATATGATTTTTCCATTACATCAGTTAATTAAAAATTAGGGCCCGGTTTCTCGAAACAATGTGAAGCATGTCAGTTGTTGGGGTTGCATAGCACACTATGGAATGAATATGATGAGTAGAGGTTTAAGACCCCTATCTCACCTATGCGGTTTCGCGCGTTGGCCATAAGTATGGTTCATCATGATTCAGCGAGAGTTTTGGTGCTTAAGTGATTACATTTCCATCTTACCACGCAGAAAAATTAAACATGTTTAACATGCGGAAGCTCGCAGACCTTGCAGATCTTCGCGGAACATCGGGCAGTCACTCGAGGCGGCTCACGGTGCCTAATACCTCTATCTCACCTGTGCGGTTTGACTCTAGGTAATATGCGATGTTAGGCACTGTGAGCTTCTGCGATTGCCCGCGACGTTTCTTTAACGTTCTGTGAAGTTCTGCATGGTCCGGAAGCTTCTGCAAAGACCGGCAAAAAAATTCAACGTTTAAATATTAAACATCTTTAGTTTTTCACATGGAAAGATGGAAACGTAATCATGATGAACCCTACTTACGGCCACAGTGTGAAACTGCGCAGGTGAGATAGGGGTATAACACCGCATCTCACAGCGAGTCAAACCACATAGGTGATATGAATATAGTATAAATCATTACAATTACTCAGAAAAATTAATGGATGCGGGGTTTGAAACGCCCAAGTTTATTTTCCTTATTTTTTAAATCAAATTTCATCATAAAATAAAATGTGTCAAAAGAAAAGTCCATCCAGTCATGAATGATGGCTAATGATCAATGAAACATATTTTAGGCAAAAAGCAGCAAGCAGCTGGACATTGGGACGTAGAGCTTAAGTACGACACATTGGCCAGGCAAACGCAGGTCAAGAAGCTTTATAATCTGTTGCCTTGGAAGGTGAAACTTTTTTTTTAAAAATAGCCACCTCAGGCAAAATATGAAAAGGGCTGAAGTTTTGCCTAAAGGCAAAACATGTGGTTCATTGCCTTACATGAACCACACGGCTCCACGGACGGCGCCGTCTTCAGTTTAGCACAACAACACGCTGTATCGCTCCCAAATTATTTGCCACTTGTTCAATATTAAAAGTGATTGCCAATTTTAATGCATTAGTCACATTATGAAATAGGCTAATTAAAAGTCACTCTATTAATTCTGATATCAAATAAAATAAAAATACATTATATTCCATCATTAATACGACTTTGATAATGTGCTTGCATACACCGCTGGTTTATAAAAACTGCTGCTCAGTGGCGGCGACTAGCGTCTTGAGCTGAAAATACGCTAAGAGTGAGTTAAGGTTGGTCCAGATCAACCTTACGAACGTGTAACTTACCTAAGAGATACTTAGTGTACGAACATTTCGGGAAATGTGCCATAACGTTAAAAGAGAGGTTAAGGTACAATAAGAGATCATGAGTTATTTAGAAGTTTCTGACCACTTATAAAGCAGTTATTAGCAGTTTACATACTAATGACACGTGAGGAGCGGATAGAAATTGTGTTGATGTCTGGTGAACACAGTAACCGGGTCATTGCAGCAGATTTCACTTCAAGACATCCTACGACACCACCCATCTCCCATGCTACAGTTAGCAAACTGCTAATTACTGCTTCATAAGTGGTCAGAAACTTGTAAATAACTCGTGAAAGAATAAAGTTACGTTAAAACCAAGCACACCATAGTTTTTCATGTGAAATTCCCAATAAGTTTGATGTGTCGCATGATCCTCTTCCTATTGAAAAAAAACAGTTTGATCCAAAATCGCAGACTTCAAAATGGCCACCATGGTTACCACCCATCTTGAAAAGCTTTCCCCCTCACATATACTAATGTGCCACAAACAAGAAGTTAATATCACCACCCATTCTGTGGGCAGTGGTGGCTCAATCGGTTAAGGCTGTGGGTTTCTGGGTTACTGATCGTAAGGTCGGGGGTTCGAACCCCAGCATCGGCAAGTTGCCACTGTTGAGCCCTTGAGCAAGGCCCTTAACCCTATCTGCTCCAGGGGCGCTGTAAGCTTGCTGACCCTGTGCTCTGACCCCAGTTTCCTAATTGGGATATGCGAAGAAGAAATTTCGCTGTGCTGTAAAAAGTACATGTGACAATAATTGAATCTTCTTCTTCATTCCCATTTTATTAAGGTGTATCCATATAAATGGCCCACCCTGTACATTAAAATGTACTTCAAAATATGTTTTCCTAAATATTTCTTTTCAAGCAGGAAAAATTATGAGAAAACCAAACATTTTCCACATTTGGCTCAACTCAGTTCAACAACAGTTCCAATATTACAGCACACACATATTTCTCCAGATGAAACAAAGTAAACACAGACATTCAAACTGAATAAAACCTAGCAAAACCTACCTTAGTACATATATTAGATATCCGCATAAACATACAAAAATGCAGTGTCCTAAAGCAAAACAAAATATCTTATTATGGAAACAATCCCTATGGTTCTAGCCTTGCTATGGCTCCATATTCTACTGTATTCACGGGTAACAAGTTGATTAGCCTAGCATAATAGTGCATAGCTAAACATCTTTCTCACCACATTACAGCAAAAACTACGAACTGCGTGCTTTTCATGTTACCACCACAGATTCTAAACGGTCTTATGTCTTACTCAAGGGTATTTACATCTCATTTGGAGGAATATTAACCCACCTGTAGGAGCAAAGAGGCACAAAACTTTAGCTTGTGTTTAGCTAGGCTGCAGGATTTAATCTGCAGCACCTGGCCACTGTGGGGTTTTAGGTTCCTCCCTAGCGATAAGCACCATCTAGTGATCTGTTTGACAGTGTTCACAGTGGACCTAAAGGACAATGAATTTAACATTTATCATTTTAGAAAACATAATAAAAAAAATTGGTTGTCTTATTTTAACTGTTACACTTTCACTGTTACACTTTTTGTACCATAATGAGCTTTATAAATATTGATTTTTGCTGTCTTAACTGCATATTATTTATTTTATGTACATAAATTTTTGACCTTTTACACCTGGATCTATGTCATTTAGCGAAAAAATAAACAAAACAGAAATGAATAATAAGACATTATCTGTCACGCTCTCAGTGCCTTCGCGCTGATCAGGGACCTTTTGACATTTCCTTTCCCACGCTGTCAGACTCTCATCACGTGGTCATGCTTTCCCCGCTGTCATCGCTCCTCCCGGACCGCCCCGCCGGCACACCGGTTTCTCATCTGGCGCTGATTTCACCCAGCTTATAAGGAAGCGCAGCGCGCTGCCTCGCGCTGGATTATTGTGTGTTTTTTTGGCCATAGTTTTCTCGCGTTTCTGTTCATGACTTTTCACGTTGCCGATCTCGCTTGCTTCTCGTTTTTCCCCTCGCCTCCTGATTTGGATTATTGCCACGCTTGGATTTAACGGCTTTGAACTTTCGCTTTCGTTTCTCGACCACGGCTCAGCTTCACGTTTTTGCTCGACGCCCTCGCTGACTGATCACACGGCTTTGATCTCTTGCTCTCCTCCTCGACCACGGCTCAGCTTCACGTTTTGGCTCAACGCCCTCGCCGACTGATCACACGGCTTTGATCTCTCGCTCTCTACCTGCAACTGGGTCCACTTTCACAGTCCACGTTCTGCATCCGCGACAGAATAATCCAGCCAGCACTATGGACCCAGCAGGGTTAGACGGAATGAGACGGGCACTGGAGATCCAAAGTGTGCTCCTCGGAAAGAACCAGGAGGAACTCATCGCCACGAGACAAACTCTAGCTGACGTCATCTCCCAAGTACAACTGCTCCAGGTACCTACAGCTCAGACCTCACACTCCGGAACACCACGAGAGCCACGCCTACCAGCCCCTCCCACCTATGGGGGAGAACCAGGAACTTGCAGGTCCTTCCTCTCACAATGCTCACTGATTTTTGAGCTACAAACCTCCTCCTTCTCATCAGAACGTTCCCGGGTGGCCTACATCATCACGCTACTAACCGATAGAGCCAGGGAGTGGAGTACAGCCCTCTGGGAGGCTCGCGACCCATGCTGCGAGAACTTCGACAACTTCTCCAAGGAGATGAGGAGGGTCTTTGATCGCTCATTCGCCGGCAGGGAGGCTGGAACAAGGTTATTAAGACTTCATCAGGGATCCCGCTCTGCTTACGACTATGCCATCGAGTTCCGCACCCTAGCCGCTTCTAGTGGATGGAATGACAGAGCCCTAGCAGATGTTTTTCTGGAAGGGCTATCAGAAGCTCTTAAGGATGAGCTCATCTCCCGTGAAACCCCCACGGACCTCCACGAACTCATGGATCTCGCCGGGCGGGTCGACTCACGTCTCCAGTTAAGACGGCACCCCAGAATAGGGCACGCGCCTCCTGCCCTGCAGCAAACCGATCAAGAGGAACCCATGCAGCTAGGCAGGACCCGCATCTCTGACGAGGAGAGACGCTGACGCCGCCTACAAGGGGCGTGTTTTTACTGTGGAGCTTCAGGACACAGGCTTAAAGACTGCTCATTAAAAGGGAGCCCCCCCTAGTCAGACTGGGAACACTAGAGGGCTCCCCTCCTGATAGATTTCCACAATCACGTCCCCTACTTCCCATAAACCTAATCATCAGTGGTCAGGCTCACCCAATTCAGGCACTAATTGACTCCGGCTCCGATCGAAATTTGACCATCGTGAATACGGTGAGAGCATTAAAGATCCCTGGCGTACCACTAGACACTCCGCTCGCCGTTCAGGCCTTGGATGGGAGCCGGCTTCCACCCATCATACTTAGAACCCCACCGTTAACCTTAAGAATGTCAGGGAACCACTCTGAGGAGATCTCCTTCTTCATTATGGAGAGATCACATGCCGCCTTGGTCCTCGGACTTCCCTGGCTAGCCCTCCATGGACCCCAGATCGACTGGAACAAGCAAGTCATCACGGGTTGGAGCCCCTCATGCTCCACGACATGCCTGCACTCAGCACTCCCTCCAACTCCTATCCTGGTCACGCCCCATGAAACCCCGGACATCTCCAGCGTACCCACCGAATACCATGATCTTGGGCAGGTCTTCAATAAGACCAGAGCCATGTCACTTCCGCCGCATCGACCATACGACTGTCCCATTGATCTTCTCCCGGGCACCTCTCCTCCGAAAGGCAGACTTTACTCTCTGGCACACCAAGAAAGAGAGGCCATGAATAAGTATATCACAGATTCCCTCGCCGCCGGAATTATTCGTCCATCCTCCTCGCCTGCTGGGGCAGGATTTTTCTTCGTCAAGAAAAAAGACAAGTCCCTTCGTCCATGCATTGATTACAGAGGGCTTAACGAGATAACCGTCAGGAACCGCTACCCGTTACCTCTCATGGCCACTGCCTTCGAACTTCTCCAAGGGGCGGACATTTTCACCAAGCTCGACCTACGAAACACTTATCACCTCGTCCGCATCCGGGAGGGCGACGAGTGGAAAACTGCCTTCAACACACCCACTGGGCATTACGAGTATCTGGTGGTTCCGTTCGGACTGACCAACGCCCCTGCCGTATTCCAGGCCCTCATTAATGACGTTCTCCGTGACTTCTTGAATTCTTTCGTGTTCGTGTACTTGGACGACATTTTGATTTTTTCTCGAGGCCTGGAGGAGCACCGGCACCACATTCGCCAAGTTCTGCAGAGGCTCCTAGAGAACAATCTCTTTGTTAAAGCCGAGAAATGTGAGTTCCATACAACTTCCACAACGTTCCTAGGGTTTGTCATCTCTCCCTCCAGACTGGAGATGGAGCCCGCCAAGGTCCAGGCCGTCTCCAACTGGCCCACGCCAGCCTCTCGACGTGACTTCCAACGGTTCCTGGGGTTCGCGAACTTCTATCGCCGCTTCATCCGGGGTTACAGTTCTGTCGCCGCCCCCCTCACCTCCCTGACTTCCTCCAAGACACAGTTCTGCTGGAACAACGAGGCAGACAAGGCCTTCGCGGACCTCAAGAAGCGGTTCACCTCAGCCCCCATACTCACCATACCCGATCCATCTCGCCAGTTTGTGGTAGAAGTGGACGCCTCCAACACTGGCGTTGGGGGAATTCTCTCCTAAAGATCCCCGCGAGACAACAAGCTGCACCCCTGCTCATTCTACTCCCGCCGTCTATCTCCAGCTGAGAGAAATTATGACGTAGGCGACCGAGAGCTCCTGGCCATCAAGTTAGCACTAGAGGAGTGGAGACATTGGCTGGAGGGGACCGAGCTTCCCTTCATAGTGTGGACCGATCACAGGAACTTAGAGTACCTGCGCACCGCCAAAAGACTCAATGCCCGCCAAGCTCGGTGGTCGCTGTTCTTCTCAAGATTCAATTTCACCCTGTCCTACCGCTCAGGTTCTAAGAACATGAAGCCTGATGCCCTCTCACGTCAGTTCTCCCTCCCACAAGATCCCACACCATGCCAACCCATTCTACCATCTCGTTGTCTCGTTGCCGCCTTAGAGCTAGACATCGAGACCAAAGTCAAGCAGGCATTGACTCAGGAGCCCGGCCCAAGCAATGTCCCCCCAGATCGCCTCTTTGTTCCCCCCGGTCTGCGCCCGCAGGTCCTGAAGTGGGGTCATGGATCCAAGCTGTCCTGTCACCCAGGCTCTGCCCGAACGCTCTTTATCATACAACAGCGTTTCTGGTGGTCCACGATGGGGAGGGATGTCTCCAGCTTTGTGGCAGCCTGCGACATCTGCACCCGCTGCAAACCCAACAACCGTCCTCCGGCTGGCCTCCTCAGACCCTTACCCATACCTCACCGTCCCTGGTCGCATATTTCGCTGGACTTTGTAACAGGGCTACCCTCATCTGACGGAAACACTTGCATCCTGACCATTGTTGACCGCTTCTCCAAGTCCGTCCACCTAGTCCCGCTCCCCAAGCTCCCGTCCGCCAAAGAGACCGCAGAGCAATTGATACTTCATGTTTTTCGTCTTCACGGCCTCCCCACCGACATAGTTTCAGACCGTGGCCCTCAATTCACCTCACGCTTCTGGGGGGCCTTTTGTAAACTCATCGGAGCCTCTCCTAGCCTATCTTCTGGTTTTCATCCCCAATCCAACGGCCAAACAGAACGAAAAAACCAAGCAATGGAAGTCTCCCTCCGGTGTATGACTACTCGTGATGCCACCACCTGGAGTAAGTTTCTCCCGTGGGTCGAGTACGGTCACAACTCCCTACCATCTGCCTCAACGGGCCTCTCTCCGTTCCAGTGCTGCCTGGGCTACCAACCACCACTGTTCCCCACTCAAGAGGAGGAGGTAGAGGTCCCCTCGGCACAACACTTTATCCGCCGCTGCAGACGTACATGGTTACGAGCCAGACGATCCCTGCTGCAAGCATCCCGCTTATACAAGAGACAGGCGGACCGTCATCGCTCCAAGACTCCCAGGTATCACATAGGAGACAGAGTCATGCTCGCCACCAGAGACATTCCCCTAAAGACACTTTCCCGCAAGCTCTCTCCCCGTTTCATCGGACCCTTCACCAGGATAATCAACCCGTGCGCTGTCCGTCTCCTACTCCCATCGTCTATGCGACGCATCCACCCCACCTTCCATGTGTCCCAGCTACGACGCATTGTAAACTGTACTCTCTGGCGCTGATTTCACCCAGCTTATAAGGAAGTGCAGCGCGCTGCCTCGCGCTGGATTATTGTGTGTTTTTTTGGCCATAGTTTTCTCGCGTTTCTGTTCATGACTTTTCACGTTGCCGATCTCGCTTGCTTCTCGTTTTTCCCCTCGCCTCCTGATTTGGATTATTGCCACGCTTGGATTTAACGGCTTTGAACTTTCGATTTCGTTTCTCGACCACGGCTCAGCTTCACGTTTTTGCTCGACGCCCTCGCTGACTGATCACACGGCTTTGATCTCTTGCTCTCCTCCTCGAGCACAGCTCAGCTTCACGTTTTGGCTCGACACCCTCGCCGACTGATCACACGGCTTTGATCTCTCGCTCTCTACCTGCAACTGGGTCCACTTTCACAGTCCACGTTCTGCATCCGCGACATTATCACCATTGTTTAGGCATTAGGGCACAGTATGTCAGGGTGGGGGACTGTACCTCTGAAACCCTTTCCAGCAGCACAGGGGCAGCATTAGGGACTGTACATGCCCCTTTCCTATTCATTGCATACACCTTGTACTTCACGTACAACTCTAGAGTTATGCTTCATGCAGAAGTTCTCAGTTGACACTGCCATTATGGGATGTATCAGGGATGGACAGGAGGTTGAGTACAGAAGGCTGGTCAAGGACTTTGTGGCATGGTGCAACCTAAACATCTCTACAACTCCATTGTGAAAAAAAGTATGCTAAGTATATTAAATCCAAGCATATTTAAGTATGCTTGCAGCAGACTAATGTTTAGTATACTTGGTGTGCTATTTTTGACATACTAATTTTGTGCTAAATATATTTTAATTGTAATTCAGTTGTAGTAAAGCATAACTTTAAGTGTATTTAGTGTACTTTTATGTGCTAAATTGAGAAAATTTTAAGTATACTTAGTATTATTATTAGTAAAGTCTATGGCTGTGTGTGTACTAACTTACATACCTGACAGTAATTAATACAATTTAAGTATATATTTAATGTATTATAAGTACATTACAGCTATTTTTACTGTTACAAAATACATGATTAATGTACTACAGTTGTTACAAAATCGGAGCGTCGTATTTAACGTCGCCGCCGCATTACGGCATGTGCATTTGCTGTGCATTTGCTTGCTTTTACCACTGAGTGGCGCTATATAACTACAGACTGACGCCTCATGCCTTACATTCTCTGTCTCATTAATGAGACGTGTCCCATTAAATAATACACGTAGTAGCCGATAACATCAAGTGAAACACTGTAGTTGATCGAATTCATAATCACAGTACTATAATTACAGTACAAATGTAGAATTCAAATTAAATCAAATCTTATTAAGATCAAATTTAAGCACAATAAATATTAACACAGTGAGCCTTTAGATTTTATCACGTGTAATTAGAAAAGAAGTGTGTATGGTTTTATTTAAATATAATTTTCTAAACCAATAAGATAAAAATAACACCAAGTTATTATTATAACAGGCTTACTTCGAAGTAAGCTTGTTATAATAATAACTTGGTGTTATTTGATCTTATTGGTTTATAAATTTATATTTAAATAAATAGTAAACTTGGCCGATTTCATTATAATTTTGTTTGATGAGTGGGGCTTGAAAATTCTCTTGAAAAATATGGTCATTTATTTCAGTTAATAAATCTACTATAATTTTTTTTTTACTCATTATTGTACAGTACACATTAATAGCTCTGGTTCAGATTTTTCATGTTTGTTGTGGAAATTACCATCACTGTTGTATTTACTGCGATGAATGAAAATGTCACTTTGCGCCACCTGGCGGCCATTTTACGAATGACTTTGAAATGCAACTGATTTATTTTGGCCGCTGTTGCCTTTAAACGGCGGTATACGCGGCGAGATCGCCATTCCAATTTTGTAACCACTGTATGAGGGCGGCACGGTGGTGTAGTGGTTAGCACTGTCGCCTTGCACCTCCAGGGTCTGGGTTCGATTCCCCGGCCAGGCTCGATTCCCGTCTCTGTGTGCATGGAGTTTGCATGTTCTCCCCGTGCTTGGTGGGTTTCCTCCGGGTACTCCGGTTTCCTCCCACAGTCCAAAGATATGCAGGTTAGGCTAATTGGCGTTCCTAAATTGCCCGTAGTGTGTGATTGGGTGTGTGAGTGTGTGTATGTGTGTGTGCCCTGCGATGGATTGGCACCCTGTCCAGGGTGTACCCCGTCTAGTGCCCGAAGTCTCCTGGGATAGGCTCCAGGTCCTCCGCGACCCTGAACACAGGATTAAGCGGTATAGAAAATGAATGAATGAATGAATATCCTCGGAATAAGTGCTAACCACTACACCACCGTGCCGTCTTATTTTGAGGATTTTTTTTTTTTTTTAAATATGCCAAATGTACATTGAAAAACAAGTTTAAATAAGTATACTTTGGAAATTAGACCAACATTTCACTTAAAGTATATTTTCCAATAATCTATTTTTGGAAAGTGTACTATAATACAATTATTTTTAAGTATATTTAATGTTTAATTCCAAAATTTGGTAAAAGCATGATGTTAGTATACTGTACTTTTTATATATTAACTGATGGTACAATTTTTTGTTAGGATATTTGCAGTGTATTATCGAGGATTTCAATATATTTGTAATACACTAAAATATTTTTTTTTCACAAGGGCTAAAGATCTTTAAGACCAAGGAGATGGTTTCATTAGTCTGGGTCACCCTTGCTACATGTTTCCATCGAGTGAGTGAATTTTGAGAGGGTCAGGTCATACAGATACCTGGGGCAATTTGGATGACAAACTGGACTGGTCAGTGAACACAGGGTATCTGTATAATAAATGTCAGAGCTAGCTGGTCTTCCTCAGGAGACTAGGATCTTTTAAAATCTGTAAAAATCTCCTGGTTATATTTTATAAGTCAGTCATCTCCAGTTTACCTTTCTACGCGATAGTGTGCTGGGGAGGTAGTCTCAAAAACAGAGATGTCACGTGATTGTACAAAGTGGTCAGAAGAGCAGGTTCAGTGGTTGGTCTGGAGCTGGACTCTCTCGAGAAAGTGGTAGAAAAGAGGACACATAAAAACATGCTGTCCATCACGGCAACCTTGACCACCCACAGCACATAGTATTCTCCAACCAGAAGAGTGTGTTCAGGAGTGTGGTGCGGATGACATTTGTTCCACACCACTTAAGCACATCTGTAGGATTTTTGATTTCAGTTTTATTAGTTTTATTTTAGTTTTATTCACTCCTTAAAGGCCCATCATCATTATACTAAGTTTGTCAAGAGTGTTCTTTGGTGTGTGAGCAGGTGGACCCAAACACAAGGGTTCAGTCGGCAGGCAACAAGCTAACGAAAAGCTCAGGAAGACCATTGTAGTGAAGTGAAATTGCTGATCCAGGGCATGGTCAAGAAAGCAAAAGTGTGAGTTCAAAGCCATGAGATGAATCCAAACCAGGAGAAGAGGCATGACTGTGATATAAAGTGAAAGTTAAATGTGAACCTGTGAAATCTATCTGAGAAATAGAAATGCTGAAGAATTGGGCTAGAGGGTAAAATGCTTATTAACCCTCATGAGTTTTTTTTTATTTTATAAAAAGCACCTTATTGTTTTCTGTATACAAATATGGTACCTGGCTCCACACCCTAACTTTAGCCACATAAAGGCAGAAATGACCTGGTGTCGGTTCCCCTTCTCACGCCATCCTTCTCTGAGTCACTATTTAAATTGTATGTGATGACATAATCAGCATGAAAATCAGTGTGCTACGTCATTTAGTAACATCTTTAGTAACATCTTGTGACATTCCCAGGAAGATTTTTGACAATGCTGTTTTTAAACCATAACCCCTCTACCTCACCTAATACAGCCTACACAGTAGGGGCACATAGCACAGTTTCTGTTGAAAATCATCATTAATCACCCTGACGCTGATCCCGGTGTTGTGTGTGTGTGTTTTTTAATTTTTTTTATTATTCATTTTAAAAAAGCAATACAAACCTCACATTTTTGTGAGCTAACAATTCTGACTAGTTCTTTCTGCTACAGAACACCATTGTGTTCCACCTTCTCTATACCCCGATCCATTCTTTTGCTATATGGCCCAACCCTATACTGGGATGTAACATGTGTGCTTTATTTCACCTCTTATAAACTGACAAATGTGGAGTCTAACACCTGGCTATCCTCTATTGTTGTGTATGTGTGTTTGCGTTTTCTATTCTGAGACTTTCATAAAAGTAACAAATGCAAAATTGCTTTTTCGCTCCTAACTTTACTTAACTTATATGTTGGACCTCTTGTGCATGTTGGATCTTTGTGTCCTATGGTCAGATCTACAGGTAGCCTGTACTGCAGGAGATAGACTCCCATCATCTCCTAATTGCTATGTTGACTTTAATCAGAGAATTTTGAAGCGACTGTTTTAAAATTATTGTTATTTATCTAATTTTATTTTTGTGGAACCCCCCTTACTATTTTCAATAGATGCAACATTCATACCAATGTAAAACTACTAAACAAAGAAAAATGGAGCTTGGTTACAAATTTAACTTGGCTAAATTGTAACAGAGATGTCAATGTAATGAAATATCTGTGAAACTGAGTAAACTAAATGCCATGGCCTGGGGATGTGCAAATTTTTACACTCAGATCTGCCCCTGTCCATCACTCTGATTTTGGAATAGTTTTATGAAAATAAGGACAAGGGGACAAGGTAGTTTGCATAGGCTGTTTTGCCTGAAGGAAGACCTTCTCAAAAAGCAGCTAATTTTATTACCAAATTAGGAAAACAACTATGAAGGTGACAGACATAAAGTAAACATATAAAATTGGATGGTTTGTGTACAAAAAGTTCTGAGTAAACTGTATCTGTGCTGAGTGGGGCATCACTTGATGTTTTTGATTCTCAATATGTAGTTTTCAACCATAAGCCATTTTACTATAAAAACTGAGATTGAGATGAAGAAGTATTTAATAGAAAATGTTGTTAAACTTTATACGCAGTTAAAAAGAGTGCAGCTAGTTTGAAAAACATTAAGCCTAATTCAGCAAATTGGAATAAATATTTTATGTATTTTATCCCCCTTAAAAAAAATATATTTAGACAAAATATACTGAGTAGATACTGAATCATAAAACATGGATGCATAGGCAAGGCATGAGCTTGTTGGATTACTTTGCTACTTCAAACAAAGTCATTGCATTTAGTTTGTCTATTGGAACAGAGGACTGTGATGGACATCTTGATTTGATTCAAGTCATGCTTAAGGATTGAGGAAAGCAGTCTAACTATATAAAACTATTAAAAACGTATACACTTCTTATCTAAATGTACCTGTATAAAACATGACATTAATGCCCCCTTCAATATTTTAACAATTTTGTAGTGGCCGCATTGCATCTCTTTTCCCTACCCAACCTCAAATTCGTATTAGTAAAATGGGCACTTGACATGAATAAATCAAATGTTAATTTTTGACGATAAGCCAATTAGATGAAAAGTCATTTTGATGTTTTAATTAATGACTTAATTTTAACGACAACATTAATAAAAGAAATGCAACAAAAATTATGGTGAAAAACTGTGAAGAAAATCACCAGGACAAATAAAGACGAGACAAAATCATTGGCTCTGTTGTGGCAGACAATCTAGATTGACAATTGCAATTCTCATCTCAAAACACTGAAGGTTGTTTTCTTTTATTTCTTTTTATTTGCATGTATCCGTTTGAAGATGCAAATCCTCTCTGTGTCCATGCATATTTCTCATAGGATGAGAATCTATCCAGAAAGGCTGGTATCGTAAAACCAGACGCCTGCTAGTGTCATGTTAGCATGCTAACCAAGACAAAAATGCTGTTAAGTTAAAGTTCAACAAAATGATGAGTGACATGGCAGTCTCGTCTTCACCAGCGCCCCATCAGGTAGGAAGAAAGAGGAGAGATGCTTTTGGTGGAAAAAATACAACCAAGCAATTTAGAAAGACACCTGAAGACACACCAGCCTACAGTGTATGCCATGCTAGATAAAATATAAACTATAACTAACGTTAGGTAAATCTTATGTGTCTTACCAACTGCTTTGCCTTTGACACCAGTGATAATTACCCCAGAGCATGATAATCACTCTGTGTATACCGTTTTTGTAAGCTAATGTTTGTTAAAGTTAATGTTAGCCACAGCAGACCTCTGTAATGTTATAACATAACTGACTCTTACAGGATGGCACTTGACGCTTCTTCTTCTTCTGATTATCATATTTTTTTTTCTCCAGCATTCAGGGCTTTTTGGGGGTCTTAACATGCTCAAAAAGTCATGAAAACCGGCTGACACATGACATTTTTCTGCACAGCTCATATATAAATGGAAAAATGTTGTGTTTTAGCATGTTTATTGTCTTTTAAGGTTGTTTTTAAAAGTAAATGCTTTTTTGTAAATAGATATTAAGGGCGACTGCAGTACTTGTCCATAAGTATTCACAGCCTTTGCCATGACACTCAAAATTGAGCTCAGATGCATCCTGCTTCCATTATTCATCCTTGAGATGTTTCTACAACAAGATTGGAGTCCACCAATGGTAAATTCAGTTGATTGGACACTTCAAAAAGGCACACGTATGTCTACTGTATATAAAGGTCCCACAGTTGACAGTGCATGTCAGTGGCACAAACCAAGCCTTATAGTCTGTTGACCTCTGAGACAGGATTGTATTGAGGCTCAGATCTTGGGAAGAGGAAACTTCTGCAGCATTTAGGGTCCAGGTGAACACAATGGCCTCAATCATAATTAATTGCAAGAAGTTAGGTGGCCTGGCCAAAGTGAGTGACCGGTTCTCCTCTCCACAGATTTCCCTACTCTCTATTGTGTAAAGCAGGGAAAGTAGGAGGAGGTGGTTTACATTAAGTCTACATGTCTTAAAGAAGATACACAGCATCTCTGTTTAATCAGAGACTACAAAAATGTTTTGGAAAACTGAGATCTATGAAAGCAAGACTTTTTTTTATTTTTAGAGTTTATCTTTCTTGCATTTCAGGTATGACTAAATATTTTACTTTGATCGTTTTAGTTCGATAGTTATTTCAGTTATTAAGATGAAATGGTGTAAAGAGCTCGACATGATTGGAAAGATTGATACTTTTAGCACATTTGTGCTGCTTAAAGCAGGAATGTGCAGACAGCTTTCTTCTTACAGCATACTTTATAAGTGATTTTAAAGTTAAGAATACCCACAAACCAAAATTTTACAAACACAGATTACTGCATAAAAATCATCAAAAACTTAAAAAACTACATTTAAATCAAATAATTAAATTGTGTAATATTAGTTTTTATCACACTTTATCTATTTAAGTTTAAAGTCATAAGGTTGCTTACATTAGCAACCTTAACAAGTCTTAACTACTTATGGGACATTGTTCATTCTCTTTTCCGGTGAAGTGAAGACGTGATGTTCACTTGTACACTATATGCAGTTCCCTTTAAACTGGACATTTTCACATCCTGCGGTTTGGAATCACACTTAACATGGCTGAACACCCTGTAAAGTATACTTCAGGGTACTTCAGGCCGATTGGAACGCACTTTAAGTGTGCATGCATCATTCGTACAGGCAACGTCCGTGCGTTTACTATAACACTGTGACACTTTTTATTTTGTGTTCAGGTGTAGTGACTGTTCTTTAGTAACCATACAGCAACAACAGCCCCTGTGAAAATTATTTTTAAAAAGGCTGTAGCAGTGCGGGAGATGAATCTGTTTAATGACAATGCAACATCACATAGGATCCACTCCTAACACAGTATGACTGCAGATCCCTGCTATTCATTATCACCCAAATGAGGATGGGTTCCCTGTTGATTCTGGTTCTTCTCAAGGTTTTTTCCTGCTGCCATCTCAGGGAGTTTTCCTTGCCACTGTCGTCCTCGGCTTGTTCATCAGAGATAATCTGACCATTTTGATTCATACACATTTACATTTCATACAAACTTAAATAATTCTTTTGATTGTGTAAAGCTGCTTTGCGACAATGTCAATTGTTAAAAGCGCTATACAAGTAAAAATTGTATTGAATTGAAAAGGAGGCAAAAGCAAGTTCACCATTAGAGAGGTTCCTTGTTAAAGATCCCGGTTTGCCAACAGAGTCTCTCTGTCAGACAGCAGTGATTCCATTACTGTTTGTGTGCGTGTGTTTCACAGAATTTGTTTAATAGAATTAATTTGTTTTAGTTAATTAATTAATGATTTTTTTATTTTATAGAAGCATTTTTAGGTTGTGGAATTTATTATCAAAGTTTCCATTATTTCTTATGGGGTCTTTGATATACAAGTGTTTTGAATTATAAGCATGCTTCCGGTACGAATTATTCTCGCAATCCAATAATTCGTTCCGGATTTTAAAAATAGATTTTTAACCTCTCTAATGAGACTTGCTTTTACTTTACATGCGCACACACATGTGTGTTATAATAAACAGTGCACATGCTGTATGCACATGCATACAGACAGAAAATAAAATGTTTTACGCGCACACACGTGGTCACAGTGTTATAGTAAACAGTACATGTGTGCAAGAATGTTGATTATACCAGTAAGAGACGAGCACCAAGACCCAGCAGGGAAGACGATTACCCACAATTCCGCAGCGCAAGAGAGAAAAATAATCGTTGGCTCAGTTGTGATCATGTGAAGCTCGGCATCAAAACAAGAAGCGCATGATACTTTGTACTTATAAACCAAGACTTGTAAATTGTCCAAGTCAAAATTTATTAAAAATCTTTGCTCGTCTTGCGGAATACTCACAAACTCGCAATTTGAGGTTTCACTGTACTTGAGTAATTTTTTTGGAAAAATTTTACTTCTATGAGTAGCTTTACTGCAGCATACTTTTTACTTTTGCTTGAGTAGATTTGTGAAGAAGAAACACTATTCTTACTTCGCTACATCCGGCTACACTCGATCATTACTTTTATAAACATTTATTTTACACATGCAGTCGATATTAATCTACCACATGACTGTTTCACTGATCAGATGCAGCAACAATAATCACATCACTCCGTTTGACCAATCAGCCGCAATCACAATAACCACATCTTCAGACAGTGTTCTATAAATTCATCCTAGACACAACTGCACACACTTCAGCATATTTAGATTAATTAATTACACAAAAATAACGTGTATTAATTTTAACGCATTTTAATCTCACTTATTTTTGCACCGCAGAACGTTTCTCACTGGATGAGTTTCGGCGGACCGATTATACTGGAGCACCAACTGGCGTTCAGACAGTAGCACACGTATAGCATTTCAGACTGTATATATATATATATATATATATATATATATATATATATATATATATATATATACACACAGTGGCTTGCAAAAGTATTCAGCCCCCTTGAACTTTTCCACATTTTGTCACATTACAGCCGCAAAAATGAATCAATTTTATTGGAATTCCACGTAAAAGACCAATACAAAGTGGTGTACACTTTATCCCTGTCCTGTCTGGTGTGTTCTTTGGACTTCATGGTGTTGTTGCTCCCAATATTCTCTTAGACAACCTCTGAGGCTGTCACAGAGAAGCTGTATTTGTACTGACATTAGATTACACACAGGTGCACTCGATTTAGTCATTAGCACTCATCAGGCAATGTCTATGCGCAACTGACTGCACTCAGATCAAAGGGGGCTGAATAATTATGCACACCCCACTTTTCAGTTATTTCTTTGTAAAAAAAATTAGAAATCATGTATGATTTTCATTCCACTTCTCACGTGTACACCACTTTGTGTTGGTCTTTCACGTGGAATTCCACTAAAACTGATTCATGTTTGTGGCTGTAATGTGACAAAATGTGGAAAAGTTCAAGGGGGCTGAATACTTTTGCAAGCCACTGTATATTATCAGTGACACTGATTTCACATTTTAACTGATCGTATTTAAAGAAGGATAATTAGTCATAAATTACTTTATTGATTAATTTTCTGTATAGATTTGGGTGGAGGATTTCCATTCTATTATATGTTGAATGATATTTCTTTTATCATAGCAAGTTTCTTAACAAGCCATCAGTGATGGAGCAGCATATGTACATTCTTCTGTTTTTGACAGGTATGGAATTGTGTGTGTGTGTGTGTGTGTGTGTGAGAGTGAGTGAGAGCCACAGCAAAGTTTTTGTGAAATGTTCAATGTACATAAACTAAAATGCATTTAGACCCTCTATACCGAAAAGTTCCAATTTAATTGCCAAATTTCTCATTTAAATGCTAACCTTGAACAAAACCTTTAAACCTCTTCTCCACAGGAGTTCTCCCCATTGTCTCATGCGTCCCCCGTAAATACTACTTGATCCAGCAGGGAAAAACTTGGAGTAAAGCTCAGGCTTATTGCCAAGCTGAACACGTGGATCTGGCTGTCATAGAAAGTAATGACAACATTGTTCATCTTCAGAATGAAGCAAAGAGACAACGCTTCAATTCTAGTGCTTGGATTGGAATGTACAATGATGCCAACAACTGGCGCTGGTCCATGGGTAATGAGCCACTGGGAAGTATGAGACCATGGAAACCAGGCGAGCCCAACAACTGCGGTGGAGTTGAATCTTGTGGTGTGATAACTTCATCCAATTGGAATGATTTTACATGTCCATCTTTATTACCCTTTGTGTGCTTTGATGGTAAAAAGCTTATATTCAGCTTTTGTGTGTGGGGAGATAGGGGTTGTCTTAATTAACATAATAAATAAATAAACATATAACTTAATAAACATTCTTGTTTTATTAAGAGGAATGTGTCCTCTCTGTGTTCTAATTAAAATCAAATATGCTTAAATCATAAATACTGTAACATGGGTGTTGCATGGGAGTTTGTAGAAAGGGTATATACGTGGAGGTAAATTGAACTAAGAAGTCTTTTAATAAAGAGAACTGAAAATGAACACTTCTGAACAGGAGAACACATAACACAAGATACTATATGCAAGGAGCCAAAACTACCTAGAGCTCACCCAACCAGGGAACTAACCATAGCCTGAAGCGAGTCATAACTTTGAGTTAAACACAACCCTGAGTTAAACATAAGAGCTTAACTAAGCGAGACATGAGATGCAGCTAAGACATGGACTAGGCTAAACCTTAGCTAGGTTAAACATTACCCAGACTAAACATTAGCTAGACTAAACATTGCTATGAGTAACCCGAGATGTGGAACTAAACTAGGATAGAATATAAGCAAGACAAGGGGGGTGTTCTTCGTACGTCGCTAACTCAGTTAGCTGGATTTGATTGTTGTGGATTTGTCCTGATCTTGGATTGTTTCGTTCTCCGATGCTCATCTCGCACTTGTTGTCATAGCAACATGTCCGTAAGCTTGAACCTGCTCGGTAGCAGGTTTATTTCATGTAAACAGGATTAAGGCTGCGCTCCTGCCGGGTTATGATTGGTTGAAATGGTGAGGTCACATCTGATTGGTTAAAGAGCACTGACGTGGACTGACTCACGTGGGGATAGAAAAGTATCGGCTTGCCATAATATATATATATATAATTGATATCAAATATTATATTAGAACATAAATTCATAGGTTTTCTATTATTATAATAAACTCTAGGCACGAGACAGCCCTCAAGACCATTAATTCAAATTCTTGTATAATGTTTATTTTGTAACACATTTATTTTTCAGGGATTCGTTATAAATATGCAAATATATATATACATATATATATATATATATATATATATATATATATATATATATATATATAGATAGATAGATAGATATGTATAATAAAAATACTTTTTTATAATGAAAAATTGGACAAAACTAATTTTATTATAAAGTATAAAAGTATACATGTTTTTGAAAAAAAATATTCATATTTCAATTTTTCCATATACAACATATTTATTTTCATATTTCTTATTTTATTTTATTGTCTCATGTAATTTGTAAAACATATGTGCATATTATGTTCTAATATAATATTTGATAGCGATTATGTGTGTGTGGTGGTGCGGGGGGAATCCATGGCAGGGAAGCATTTCAGCGCATAACAGGTGTTATTAAAAAAATTTAGCTTGTTCTTTTGTCATTTCGTCAACCAATCAAAGGGCTTGTGATCAGTGTTTCTACTGTCGATGCATATCGCCTTTTAAACCAACACACGAACGCGCAATAATCCTAGACAACTCAATCCGGCCAAACTAATCATCAACAACAGGTGTGCTGGAAGAACCGACTTAGCCGGAGCGTAATTAGCACGATGATCTCATCTTAGATGTGTCAATTCATCCCGGATGTTTCAAGCGACGTACGAAGAATACCCCCAAGGACCATGAAACTGAACTGAAACAGACTATTTATAGCAAACATAATTAGCTAATCCTCGGATCAGGTGTGCTCCCATCACCTGACCGAGGTGCACTCTGGGAACCGAAGTTCAAAGGAAAACAAGAAAACACAAAAGAACACATAACGGAGCCTGGGAGCATGGTGCCATCTGGTGCTTAACTGTGGCAAATACCACATACACAAAACCAAATTATTATTACGAATTTAGATATTTAGTGCACTTAGCAAAATGGTGGACAAGCAAAGTTTTTGTGAGCCCCCTTACAAAATCCCCTGACTTGCTCGTTTATCAAGATTATTATTATTATTATTATTATTATTATTACTACTATTTGACCTAAGTAATAAAATCTTATGACCTACTAATGTATCCAAAATACAATAAATGCTCATTTTAATTATCATATATGGTAATCATATTTATTTATTTATTATTTTTTTACAGGCAATACAACCAGTAACAGTAGCTACATTTACATCTCGAGGGCATTGTCATGGCTTGGAGCTCAGACTTATTGCAGATTTTATTATACAGATCTGGCCAGTGCTAGAAATGCAACAGAAAACTCAATTATAATGGGACTAGTCTCTGGCTACACTTGGTTTGGTCTGTTCAGAGACACATGGAAGTGGGTAGACGGAACCAGCTTCTCTACCATCAGCTGGATGCCTGGAAAACCTAACAATGCCCTGGGGAACCAAAACTGTGGTTATTTAAGTAGCAGTCAGGCTGTTGATGCACAGTGCACAAACACAATGCCTTTCTTCTGTTATTCATGTGAGATGAGGTTTCATGCAGTCTCATATTTAAAAATTTTAAGCATATATTTAAGTATATATTCATTGTGTGGTCATGTGCATGCTTGATTCCATCTTTAATTTCTGTGTTTAGTAAACACAGGACGACGACAAATCCTAAAGGTAAAGGTTCAATCCAGTGAAGGTGTGAATGATGCAGTGAAGAATGTCACACTTCAGCAGGTTTGTCGAATTCTCTATATGATTCCATTAACATTAGAAGCGCCGAGCACGGTCATTTTGACCGCAAGGGGAAAAAAAAAAAAACTTCACACTCGATCAAAATCCAGGACTCCTTTCATGACTTTTCCTAGATCTGTGAGCTTAATCACCCTGTATGCTTAAATTTTCAAAATCGCACCAGTAAAAGCCAGTATAAAGCTATTTTGCTCTTAATTACGTGAAATTCCTGACAGCTGTGTGGCGGCGTGACGTTTCCTGCCTTTTCCAACCTGCGATTCTCATTATTCTCAGCAGGTGGTGCAAGGAATCGTGCATACTATCTATGCGTCATTCAGTGAGTATATGGAACTATCTCAGGTTTCACTCCATATATCCATTTTATATATATATATATATATATATATATATATATATATATATATATATATATATAAAATGTGCTTCCGTGAAATATCGACAATTCGCCATTCATTCCCGCATTGATAATCTGTGATATTTTATAAGGAGATTTAGGGATTTAGCTCTAGTTAATTTTATAATGTTTTAAGAAAATTTATTAGTTCGTTCAGTCTATTTGAAGCTTCTGAACATCCCGGATGTTTTTTTTTTTGTGTGTGTGACAGTGCCTGAGGATATAAAGCTTTATTATTGTGTTTGAATAAATCAGATCTACCACAAACTGAACAACTTCACTTTTCCGGTATGGTAACATAAGCACCTCGGATACCTGTTGCTGCTGCTGTGGAAATATTATGTTACTGATATTAAATATAGAATATATATTGAAACAAAAACTAATACCATTATGAAATATATAACTTATTGAAACATTTATAACTTATCGAAAATGATTCGATTGATTTACAAGATGTATGCTATATAATACTAAGGGTTTCCGGGGGTATGTGTTTCGCCTGCCATGTGGGAGACATGGGTTTGATTCCCAGCCGGTGACCAACAACAATAATGCTAATTGGGTTTCTAAATTAAGTTGGAATGTTAATTATTGTGTCCTATTTATACGATGTCCTCGATAATGATTATAATAAATATATAAATAATACAGTAAACAACAAACACTGGCTTTTGAAAAGTGAAAGTGAGTGCAGATGGAGCAGGAGCAGCGATTCAGTTCTGAACACGCTTCCGTGAAATTATCGCTTGGACCTTCCTTCCTACGTCTATCGGCAAACTTCTTGAAATGAGAGACTGCTCTGGAAATCTGCACATGTGCATCTTCCCATACTCTTTCTGCTCTTCGGAACCACTGATCCACCATGGGAACTTCGGTGGGAGTGGCGTCCCAGGGACAGAGCGGAGGTTGATACCCGAGGATACATTGAAACGGCGTCAGGCCGGTAGCGGAGTGGATGAGCGAGTTCTCGGTTCCGTACTCAGCCCAAAGTAGCCAGTCGGCCCAGTCATGCTGTCGGCTACTACAATATGCTCAAAGATATCTCCCAAGTTCCTGAACAGTCCGCTCTGCCTGTCCATTAGACTCGGGGTGATAGAACGGGGTGGGTGGTGAACGGTGGTCCCCAACTTCTGGAAGAACGCTTTCCAGACCCTGGCGATAAATTGAGGACCACGATCGGAAAGAATATCTTCGGGGATGCCGTAGTAACAGAACACGTGTTCAAAGAGGGCCTCGGCCACCTGAATGGCTGACGGAAGCGAACCAAATGGGATGAAGTGACACCCCTTCGAGAACCGATCGACCACGACCATAGTGTACCCTTTAGACACCGGCAAATCCGTGACGAAGTCAACAGCGATGTGTGACCACGGTCTGTTCGGTGTCGGTAGGGGCATTAATTTCCCAACTGGGAGGCTACGTGGTGTTTTAGTTGTAGCACAGACGGCGCAAGACGAAACAACTGTCTTTACGGTCGCTTTCATTTTCGGCCACCAGTATTTTTGCGTGAGTGCGTTGAGCGTGCGTGCCACACCGGGGTGTCCTGAGGACAGATTTGTGTGAGCCTGTATTGTGATTTGTTCCCGTAGTGACTCCGGCACATAGACTCGATCTTGGGGACACCCGGGGGGCACGCGATTTTCACGCCCCCACCGGGTTATCTCCTTGTCGAGGTCCCACGTGACCGGAGCGACCACGAGTGGTGCTGTTAAGATGGGCTCTGGATTTTCGGTGGGGGTGGGCGCTGGATAGTACCGCGACAACGCATCCGCTTTTAGGTTTTTGGAACCGGGGCGATATGTGATGTGAAAATGAAAGCGAGTAAAGAACAGCGCCCAACGGGCTTGTCGCGTGTTTAATCTTTTAGCCTGTTGGATGTACTCTAGATTACGGTGATCGGTTAATACCACGAAGGGGTGTTTAGCTCCCTCCAGCCAATGTCTCCACTCCTCTAACGCCGCCTTGACTGCGAGCAGTTCTCGATTACCGATATCATAATTTTGTTCAGCAGGTGTCAGTTTTCGAGATAAAAACGCGCAAGGATGGTGTTTCTCGGGTTGCCCGTGACGTTGGGACAGCACCGCCCCGAGCCCCACCTCTGATGCATCAACTTCAACTATAAATGGCTTCTCGGGGTCTGGAAGCCGTAAGACAGGCGCTGTAGTGAACGCCGCCTTCAATTTTCGGAAAGCACCCTCTGCCTTTGCATGTTTTAGCGCATCGCTTTGACCATGATCGGATGCGCGCATGAGCCCAATCAAAATTGGGATTGTGGAAACTGAGCCAGGGGAGACCCAGCACGACGGAATGGTCCACCTGAGGAAGCACGAAGAAATTTATCTCCTCAGAATGGCCGGGGAAAGTTAACCGCAGGGGTACTGATATGCCTGTAAGTGGCGATTGACTAAGTGTGTGCCCATCCAGAGCTTTAACTGATATCGGGGATGGAAGCTTCGACACAGGAGCTTGCAGCGCGGAAAGGAGAGAGGCGGAGATGAGGTTGCCAGCCGATCCGGAATCTATTAAGG
Source organism: Channallabes apus (assembly GCA_030522415.1). Classification (NCBI taxonomy): domain Eukaryota; kingdom Metazoa; phylum Chordata; class Actinopteri; order Siluriformes; family Clariidae; genus Channallabes; species Channallabes apus. Next base: position 24,311,850 of record CM060104.1, read on the forward strand.
GAGAGACAGACATAGAACGATTACGAAACGAAATACGTGCAGGTATACAGAAGGGTGTGTGTGTGCGTGGGGGGGTGCGAGGCGTTACTTTTAGTAATGGACATTCCTTTACGAGGTGCTTGTTGCCTCCACAGTATAAGCACAGCCCAGCTGTCATCCTGCGCGATCGCTCTGACGCCGATAGGCGTGACGCGGCGATGTCCATCGGCTCGGTGGTCCAGGTGCCTTCATGCTCGGGGGTAGGCTGCTGAGGGGGGCTGGAGCGGCGGCGTGGTGCTGTGCGTGGGGCGGCGCGGGGCGGAGGTCGGCGCTGCTGTCCGCATAGATGCTGATCCAGTTTGATAGCTAGGGCTATGGTGTCCTCTAATGAGAGTTCAGTGTCTCTGCACGCGAGTTCCAGCTGGATATCCGCAGTTAATCCATCTCGAAAGCGAGCCAGCAGGCTCTTCTCACACCACCCGCTTTCCGCCGCCAGCACCTGGAAGCGCACCGCATAGTCAGCAACCGATGTATTTCCTTGACTCACCCTCAGCAGCTGTTGTTCTCCCGATCTGCCCTGGTCCGGGTGGTCGAAGACAGCGCGAAGGGCTTCGATGACCCGCCGATACCTGGTGATCGCTACACCTCCGGCGCTCCACACCGCTGTCGCCCAGTCCATCGCTCTTCCTGTTAGATGCTGTGTAACAAAACTCACTTTTTGGGAGTCAGTCATGTTTGGGAAATCCTCGAGATAAAGTTCACAAGCCAGTAGAAATTTTCGGCACCCCTCGGGGTTGCCTCCGTACCTTTCAGGTGGCACTGGGCGTGGCCTCGGAGGTGTCGCGTTCGCTGGGGGAGCCGCCGGAGGGAGCTTCGATGTCGCGTGCTGTGTCACGCTGCATGCCAGGTCGTGAACGGCTCGCGCCAGACTGCTGATCTCCTGCTGCTGGGCTCGTAGGTATCCGTGGAGGCGAGTGTCTTCATCCGGCAGGGGTACACCTGCTGCGTCCATGAAGGTCCGTTCATCTGTCATGTTCCTGGATTATTCAATGAGGACGCAAGATACAGGTTCAAGTTCAAACTCAGATTCACGTTTTATTTTCTCTTCTTAAATTAAAGTTCTTTTCCTTTTTTAAAGTCTTGGTGAAAATCTCAAAATAAAAAAAACAAACACAAGCACGTATCACACGAAACACAATAAACAAAAAACGGGGAAGCTCCTCAGGGAACCTCCTCAGGCTGGGTCTGCAGGCGGGCACGGTTACACAAGCACAGTCCTTTCCTTCCAAGAAACACACAGTAGTAATCACTCGAGATAATGGCGCTCACGCCTCACGTATCAGCATTGACTTTAATCCAAGATACCTGTTATGACAGGTCTTACCCCGACCCTGCAGACTCTGCTCAGCCCTGAGGAGGAGACACGCACACACGGAGAGGTGAGGAGACACAAAGCAACATAACGTGAAGTCAACAGTGAACGGACAAACGTGTCCGGATCTGACTGGCATTTATAGAGACACACGAGAGAGTGACACAGGTGCACATCATTCTGTTGATGAGGGGAAGACATACCACATTGACACACTAGGGGGGGACAAGGTGCAGCTCAGTAGTCCGGAGACCCAGATCGTATTTCCCCGGACCGTGGTGGCACAGATGTGACAAGTATTATATAGCATACATCATGTAAATCAATCGAATCGTTTCAATAAGTTATATATATTATAATGGGATTAGTCTTTGTTTCAATAAATATTCTATATTTAATATCAGTAGCGTAATATTTCCACAGCAGCAGCGACAGGTATCCGAGGTGCTTATGTTACCATACCGGAAAAGTGAAGTTGTTCAGTTTGTGGTAGATCTGATTTATTCAAACACAATAATAAAGCTTTATATCCTCAGGAGGGTCATTACATTGTTTTAGCGATAATTTCACGGAAGCGAGTTCAGAACTAATCTAAAGCACTGTCACACTAAAAAAACATCCGAAAAGTTCAGAAGCTTCAGATATAATGAACAAACTAATTAATTTTCTTAAAACATTGTAAAATTAAGTAGAGACACTGTATAAGTAGGTCACACTGGCCCGGCGCTTCTAGTGTTAATACCATTCTCCTTCCAGTGACTACAACCAGCACCTGTGGCTTCATCATGCGCTGTCCCATATGCAAACACAGCCTGTACTACAATCACAATCTGACTAGTTCTGTTCAGTTTCTGTAGAATTTTACAGTATCCTGTTTTATAACAACCTCTATATTTAACTATTTTTAATAACAGTTGTCTTCTTCTGTTTATTAGATAAAGCAAAGACTGATGGATCATGGGATGGCAGAGAACATCACAGTGAAATGGAGAGAGAACCCAGATGGACAGGTGTTTGACAGTGAAAAAGCAAATATAATTGGGGAAGAAAATGAGTGCTAGTGAATTTACTGAAATGTTTTGCTGATACTGTCCTGTTATAGCTAACATGTAATAGAAGTCCACTTTACTCATAATCAGTGGTGGACAATAATTAATAGTTTACTTAGGTGTTTCTTTTCTAGGCAACTTTTTGCTTTTACTCCGCTACATTTCACAGAAAAATATTATACTTTCAGCTCACTGTACTTAAATGTTTTTTTTTTTTTTTCATTCATAAGTGCTTCACTGGCATGCTCCTGTGCTTCAACCTGTACATTGCTTTTTTCATTTATAATTAAGAAAGAAGGAAAGAAGTATGTCATAGTATGTAGTGGAGTAGAAAGTATAATAGTTTGCTCATAATCAGTGGTGGGAATGTATGGGGTGATTTATTTAGGTGTTTCTGGGTGCAATTTTTTCTCCACTACAATTTTTACTCCACTAAGTTTTATAGTAAAATATTATACTTCCTACTCCACTACATACTATGGCATATTTCCTTCCTTCTTTCTTAATTATAAATGGGGAAAAAAACAATGTACAGGTTGAAGCACAGGAGCATGCCAGTGAGGGTACAGTGCACACTTTATTTTGGTTGATTTGCTTGGACCTGTTGCTTGCACCTATTAGCTGTACCTATCTAGCAAACACAGTACATTACTATATCTAACTCACCAGTTCATCTACCCTCCAGCAGGAATTTTAGGTTGTGAAATATTGGAAGAGCAATGGTATTAGATTGTTTTTAATAATCAGAATTACTCTGATGAAATGACATTGGAACAATGTTGAATATGATGATGATTGGATAATGAATGCCCCTAACCCAGTGTTGCTAAAACAACTTCAAAACAACAGCCTGAGTGGAAATGGAACTTCGATGACTGTGGTGAGAGCAGGGCATGTTTACCACTAGCCCACTAGGGGGCATGCTGTTGATGTTACAACAAGTGCCACAAACACCCTTTTATAGAATAATTTGGGAGCTAAGATGCACCTCATGGTACTATTTCTGAAAGAAAAGAAAATGGAGGTAACTTTATATGTGGCATGCTCATGTTCTGTGGAACATGAGGAAGCTGTCATATCCACCAGGATATCTGACAGAAATTCTAAACCATGTTAGAAACTTAGGGGACCATGGATGTGGTCATATGTTGTGTGAGTGGATGTTAATCTGAATAAATGCCTTAAGTAAAGGCAACAATACTGATGTTTTGACATTGTGTTTTGGTTGTTCCTTCAATGTTATGTAAATGTCATTTTATTTACTCTATTTTGTAGTTACTACATTGCAACCCAATACATCAGTAGCACAGGCTGAAGCTAATAATCACTTAAAGCTTTATTAATTTTCATTAGATATATAGCTGTTTAAAGTTTTTTTGTGTTTTCTGATACTGTCTCTAGATTGTGTTAACTTTTACCTGCTCCTACAATACTTCCTCTGACTGTCTTTAAAACTGCCCCACCCATGTGTCTCTGGATTTCTAAAAAAAACATGGGCATATCTCATGCACTTTTATGTAGTAGCAGATGTGAGTGATGTGTATTTGATTTGTATACCCTCAGGAAATGGCTAAATGTTAACACTTGAACTTGAGTAAATAAAATGTACTTGGACTCATTTTGCATGTACTGTAGCTGACGATGCTAAAACAGTTAGCAGGTGTGGTGGAAATTCTGAAAACAATATAAAGACAAGTAATCCATACACTGGGTAAGAGCAAAGTAACAAAGGTTTTATTTTAAACTTCTGCAGAAGGACCAGTCTCATACAGCAAACAGTTGCAGCATAGAGAAAGGTGATCTCTTTCTCTAGCTGACCTATTTTATACACAAACATCTCTGTTAACATAATCAACCGTACATGAAGTTCCTACATTCAAACTCATGACTCTTTATCTGCCCCAGACTAGATGTCCATACCTTATCATTTATTCAGGGACAACTACAATCAGGTTGTTTCTATTCTGTTCCCGGCCTTGTGTCTCTAAGCTTCGACAAACAAGTTCAAACTTCTAACCTCTACGTTACACACTTACTACAAGGATCAGAATTAATACATAATTAAAATATGATTTTTCCATTACACAGGTGAGGTAGAGTTTTAAGTATAACCTCTGCTAAACTATCAAACAATCCAGTGTCTCAGTACGCCATTGAACTTTTACTCAAGAGGAAATAAAAATGGAGACTTCTTACCGCAGTGATATTTTACCCAGGAGATCTTTACTTTTATGCAATACAGAATCTTTGTATCTCATTCACCTTCTTTTTTTGTCTTTCGGATCTTCCCTTTCAGGGGTTGCCACAGCAAATCATCTGCCTCCATCTATCCTTATTCTCTACATTCTCTTCTCCCACACCATATAACTTCATGTGCTTTATAAATCTCCTCTTTGGTCTTCCTCTAGACCTCATGTCTGGCAGTTCCAACCTCAGCATCCTTCTAGCAATATATTCACAATCTCTACTCTGAACATGTCCAAACCACCTCAATCTGGCCTCTCTGATTTTATCTCCAAAACATCTAACATGTCCTCTGTCCTTCTAATGAACTCATTCTTGATCCTATCCACTCCTAAAGAGAACCTCAACATCTTCATCTCTCCTACCTTCAGCTCTGCCTCCTGTCTTTTCTTCAGTGCCACTGTCTCTAAGCCGTAGGGCATCGCCGGTTTCACGAAACGAAATGTGATCCCCCGCGATGACGCAGTTAACGATGCCCCGCCCCATAAACGCCCACATGCGCTTTCTAAAAAGATGGTTGCAATGCTGTATAATTCCGCCAGATGGAGCATTGACTGACAAAGTTAACTGCAGTGTCCAGGAAGCCCAATACCGTATCTTTAATATACACACAGTTCTTGTATTGTCAACATAGTTTCATAAATAGATGACATGGTAAAAAACAACAACAACAAACCGATTAATAAAACAGATTTGTTAAATCACTCAATACACAACCCATGATGATTATGCTATTTATTATTTAATAATGACTTAATAAAACTAGTTAGTGAAATATATTTTAAGACATCCTGAAATGATCATTAAAGACACGGTAGCGGCTGTAATTTGTCTGTACCGATCATTGTAGGTACGGAATACACACGCGGGCTATGTACAGTATTTTACATTACGGTGTATTTTACCTCGTTCCATTTAATATAGTGATAGATAATATTTTGCTGCAAAGTAAAGCTCAAAATGTAAGGTCTGCTTGGGTTTGTTTTCGTTATATTTTTGATGATGTTTTTTTTCACTGATAGTCAACAAGTGGCATAAGAAAGGCAATTAATGGCGCATGCAACCTGGAATAAATATCTGCCCATATGGATCAGTATTTCTTTAGTCATTTAATCATGCATAATGCTCCCCCGTCAAAAAATCTGATGGGGCATTAATCACTTATCACAACTGTAAATGGATGCAGCAGCAGAGACACATTAAATCCCCATAAACACTTGGAAACAATAGTAAAAAAGTTCCAGAGGGTTAGCGCCTGTTATACTAATGTATTTTTACAGATTTTTTACTGCTTATATTTCGGCGCAATCGGTTAGCGCGTGATACTTATAAAGCAGTCCAGGTGAAGCAATGCCGAGTTTGAGCCTCACCTAAAGCACCCAAAGCATTTTACTGTATATCGCACTGTGTATGTGACAAATAAAATTTTAATTTGAAAGTAAAGCTTAAAATTTAACTTCTGCTTTGGTTTGTTTTCGTTATATTTTTGATGTTTTCGCTGATAGTCAAATTGGCATAACAAATTGATTAACGGCGCATAATATCTGGAACAAATATCTGTCGATACGGATCAGTGTGTCTTTAGTCATTTAACCAGCATAATGTCCTACATCAAAGATCTGATGGGGCATCAATCACTTATCACAACTGTGTATAGTTATGGCAGCAGAGACAGATTTAATCCCCATAAACATTCACACTTGAAAACAAAACTAACAGAAGTAAACAGTTCTAGAGTGTTAGTGCCTGTTATCACAGGACAGGAATCACCTACAGGATACTACTGTATTTTTACTGCTCATATTTTTTACCCTAGTTTCATTTGGTTTTACGCGATTTCATGTGTTATTTGTGTGTGTCTGTGTGTGTACAGTGTGTGTGTGTGTGTGTCGTGTGAGTGCGAGAGATAGCGTGAGAGCGCGTGCGCGAGAGAGGGCTTACATGGTGATTTATCCAAGGTTACTAAAACCTGGCTTACTACTTATAAAACATTATTTCAATTTAACTCATGGGTCTCAATCACAGATGACACGACAAATTATATACTCTGAAACGTTCATTTGAACATTTAAAAATATATACCTAAACATAAATACTAATGTTATCATGGTGTAAATTATTAACATTACGTTAGGTCCTGCCCTTAATTAATTCATATTATACAGGTGTCGCCATTAAAAACGCACGTTTCGAGAAAAGGGATCCCGTGACTTGCCGCGGCTTTGCGCGGCTGCGTGCGGGAAGCTGTGAACATGCCCTTCATTACCTGTAGGGGGCAGTCGTGTTTCAGTCTGAAGTATTGTGTGTCTACTGAAGCCGAAAATGTGTGCAAATTAAACCGCCCATGCGTGTTTGGAGACGCTGTGCCCGCGCTGTGTATCAGTCGGTTGGGAATCATCATGGAGGTACAACACGGCGTGGCTGGAGCTGGAGTTTGTCGTGTTTGAGGTAAGTTTAGCTTTCTTTTTTGGATGTGATTCTCGCTTTCATGACTCCCAATTAATGTTCATCTTAATCTCAGGACGTACAATTAGCAATATTTCAGTTTTTAATGGTGTGGAGATTCACAAAACACCGTTTTCGTGTAAAAACCTGAACCTACGGAGCCTCCCAGGGGTCCTGTGGTGAATAAATAAATAAATAAAATAATAATGAACCGAGCACGCGGATTAATACATCGAGATGTGTGTTTCTTACCCCCACACCTCGTGAAAAACGGCGTGTTCAGACAAAGGCTCCCAGTGAGATGCCATTTCTGAACAAACTGAGTCGTGTGTGTTAAAGCATTAAATGGTAAAAGAGCACTAGCAATAAACGTTTTTTTTTCTGAAGCCGAACTTTATTAATGAGTTACGAGTAAAGAACCTGTACATATGTTCATACAGTATTGACAGCAGCTCTAATTTGTCTAAATCGCATTGCAGACAATAAAAATAAGTCGAGTCATCCTGTGACCCTGCATGCTTAATCTTTCCACACATGATTCTTGCTTCTCACTTTTTCCTTAATCCCTTGCTGATCTATCTTGTATTTTTCTAACGGTGTCAGAAACTTTGTGTTAGTAGCACTGCTTGACATGCTTGATGCCTTCCTCTTTTGTAATTTGCTTTGGATAAAGGCAAAACTTACAAAAGATGAAGAAATGCCTAAATGTAGTTGTACGAATAAAAGATTATGTAATGATACAATGTAAATATTTTCACAGAAACAAAGCGTAAAGATGAGACATGAATCTGAAGAGGAACTCTTTGATGATTGCCTGGTAAAGCATTGTTTTCTTATTAATTATACAATTTATTAATACCTTGAATATAGTGTTTGTTGCATTGGACAGAAGCATATAAATGCAAATGAATATATAAATCTGAGTAATTATTGAACAAATTTTCATGTTTGGACTAACCCTTTAAATACAAACTCAGCATTCATCATAGGATTTCCTGACACTGTAAAGGTGCAGAGTAATCTATGGAGTGTAGCCATCTCATGCCATGTTTTACAATGTTTTAGTGATGCAAGATTATTGCTAAAGCAATTTAACCCAAGTTTAACAATCTGAAGTATATGAAGTGATGGTCATTTTTTATTATCAATTATTTTTATTATTATTTTTTTCTCTGTGAAATGAAGTCAGCACAGGTTGAAGCAATTCAGATTTTTTTTTTGTTTCTCAAAATAAATTATTTATTTTCTTGTACATTTTATGCAGGGGGACAGACGAAGTGATGCCAGTATGCACCTTCTTAAAATCCTTGTCGTCTGTGCTGTTGAAGGGGAAGAACCGGTTGGTGTATCCATAATCCTTGAAGGAGAGGAAATTTTGCAAGAATGTGGCAATAGCCCCGAGCGCTGCGCTACACATTTGAGCTATTTTCAGAAAGTTCTTCTAAAACTTGATGGGATTAAGCTATCACCAAAAGTGCAAGCTTTAAAGATGAAGTTATCTTAAAACATTTGATTTGGCTTGACTACAAGTCTTTACATGTTGTGTTTACATGTTCAGCTTAAAATGTTTTAATGCGTTATGGTTTCAATGGCATACTTTTAAGTGCACTAGTCCAGAGTGCTAATTTGAATGTTGCAACTTCACTGCTTCAGAGGGCTATTAAGTTTTAACGTTTATTCTACAGTTTGTTTAATGTATTTTCTGCTGTATTTTATTTCTAAATGAATGCTGTATTTTATTTATTTATTATTATTATTATTATTATTTTACACAATTTTGTTTAAAACAAGTATTTCAGGCGCTGGTGCCGTGCAGTTGTTTCTAAGGATGCAAAATTTAGCTGAATGCACTTTTATTAAAAAGACAACCTGTATCTAGACTGTGAATGTCACAAATATTTGGTAATGATGGTGAATAAACTGTTTAATTATATTTTGTCATTTATGAAAGATTGTGATAGATGAAATAATTACTTAAGTTTCTTTCCAAAATATAAATTAGCAATGTTTACATTATTATCGGGAGTAATATAAATTGATAAAACCAAGTTAAGGGAAAATCTCACAAAACAAAATGATAGTAATTTCATAAAATTAAGGTTCCTGCTGATACAACAATGAATTAACTTTACTTGATTATTTTAAATAAATCTAATTTGTGCATTAAATATAGTTATGTAACTTTTACTTGATTTCTTTAATTGTTAATTTAATTAAGTAAATTTTACCTGACAATTACGGGTGAGTTTTACTTAGGCTGAATCACAATTCTATTTTCTTCCCCTTGTCCCTTGAAACGAAGTGGAAAGGGGAAGGGTTTAAATATTTCCCCTAAGAAATGGGACACCACTACAACACTTATACGTCATCATACGTTGTCGCTAGTTCCTAATGTTACGTCAGAGGACATGCGCCGATGTTTATCACACATTCCAATAAGAGAGAGATTACTCACTCCCAAAGGTTTTTTGCGCCGTATTTCGATTTTTGAAAAAGTTGCTCATTTTCACCACGAAAACGGATGAGCCTTCGGGTTTCCTCAGCCGTCCCTATACAGAATATAAATTACAAAACTATGGTCACGTTGCAATAAGTAAGAATAGTGTAAGCCCCGTTCATTTACATGTACACATATGGCCGTAAGCTAAACAAACAATGCGTTATCAAATGCTCGGCAAACTGCCGTGTTAATGAACTTTCATATGTGTTTGTAGCATGCAGTAAAGTGTATGTGACATAAAAATATATATTTGTAATATCGTGTATTCTGTGCTATCTGCTAGCAAACTTTAGCGATTTTTTTTGCAAACGTTTCTTTACAGAACATCACCATAAACACAAACACAAGACTAAAGGTAATATACATATAATGAAAACTTGTCATAAAAATCCTTATTAATGGCAAAAATTAACATTTATAGGTCTGCTTGCTCGAGTGAGCAGCCATGTTGAAAATTTCGCTTAGCCCTTCGTTTGAAGTGAGGTCCCGAAAAATCTTCGTTTGGAGGGCTATCTGGCCCTTCCCCCTCCCCCTACACCTCCAACCAAAAGAGAAATGAGACATCACTACCCCTGCACGTGAACGCGCCAAATGGAAGGGTAGGGGGAAGGGGTAGAATTGGGATTCAGCCTTAATATTGGAGCAATAAAATTTACTTAAAATCTATGTGTCCAAATTGTTACGAGGATTTTATCAAGTAAATCTTACAAGATAAAACACGAATATATATATATTTATTGTGTGTGTGTATGTGTGTGTGTATGTGTGACCGGTGCAAGGGTCAACTCACACGTCCTATTCCATTGTCACTCATATTGCCGTAGTTTTTAGAGCCCTAAAACAGCATTCGCTAGTAAGTAAGTAAATAAAAGACAAATGAATAAATAGTTTTAAATTATTTATATACAGGGGCGTAGATTTAGGGTGGACGGAGGGGATGTGTCCCCACCAATATCCTCCGACCATTGAAATGTCCCCACTAATAATTTAATCCACTTTTTTTTTTTATCGTTCTGTCAACATTAACCTAGACACGCAGAAAGGGATAAATCACGTTCTCTCCTTGAGTCCTCCCGCCCACAAAACAAATATGAACATTTTGATTGGCTGTGCCTTTCCCTGCTATCATGTGATAGACTATTGGCAGCGCCAAATGCAGTGGACTCACATTCATTACAGCAGGGCAGGTTATAGTCTGTGAATACGAACTTAAAACTAACAGCAGATTAAACAGCTAAATGTATAAATATGATCCCTGTCAGTCTCCTAATCTAATGACTGTTTGTCAGAAATCAGTATTGTGAAAGAAATTGATAAGCTACTATACAAATATTGCCATATGGCTAGAATTTTGTTGACACCAATAGACAATCCACTTCACACAAATAGTTTTTAAAATGCATTCATTGACTTGGCGAACATTAATGATTTGATTCGAGGTTTGCACACTAAGACTCAGAAAAAGTGAAATAAAATGATTGCTGTTTAAATGGCATGTGTTTATCCTGTTTTGTCAGGTGACAGAACCTAAACACCTGTGCTGTATATCAGACAGCGATGGAGAGAGTGTAGATTACACACAGGTGCTCACTATTTAGTCATTAGCACTCATCAGGCAATGTCTATGGGCAACTGATTGCACTCAGACCAAAGGCGGCTGAATAATTACACACACCCCACTTTTCAGTTATTTATTTGTAAAAAAAAAAATGTTTGGAATCATGTATGATTTTCGTTCCACTTCTCGCGTGTACACCACTTTGTATTGGTCTTTCACGTGGAATTCCAATAAAATTGATTCATGTTTGTGGCTGTAATGTGACAAAATGTGGAAAAGTTCACGGGGGGCGCAAATACTTTTGCAAGCCACTGTAGTTGTCCTGAGATTTAACATTGTTACCAGTAATAGGCTGAGGCATTCTCTGTCCATGCTCATAAGGAATCCCTCAATGTTTTTCAATTAGGGGACAGAAGCAGATCAGCCATGTTGTAGTTCAGGTGAAGAGGCGAGGTCACAGGAGGTCAATCTGAATGTTGATTATATATATAACATATAATATGTTTCCATGTATTATACATGTTGATTATACTAATATTTAGCATTATGAGGAGTGATAGGCTGAGGATGTAAGTGATTCATTAGTGTTTTTGGCAAAAGTTTTGAACTGTCATTTCACTTTTTTGTCACGCTATTTCATCAGGTGGCAATGCTGTCCGGTCCTAGTGCAGTCAGAGGGGAAGAGTTAGGGTCAAAGCCATTGTTCACCCCCAAAAAAACTTTACTCACTATTTACTCCTTAAGTGGTTCCAAACTTTAATGATTTTCTTTATTTAGTTGAATACAAAATAAGATATTGGGGGAAAAAGCTGAAAATATTGACTTCCGTAGCAGGAAAAACAAATACTATGTAAATCAATGATTACAGGTTTTCAGCATTCTACAAAATATCATCTTTAGTGTTTATCAGAAGAAAAAAAGAACAGCCTGGACAATATTGATGTCAAACAAATATGCCAGCAGTTTATTTCTGTTAACGAGAGGCGAAGGCATGTTTTTGTCTCCTTCATATAGAAGCAATAGGCATTGAGCTGTTGTGTGGTACTGTACCTAGTAGTTCATGTTTAGATGTAATCTACTTTTATATATATACAGATGATTGAGATGTTTCATTTGCACTAGGGCTCAATAAAGAATAGTTTTTATTTTATTAAAGACTATCTTTTTGTCAGTTATTAAACATTCCTTTAACTTTACACTATTCCTTAATTTAACTTAATGAATTGCATTTCGAGTGGATTAATATCGAAGCATTGCTAGTATTAATGTAAAGTGATTTCGCACCATATTAAGAAAAACATGTATTCAGTGGAATACATGTATATATATATATATATATGAATATATATATCAGAATCAGAAAGAGTTTTATTGCCAAGTACGCTTGCACGTATAAGGAATTTGTTTTAGTGACGGAGCTTCCAGAACAAAAAATACAAATGACAAGACAAAAACAGCATGACGCAAAAAAAAAAAAAAAAAAAACATTTTTTAAATGGTTGACATCAAATGGAGTACGATGTGAGATACCTTTAAATAAGTTACATAAATAATATATATACATGGAAATATAATTAATATTTTCGTGTTTAATTACAAAAAAAAATAATTTAATGGTTAGTGATTGTTGCAGACATTTACACTATTTTTGAGAACTATTAAGTTCTCCTTCAATGTGTCATAGCCGATAACTGCCCCTTTGATCTGCTGGGTACGGCGAGGCGTCGATTGCTGATCAGTGTGTGTAAAGTACGCTACTTTACACTGATCAGCCGTCGACGCCCCGCCATACCCAGCACATCAAAGGGGCACACTCATAAACTCTCCGTGTGCACACACACAAACTCTCCGTGCACGCACACACAATCTCTAAAAAATGAATATTAATAACATACATATACAAATAAACAAAAATATAAACGTCTATATTGAAGTTTACGGTGAACGCAGAGTCGGCTAAGCACACGTGATGACGCGCGCGCCCTCACCTCTGTTATGGCTGCCTACAGTATTTGGCCAAAAGAATTATAATAATTGAACGATATGCCTGGTCCTGAAAAGAGACATCAACAGTCCGGCGCTGAGAAACGAAAGAACCGAAAGAAAAAAAAGCCTAAGATGAAGCACGTGCATCAATTCCAGAAATAAAACTTTACTTTATTCTGTCGACGTTAATAATGTAATAACGTAACGTTAACGTAAAATAGCGTAAATTTCATTTAACAGCAGGGGGGACAATAAATATATATTTTTAATAATTTATTGCATTGTTTATGTTGTTTACAGTCAAGCCATCAACATACAATAAAATGTAAACATGAGATCTAAACTAAAAACTGTGCTCCCTGTGCTGGTGCTGGCAATATCATATCTTTGTTCTGCTGTCTCCGGCTCCCTCCCTGGTCCTGAATCTGCCCCTTCCTCTACTCTCACTGTCTCAGAACAGACTGACTCCTGAAGCAGAAAAAAATGCAGGGAAATATGTTTTCCATACTCATAATAACTAACTTGTTCACATTACACTTGTTAAATTGAAAGATCATACTGTAAATTGGTGAGCCTATTACTTTCTACTGAACAGCCACAACTCCGAAAACATTAAAGAAATTGTCCAAAAAAATAAATAATTTAATCTGTCATTATCCCTTCAATATGCTTCAAAAGCATAAAAAACTTAATTACATATTGATTTACACTCAAAACACATTTCTTTATATAAACATTTATTGTGGAATGAACATATTTTCATCCAAAATGTTAACAATAAGATATTTTTTTTTCAAAATGTATAAACACCAACAGTCATTCAACACTGAATTTGAAATTGAGAGGGAAAAAAAAAAATGTCTGCATTTATCCACAAATTTAATTTAGCAATGGGTACATTTTGTCCTTGTCAAACCTGCTGAAGAAGAAACAAACTAAATACTCTGCGACTAAAATAAATTACTCCATAAATGTATGTGTGTGCCCTGCGATGGATTGGCACCCTGTCCAGGGTGTACCCCGCCTAGTGCCCGAAGTCTCCTGGGATAGGCTCCAGGTCCCCCGCGACCCTGAACACAGGATTAAGCGGTATAGAAAATGAATGAATGAATAAAATTACAAATAGTAACACTCAACTTTGCAACATACATTTATTAATTGGACTGAAAAGAGAATTAGAAAATGTTCCTGAAACAAAATCAGCAGAGGTAAAACACGGAACATTCATGTGCGACTGATGGAAACTCAATAAGTCACAATCCCAATTTCCTGTGGAGGCTGAAGACAGTCCTCTTCCTACCTGAGGACAAACAGGGCCATTGTGCACCTCACAAGTTCTGCCTGAGCTTCATCTTTCTGAACAACCTAATAAAAGAAAGGACATTTGTTAGACAATTGCTCTATTTGGCAAAACAGTGTCTGATGTATGCATGTAAAATCACTTAATGCTCCCTATGAGTGAAAAAAACACCTAGGATTATGGTGCAGCATGATAAATGTAATTAGCTCAATGAATACGCCAAAATAACTGACATACATATACACACATTATGTATTAATGATCAATTTTATCATTTTAAGTATTAATTTCAGGAGGTAATCACCTCCAGGCTCTAGGGACATAAAAACAAACATAGTATTGTTGGTTATGTTAGGCTTGTAAAGCGTGAAAAAATGAACATGGCAGACATTGAAACCTGTATTCAGACAGCATACACTAACCTGTGAACAAGTTAAACATCACAGCCAACTTGATGTGGATGCCTTGCTCAGGTCCTGTGGCTTCCATTCACAAGATTACATTTGACACCAAGCTAATTTCTGCTTTTTTTGAGCGAGTACATACCAGATCAATGGGTGGTTTCCCGGACCAAGATTAAATTAAGATAGGAGTAGGCCTTAATCTAGAATAGTTAATCATGTTTTTAAAAATGGCTTTCTGAAACACAGATTAAGTACAGATTACTAACACCTGGACTATGGACTCCTCAACTAATATACACTCGATTAATTTAATACCACCTGTGCAAATCAGGATTAGCTGGATTGAGGTTGCTTATAAAACATGGAATGAACCAAGAAAAGCTTAAAATTGTATGCAACTGAGAAGCAAATGGCAATGGAAGTTGAAAAGAGAGTATGATCAAAGAACTTTTCTGAACATGAGAAAAGTCTTTTAAAGCAAATAGTTTCGAGACATCCTGTTATCGAAGATAAACTGCACACATCAGCTGTTGAATCAAAGAAAAGGAATGCCTGGACATCTATTTGTAATGAATTTAATGCAAATGAACACACATCTACAAGAACAATACAACAACTTCAGGTAAGAATCATTAGTTTTATTATGGCTTTTTAAAATCACTGTTGTATTTATAATAGTTATTTAATATATTTGGTTCAACTTTGGTTGCTGTAAAGTGCTATATAAATAAATGTTGATTGATTGATTGATTGATAATATAGGTGTTGTGGAAAAATATCAAAATAAACCTAGAAAAAACTGTTGCTGAAGCTCGAAGAGAGAGGTTTAAGACTGGCGGAGGACCTGCAAATAAAGACTGTGATGTGTTGGATGAGTTACTGACAGGAATACTGGAGAATCAGCAACCTTTGGAGAACATACCAGATGATGTCCATCTGGACAGTTCAGATGATGGATCACATGCACCTATATTAAGTATTTGAATTTGATTCTCTTTTGTTTCTCTCCTCTCAAACTTCTATTTGCTTCTGTCATATGATGTGAAACATTTTCCGATTTAATCTTTATTTATTTGACCATATATGAACTGTTTTTTATGTTTCAAGGAGAAGGTCAAAACAGAACTGAAGAATTGGAAAGCAGCTTACCCTCCACATCCGCAGAAGCAAGGGTGACAATGTCTGCCAGTACTGGTAACCAGAGGAAAAGACTCACTGTTCATGAAAAGTTGGCTAATGATTTTCATGAACATAAATTGAAGTATCTTAAGGAGGAGCATGAAATGAAGATGAAGATACTACAAGTAGAACTGGAGATAAAGATGAAGGAGAGAGAGATGCAACAGGCTCAAATGTCACATCAGTACATGAATCTGTGAAAAAAATATTGTTTTATTAAGAAAAGATGGATGTTGTCGTGGTTTCAGTAACATACCAGACCAAAAAGTGGTACACTTTTAACAAATATTTGGTTTTATTATTACATGTATCAGATCTGAACAGAGGGGTGAAGAAGTTAAATAATGTACAGTAAACAGATCTATTTAAAGTGGCACAATGCAAAGGCATCCCTGTATGCAAGTCCTTCTCTGTGGTTTGTTGTAAATGGTGGCACATCTGGATTGTCATCCCCTTCTATTGGGGGATCTGGGCATCCCTGCTTTTTTAGGTACAGTAGTTGTGAAGAACAGCTGTTGCAATGATGACAGTGCAGCATCTACTTGGTTGAAATCTGAGTGTTTTCCTAAGGCATTGAAAACGACTCTTCCAAACACCAAACATGCGCTCGACTAAACCCCTTGTGCGCATATGAGCCTGGTTGTAGCGAAGTTGTTCAGCTGTTGTTGGGTGCAAGTATGGCGTAAACAAGAAATCCTTCTGAGCATACCCACTGTCACCAAGCAAAATTCCATTATGATCTCTTCTTTCAAATTGAGTATACAGAGATGAGTTGAGGAAAATTCGGGAATCATGAGTTGCACCTTTCCACCGTGCAACAATGTTTGAAAACTCTAACTGAGGCGTGCATACACCTTGGACATTTATGGAAAACCAGTTCTTTCGGTTCTTGTATTCCTCAGCATCTGGAGTAGAGGGACGCTTAATGGTAATATGGGTTCCATCTATGCAACCTATGACTCCTGGGAAATTTCCATATTCATAGAATAGTACCTTGTAGTTAGCCTGGGTTCTCGCATCAGGGAAGTTTATGTGCTTGTAATTCACAAATGGCCCTGCACACTCTGTGAATGACTTTACATACTGTTGGTTCACTGACACCACATAAATCCCCAGTTTCTCGATGAAAGGTGCCACAGGCCAAGAACCTTAAAGTTATGAGCACCTGGAGACAAACTGGAATAGGCTGTCCTCTTTGGGTCACAGATGAAAGCCTGGGTTCTAAGAGTGAAATTATCTCCACTGCATTTACTTTATGCATGCGAAAACGATCTCGAAAACTTATTTCATGAAAACGTTGCAATGGGTCACTTCTGTCTGCAAGAACTTGACTGGCTGGAGGAAAGCGCTGATCATCATTGACATAGTCCAAGTAATCCATGTGTCCTCCAAATGAAATTAATCTGAAGTTAAACCTGCCTTCTGGTAGGTTTAATTTAAGCCTCAATTTAGTCCTGAAGTTGCTCTAGTCTTCCTCCAGGAAATTAGCCTATTAAATTCTGGACTAGACTAAGTCTTAGACTTTTTAAAACCACGACAGAGAAAGTACGTTTCTGTTAGTCTGATTTAAATGGCCATTTTAGTCTAGGACTAGGCTTAATCTTGGTCCGGGAAACCACCCCCAAGAACTTGAAGATGAAGATTATATCTCTGGTCTTCTCTCTGACGGGTTCCTCCCCAGTTTCTGATGATCTCAATTAGTTTGTAGTGTTGCTTGTCCAAGGAAACCAGTAATTTTGCTTGAAGTGGAGCAGATATAATTCTCAGAAACTCATTACTGATCTTAAAAAAAAAAAAAAAAGGTAAAAACAAAAATTGGACTGGCTCAAGTTCTTATGTTAGCAAATCTTAATTACAGTGTGTATAAAGTATAGAAAGCAGTATGGGTAAAATAATGCCCTTTCAGAAAAGCTAACAGACCTGTAAACACAAAAGTGAATAAAGATTATGTTTACTTTTAAAGTTATTTCATGACATCGTAATGGCTAAAATGTACTTGAAGTAACGTTAAATCAACATGTCAAATTTATGCCAATATTTATATACTGATACGGTTAAAAACGTGTGATAAAGTGTCACCAGTATGTCAGGAACATGTGCTAAAGCCCCGTTTCATACGAGGGAATATAGTTTTAGTGATATTACATTACTTACACATTAGCAAGTCCAGAAGGTTTTAAGAATAACTATAAATACACTACAAACAGCACTCACTCCAAATTAGCTTGTTCTATGTTTACGTCACTTTCCTATTAATTTTTACATCGTTAACCAACGGTACTTAAATATAATTATTTTCTTCGGCGCCGCTGACTTACTGTAGAAACTCCGGTGTTTTTGAAAATCACCGCGTTAGTTAGCTAATGCTAATGTAGGTAATATAGGTGTTTTTAGCTACAGTAGAAAACACGGACACAAAACTCAATCTACAAAGTAGTTGTTCCTGACATAAATCATGAATTTGCTCATAGAAGAGATACATTTCACATAGAAATGACACGAGTTTGCTTTCTTACCTGGTTTAAAGGAGTTTTCTTTGAGAAACTCCGCCCGCAGCAGAAGGTGATTCAGTCCGTGATAATGCTGCGTCATGAGGTCATGTGACACATGAGGTCATGTGACACGGTGAACTTTGGTTTGAAGCAGAAATGTCCTTTGTGAATGGATTAGATTTAAGTTTAATCAGGGGCTTTACCTAACAGTAACTGAAATACAGGTTCTGATATCCTTCCTTACTTGTTTCAACGTCATGCTCCGGTTTGAGGGAGAAATAAAATTATACCGGCAAAACTATGGTCTAAAGACTGCGCATGCGCAAATCACACTCAACCTAATGAGTACCTTGATCAAAATGAAATATTTCACTTTGGTTTCCTGCTGTAAACAGAATTATACTAAAATAAAAAAAAAAAGATTCACCCATAAGCATAAATTAGACACTTTAGTTAAAAAGAGCAAATTATTTTTTTTACTAATGGAATGAGAAAAAAAACACATTAAACGAACGATAGCTAGGTTTACTTTTTTCAGTGGATCCCTCAATAATTTCTGTCTCCTTTGCCTGTGTTTGATAATGTGAAGCACATATACACTCATTCATCATGAAAGATCTATTATAAAACAAAATAAAATTCATGTTCGCTTCAGCACTGTTCATCCGCGTCGTTACATTCATTGTTGTACTTGGTCCGGCTTTTAGATAAAGTCCTTCCATGCGCCATCTGGCGGATATTCAGTGAAGCGCAACACATTTATTTAAAATTCCCGAATGTTGCCTCCGGCAAGTCGCGGCACGCCGCGTGCTAAATTGCGGCATCCCGCGGGAAAACACGCGCAGTCTTAAAGGCGACATCTGTAGTTCCTTGCCGCGGCTGGGTGTGTTCTATTCACAGTTAACGACCTTACGCCTTATTAGTTTCTAAAAAAAAATTCCCAACCACTTTGAGCGATTTGGAAAACTTAATGTTTTGGTGCTCAGATATTAGGTTATTAATTTTTCGGTTATTTTGATTACAAATTCACTTTAAACGATATAACAGCGGTACCATCACAATTATTCTCCCTTCGAAGTGCCCTACGGAAGCATTATTTATGCCGATTGGAACACAGCCTTGGTTTCGTTTGTGCGAAGAAAAGGTGAGTTTTTCAGTGAGTATCTTTAAACATTTAGAGGTTTTCACTTATAATGAATGTTATCTGTACTGTTCACATATTCAACATATATAGTGCACAAAGTGTTAAGCACTAAGAAATTGTAAAATTTATACACTACCATAGTGTAAGCCTATTTAAAATATTATTCAATATATTTAAGCCTATCTAAAATATTACTCAATATATATTCAATGAATGTACCCAAATAAATCAACAAACTGGGGTTTGGGCACTGGCTGGGAATCGAACTCAGGCCGTCCACACGGCACATGATTTTTCAGCATTGCATCAGCATTTGTTTTTCTGTGGCTGTAATGTAATGTCAGATAAGAGGTTCATTCTCAATCACTCTCATTCATACCACATGTCACTCAAAGGCCCAATATTTTTATTTTTTTTTCCCTCATCCTTATTACTTTTATCCAATAACACATTAGGGGTGTCCCTACTGTGATTAAGGGACATTAGTGTGACACTTGTGCTACAGTTTCTCATGTGCACACTGCTTATATCCACATTAACTACACATCTGAGCTTATCTTTAAAAAAATGAGGTATGTGACACATATCTAATATCATAATGTGTTTACTGGTATATATTTGTCTATCACCGTAGCATTTACTGAACTCACAGTTGAAGTGCAGAGCTTCCATTCATACACATACAACAGGGGCAACGGATCACATTTCACAAGAGTCAAATCCTCAGGCTCAATACTGGTTTAGTCTCAAGAGTTTTATACCTAATTTACATATGAAATCTTCACCCCAATAGATTTACTGGGCAGCAAAAAATCTAAATTTATCATTTACACCTGGAAAAAGCCACACGCTTGGCTTTATGAGGCTCTTTTCAGCTGCATGTCCTGAAGTGCCCACAGAGTTCAGGAATCTGCCAGTCTGTTTCACTAAACTGTCAAATTCACACACTTTAATGACTGAATGACCTGCATGGAATGTAGGAAAATGAATTTTGTTTGTCATGGAGCTGCAATTCCATTGTTGGCATTTTACTGATACTGTATACTTCAAGATCATACGTAGCATGTGTGGATGTTTCTAAGATACAAACGTGAATTGAATCATTGAAAAAGATAGCAAGCTTTTCTTCATTGCGATCAGAGCGAGAAGTGTTAGTAGGAAAAAAAAATGTTTTGACTCACCCTCTCCTTCGGGTCTGCTCCCCACGCCCCCGGCCTTTTTCTGTCAATTTCCACCCTGATCCTCACCTCTCCTAATCCATTCCTCTCCTCTGCTCCTTCTCGGACAGTCTCTAATCCAATGGTCTTCACTTCCGCATGCATAACAGCCATTTGTTCTCCCACGTCCACGTCTCCTGTACTGTACATCCGCAGTTTGTCTTACCATCTGCAACACTGCCAGCTGTGCATTGTCACTCTGGTCTTCTCTCTTCTTGTTGCGCTTATCTTTTTCTTGTGATACCAGCTTTTCCGCGTGTATTGCATGTTGTTCAATGAGACTAAGTTTTCCAGTGTCCCATCCAACGCATGTGTTTTTCACCTTCTGAGCGATGTCCTCCTGTAATCCATTTATGAAACTGTTCCTCAAATGTTCCATTCCCAGAAGCATACATTTTTTTGTGCGATTTCATTCCAATTTTTTGTCCGAATTTGTAACTGCAAGCTCTTTTTTTTTTAGTAAATTGTGGTTTTCGTGTCATTTTTTTCACGTCAACTCTCATTAAACCATGGCTGTATGTAAAGGGACCTATATAGGAAATAATATTGAGCAAAATGGGTAACAGGTGTTCACAACACAATCCCAGCGTTTTCAAAACCCATCATTTCTTTTTATTTTAATTGTACTGATGTATCAATACCAAATAAAAAATGAGTTCAAATGAAATATTGAAAAATGAAAAATGTTGCGTTTGTGACATTATTACACCACTTCTACGTTACGTCACTGCGAAAGCGCATTGAATGCGAGCCGAGGAGAGAGAGAGAAAAAATAAACACACTATACAGTAGGGGGTGATATGTGCCTATTGCACTACTCCGCCATTGTATCGAAGAAGAAGAAGAACAACGGTTCAAACCAACAAAGTTCTAACCATGGAAGTGCGACACAGGTACTATGGTTTTGGGAAACACTTGTGACTAGTTAGTTATTTTCTTCAACGTTGCATCGTACTATGGTGGTTAAGCAAAGAGCTACATAGTTGTACGGGAAACGCACCCCAGGTCGGGATCTGAAACAGACTTAACACACTGAAAAGAATCAATGTTTTGTGCTTGCATTTTAGGTTGTATGCGTTTTTCTCTAAGTTCTGCTTCTGCCTTCCACATATTAAATCCTACCCAATTAATGTTTACTTTGTTTTTCTTTTTGTTATTGTAATTATCTATCTACACATGATTCACACATCCACAACTCAAAAGCAATCTCAGTCATTAATAATTCTACATTTCTCTTTTTTTTTCTTTTGTTTTCCCTGGATTTCCACATTTCTCAAACATACTGTAATTTAGATGTTATCTTTACCAAGGAACCCCACAAGAGTAACAATCTTTTTTTTTTTTTTTTTGCTGTTACCCATGATTTTTACTTGTCAATTTACCCGTGCCACTAACTCACAGTGCTCTCACAGTCCCCTTGACTGCTACCGGTGCAGTTTGCACTCTGCCGTAAAGTCCTCTTGACTTTTACCGGTGCACTTTACACTCTACCTTAATTTACCTCAACAGTCCCCTTGACTGTTTTTCCTTTTTCCCGTAAAGTCCTCTTGACTTTTACGTGTGCACCTTGCAACCCTGCACTCTGACTTGCTTTACCTCCGGAGGTCCTCACACCGAGCACGTCTGCTGCGGGGCCAAGTTTTCGTAAACGAGGCGAAACCAGTACCCTATCTCTCTCTCTTTTGTGCGCCTTTGCACTTTTTTGGGTACTTTTCACGAATCCCAGACTCGTGTGATAGATCCAAGTTTAAATCTATCCCAGCCACTGTGAGAAAGCGCACTTCTTACTCACTTCTTCCCATTACACCCCCTTTGGTCTACTCAGTTCACAAAGAACATCCCATTCTGTAGCCTCAAAACAATACTTCAGGGTATTAGTGGCTCCCTCTGACCACCTTCTCACATTCCTCACTGTAGCAGGCTGCCTCTGGACCAGGGGTTTGTACAGTATATTGGCTGGAGATGAACTAGGTTGAGGTCTGATTTCCCCGGAGAGGACAGGGCTGCAGCACTGTAAGCACTTTTAACATTAGCATAAAGCAAGTCCAGTGTCCTATCCCCCCTGGTGTGGCAATCCACATACTGAGTGAAAGTGGGGAGAGTCTTCGTCAGGGATGCATGGTTGAAATCACTGGAGATCAGAAGAAAGGCATCTGGATGCCGAGTCTGGAGTTTGGCAGTGACCGAGTGGATGACGTCACACGCTGCGGCGGCGTTTGCGGTCAGAGGAATGTACACGGCAGTTATTGTAATGTGAGAGAATTCTCTGGGTAAATAATATGGGCAAAGTCTGACAGCCAGCAGTGCAATATCCGGACTACAAACGCGCTCCTTAACAGTCACATGACCGTGGTTACTCCACATGTTGTTGAAGTAAACAGCCAGCCCCCCTCCTTTCCTCTTACAGTTCTCTCTCTTCGTCTTGTCGCTCTGTATCATGCTCAGTAAAACACATCAGACTGCTCTCGTGAAAGAGGTTTTCTGTCCTCACTAAATCTCTATCTAATAAATAATAATAAAGATAACACTTTCAACATGCATGGTTTGAAAGGGCAGACTTTACTGACTTAGAAAAAAAATAAAGTTATAAATAGATAAAAGCAGAAAAGTATTAAAAAAAGAAATAAAAAACACAAAAAAAGAGCAATTTCACCAAGCTGCTGCACACTCGCGCATGCGCACCAACTAGTTTCCAACAACTCAAAACCCGCAGAACAGAAGTACAATATTTTTGAGGCCCTTGCCGTCAAATGGGCAGTAGATGAATTAAAGTTTTAAATGGCTAGGCGGCACTTCACTCTATGCTCCCCCGCAATGGATGGCATGGGCTAAGGATACCAACACTCGCATCACCTGCTGGTTTCTCTCACTACAGGATTATTCATTCTTGATCTTGCACGGAGTGGGAATGTAACTTGGGAAAGTGTCTCAATGCGCCACACTTTATTTTCATCACTCGGTATAAGCTTGAAGCTGCACTTTAGACTTGGTCCCTCCTCCTGCCCAGCTCATTTGATGGCTCAAGACTGGCTGCTGCTATTCCTGCTATCTTCTCATCTGATACTCCATTACTGATTTCCTCTAACCACTGCAAATTGTGGTTTGTCGATAAAAGAACACTTTTTTCCTTTCTATAGTGTTCCCTGTGTCTGTGTTCTGGCTTGCTAAATGGTTTACAAGAGGAAGATGAATTCCAAGTGTATCAAAAAAATTCATGAGAATGTGAGAATGTCTGTACGTCAGCGGTAAAGTTGAGTGATGCAACAGGACAATGACCAAAAACACCAGAGCAAGTCCTGAACAGAATGGTTTCAGAAACCAAAATCCGCCATTTGGAGTGGCCAAGTCAGAGCCCTTAACCTGATAGGTTGGAAATTCTGAAACCAATATAAAGACAAGTAATCCATACACTGGGTAAGAGCAAAGTAACAAAGGTTTTATTTTAAACTTCTGCAGAAGGACCAGTCTCATACAGCAAACAGTTGCAGCATAGAGAAAGGTGATCTCTTTCTCTAGCTGACCTATTTTATACACAAACATCTCTGTTAACATAATCAACGCCCCATACGTGAAGTTCCTACATTCAAACTCATGACTTATCTGCCCCAGACTAGATGTCCATACCTTATCATTTATTCAGGGACAACTACAATCAGGTTGTTTCTATTCTGTTCTCGGCCTTGTGTCTCTAGGCTTCGACAAACAAGTTCAAACTTCTAACGTCTACGTTACACACTTACTACAAGGATCAGAATTAATACATAATTAAAATATGATTTTTCCATTACAATTTCCACGTTTTGTCATTCTATGACAACCTAAATATTTTAATTCTACAATTCAAAACAATACTAATAAGCTATGCATTAGGTAAATTTCATCAGATATTGTCTCTCCAACCTGGGTTTTTAACAACATCACCACTAGCACTCTAATGCACACAGAGGACACTACAGCTGTCTTTATGGGGATAGACCCCTGACACAAAAGCATAAAAAAAAAAAAATTTTGCAACCTACTTAAATATACATGCTTGACATTTCTCTAAAGATTTACATTATGTCTTCTTCCATATCATGATCTAAACATTCAAAATGATAGTCACCGGAATTTTGAACTCTGTCAGAAGTCGGGTCGTCCCAGTCCGTTTTCCGTTTTATGTTGTCAGTCTGTCTTAACATTTAATAATTTAATGTGTTCAGAACTAGTCCCTGTATATATCTGCAAATACAGGGTGTTATACAGAGGCCTAAGAAGATTATAATCCCAATTGGTAAAACACTATAAACCAGCCAATAACCCCAGCCTCCCCATAATTGCGTTAACCACGAGATTGCAAAAATGGTTGCAAAGCCTTCTTCATGCGGTTTATGATGTTGCTGATATTCTGATGATCGTCATTGAAAGGCGTGAAAGGCCTTTACGGTGTCATTTTTTAGTATTAGTAACATGTATGCTAAACCATTTACCTTGTTTAGGGCTACAGCTGTTCCTCCGCCGAGGAAGAGTGACCAGCCTACATTTGCTCCTGGGCTAGTCCATGGGTTTCCTAAAGTGTAACCATGAAATTTAATAGGGACATCTCTTTTTCTTCTATTCTCTGACATCCGTGGCCCCCACGGATTTTCTGTGTGTACTGACACACTAGGAGTTACATATGCAGGATAACATGAGCCTGTCCAATTGAAATTTCTTAACAGGCAATGGGGAGCAATAGCTCCCTGGGGCATCAAAACATAGGTTATTGGAATAATTACACTCAGGGACTGCTGGGTTTGGCCTCCCTGTTTGTTTGTAGTATTCAGATATCTGTAAGATGGCCATGGTGGTTATCGGTATAATACAAGACGTGTTGTCTGCATTTGCTTCTGCTGCTGTGACATTATTTAGGGGCAGTGCTACCCAGCCCGAGGACATGACATGGCATACACAACACAAGAGGTTGTGTATGTCTGTTATATTATCAGCAATGTCTAATGATAGGGCACATTCCCAATTTCCCTGCACATCTATTGAGATTAGTGTTATGCCTTTTTATCATGCTGTCTCTTCTCTTTATTCTAGTTAAATGCATGTGGCTTGAGTTTGTTAAATAGACTTTACCATCGGCGTTTCTCTCCGAATTCTCAATAAGTAGGCACATCAGGGTAACCATAACTATTATTATTCCTAAAGTTACCCAAATTGCTTTGGGGTGTTTTCTCATTTGTAACCAAGGGTCCAGTCCAGCTAATTCAATGTCTGTAGTGTGAATAATCTCAGTCACTAATATTCTCCGTCCTCTAAAACAGTCTTCTATCCTGTCAGTAGTTACAACACTTTGTATTGTTGTGATGAATTTGATTGGAGAGTCGTGGTTCTGCGTTGTTTCTGTCCACTCTAGTTGGTTCTTCTGACCCATGCACTTTGCGTGCGGGTGAGGGTCTGTCGGGGTTTACAGGAGAGGTTACTAGCACGTCACTGTTCACCCTTGGTGACCTCGGTGTTGATTTCTCTTAGGTTCTGGAACATGTTTGGGGTTGCTGGCGTGTACCCCATCTCTGTTTCCACTACTTTGACTTCTTTTTGTGGTGTTAGGAGCACTGTCAGTGGGCCTGTATTAAAAATAAATCCTCAAAGAGTTTTGCACAATAACATAACATTTCATCTTCACAATGTCCTTTTACTTTTCGTGTGCTCTGGCTTCATCTTAATTCCTTCATCTACAGTACAGTATGTTATTAGTAACACAAGTGCACATACTATCGCTTATTCCCCCTTTTGACACATGGTCCTTACCCGTGTGTCAACTTAGCATAGAAAGAAATAGCTTTATAGGTAGACATGGCTTGTGATTGGGGTCGTACCAAACCCCTTCTGTCAAAACACATCCCGCTCTTCTCCAGAGTGTTTCCTCTCCTGGAGTGACTGTAGCTCTGAAGCTCTTCATGGTTAGCTGTGGGGGTGAGAGCATTAGACACACACATGTTATGGTTATAGGAAAGGGGAAGTTTGGCCACGGCCTTCACTGCTGCATCTGCTTTTCTGAAATAGAATAAAATTTGTTAGTTTGAGCATTACATTTACACTATTTAAATTTCATGTGCTATAACTATGACAAACTCCTGTTAGCACCTATTTCTCTATCACAAAATATTGTTCCATCCACGTTCATTTTATATCCGGATTCTGTAGTGGCGCTTACTGTGGATCAATCCTAGTGGAACAAAGTTGTTTAACAGTGAAAGAAAGGAGTTAGAGGGTTAGAACTATACATCTTTCCACATTGATATTTATAATTTAGTATTGTACTTTAACCACTCTGTTGCAAATAAGTGTGATTCTTCTCTGTATAAAAGATACTGAAACTTCATGAACTAGAAATGTCAAATTACTGTAGCCCACTATATATCTTTATTCTACACCTGCCTTCTCAGCTTCTGGTACTGGACATAAACACATGGGTGATGCTGCTGCTACAGGATCTGATTTGGCTGAGAAGTGAGATAAAGATCTCATTGTTTTTCTCTCTTTCTCTCTGTTTTTTTTTCTGCAGCCAGTCTGAAATCATGCAACAATTCTTTTCATCAACAGTTTTTGTAAAAGGCCTTTTATAATTTGAAATGTCCAATATTAAAGTAGTTTATACTGCCAAATTTGATTCAATTAAAGATTGTTCTTGCTTCCGGAGTTCAACTAAGTGCACTGTGGGTCAGTAGACCCTTCCCATGAGTGTATAGCTCACTGGGGCCTCGAGGATTGTATAGATCAAAATAACTTTTCTGTAATAAAACACTTTTACTTTTTACATTTCTACTTTAGCGTCAATTTTCTTATTTGTTTTAGAATATTTTGGACTACTACTGTACTTGGATCCAAAGTTTTATCTTGTCCCAAAACAATTTGACCTAAGATATGACTTGTATGTGCGAATTGTAGCTTTTATATGGTTTGCTTTATGACCTTGTTCTGCTGGACAATAAGAAGTTGCTGATGTTTACCATGACAACAGCTTTAAAATAAAGAATTAAACACTGGAATTATTTCAGTTAAAGACTCGGGTAGATACAGTATGAAGTTTGTAGGG
This sequence comes from Channallabes apus, assembly GCA_030522415.1. NCBI lineage: Eukaryota > Metazoa > Chordata > Actinopteri > Siluriformes > Clariidae > Channallabes > Channallabes apus. The sequence goes on from CM060104.1 coordinate 24,339,785, forward strand.
CCTAAATTTTACTTTGGGGTGATCACCGCCAGTTCACTTCCCTTAATTAAAGCTACATCGTGCTTGCCATTTGCCCATACATTTTAGTGAGTAATTATAAACATAAATTCTTTTTAAAAAAGAAAAGAAAAAATTCCGCATGCTGAGAACTTAATTTTTTCCGCCTGGCCAGGTCTTGTGACTGTAAGTACTGTAATATATATACAGTTCTTTTATACTTTAACACATGATTTTTCAGCATTGCATCAACATTTGTTTCTCTGTGGCTGTAATGTAATGTCAGATAAGACGTTCATTCTCAATCACTCTCATTCATACCACATGTCACTCAAAGGCCCAATTTTTTTTTTTTTTCCTCATCCTTATTACTTTTATCCAATAACACATTAGGGGTGTCCCTACTGTGATTAAGCGACATTACTGTGACACTTTACTGTGCTACATTTTCTCATGTGCACACTGCTTATCTCTACATTAACTACACATCTGAGCTTATCTTTAAAAAAATGAGATATGTGACACATATCTAATATCATAATGTGTTTACTGGTATATATTTGTCTATCACCGTAGCATTTACTGAACTCACAGTTGAAGTGCAGAGCTTCCATTCATACACATACAACAGGGGCAACGGATCACATTTCACAAGAGTCAAATCCTCAGGCTCAATACTGGTTTAGTCTCAAGAGTTTTATACCTAATTTACATATGAAATCTTCACCCCAATAGATTTACTGGGCAGCAATAAGAGCAAAAAATCTAAATTTATCATGTATACCTGGAAAAAGCCACACGCTTGGCTTTATGAGGCTCTTTTCAGCTGCATGTCCTGAAGTGCCCACAGAGTTCAGGAATCTGCCACTCTGTTTCACTAAACTGTCAAATTCACACACTTTAATGACTGAATGACCTGCATGGAATGTAGCAAAATGAATTTTGTTTGTCATGGAGCTGCAATTCCATTGTTGGCATTTTACTGATACTGTATACTTCAAGATCATACGTAGCATGTGTGGATGTTTCTAAGATACAAACGTGAATTGAATCATTGAAAAAGATAGCAAGCTTTTCTTCATTGCGATCAGAGCAAGAAGTGTTAGTAGGAAAAATAATTATTTTTGACTCACCCTCTCCTTCGGGTCTGCTCCCCACGCCCCCGGCCTTTTTCTGTCAATTTCCACCCTGATCCTCACCTCTCCTAATCCATTCCTCTCCTCTGCTCCTTCTCGGACAGTCTCTAATCCAATGGTCTTCACTTCCGCATGCATAACAGCCATTTGTTCTCCCACGTCCACGGCCTCCTCGTCCTCTTCCACGTCTCCTGTACTGTACATCCGCAGTTTGTCTTACCATCTGCAACACTGCCAGCTGTGCATTGTGACTCTGGTCTTCTGTCTTCCTGTTGCGCTTATCTTGTTCTTGTGATACCAGCTTTTCCGCGTGTATTGCATGTTGTTCAATGAGACTAAGTTTTCCAGTGTCCCATCCAATGTGTTTTTCACCTTCTGAGCGATGTCCTCCTGTAATCCATTAATGAAAATGTGCTTCATACGGTGAAATTGCTGCCACAGACATGTCTGCAGGCCTCTCCAACCCGCTGTTTGCATCATGTACCTCAGTGAGACGGGTGAGATAGTGTGACACGCTCTCTCCTGGTTGTTGTTTGCACATTGATATTTTAGTCATATCCATTTTTGCCGGGAACGCTTCTCTACACGCTGCTGTAAGGCACACCACAAAACCGTTAAATGCTTGGTTTTCTTCATGATCAGCCTGAGCTCGCCGTGCGAAAACATTGTCCGTTGGCCAGGAATACTTAATCTTTGCAAAGTCCGCACCTAGTTTTCTCCCCAAAAGTCGTGGCATTTCATAAGATATCGGGCGAAACTCTGAGCAAATCTGCTCATTTCATCACCGAATTTCTGTCCTCCCACCTCTCTCGGGTCTGGGAGTTGTCCATGTGCATTTTCGATGTCCTTTATTGTCCATGGTCGGTGAACATGCATCGCTGTGCCATCCGCCCCTGCTACTTCCATCATTGGAGCAGTGATTACTTGATGAACACTTCCTGTAGCTCCTAAGAGTTCCTCTCTCTCTCGTCCTCGCTGTCATCAGGTGGTGGTTGTCGATCAGCCTTTTCTCTTTTCAGCTGAGCCTTGGTTCGAGTATGTGGCGAAATTGGAGACAGAGCCGTCCTTGCTGTGCTGGCTGTGCTGGGCCTTGGGCCTGCCGAGAAGTCTCTTGTCCATGCTGTCTTACTGGATCTGCTGAAGGGGCTATCTGTCTAATAGCTGGGGGTCGCGGGGGGCAGCCGTCCAGGGGTGCGTTTCCCAAAAGCATCGTTAGCCAACTATGGTCGCAAGTTCCGTCGTTACCAACATAGTTCAACAACTAGGTGTTTCCCGAAACCATAGTTCAAACGAACATTCGCAAACAGCGTCGCAAACTTGCGTGGTTGGAACTACAGCCTTCGACCTGTGGTTAGAAGCAGAGTTCCTTGCCGCGGCTGGGTGTGTTCTATTCACAGTTAACGACCCTACACCCTATTAGTTTCTAAAAAAAATTCCCAACCACTTTGAGCGATTTGGAAAACTTAATGTTTTGGTGCTCAGATATTAGGTTATTAATTTTTCGGTTATTTTTATTACAAATTCACTTTAAACGATATAACAGCGGTACCATCGCAATTATTCTCCCTTCGAAGTGCCCTACAGAAGCATTATTTATGCCGGTTGGAACACAGCCTTGGTTTCGTTTGTGCGAAGAAAAAGTGAGTTTTTAACTGAGTATCTTTAAACATACCCAAAGAGAAATGTCTCATAACAATATTTGTAGTATTATGTTAGAGGTTTTCACTTATAATGAATGTTATCTGAATGTTATACAGTGCACAAAGTGTTAAGCACTAAGAAATTGAAAAATGTATGCACTACCATAGTGTAAGCCTATTTAAAATATTACTCAATATATGTAAGCCTATTTAAAATATTACTCAATATATATTTGTCACGAACTAACCGGGATGACCAGAATGATGATCGTGCTATCTGTCACGAACTAACCAGGATGAACAGATAGCCTTAGCAGTTAGCCCTGTAGCGTGAATGGTAAACCCAAACGCGGATAAACACGAGCAGGCAGGATAATCACGCGATTTATTATAAGGACTCTCACACACAGTGAGCACAGGAAAGACACAATCTAACCCTAGTCCTATAAATACACACTCAGTCTGAAAAGATAACCAAGAAAGTGAGTACTCACATATACTGGAACGATTCCGAACAGACATGGGCTTAACTCAATGACAGAGCGATGTGCGCCGCCATCTTGTTTCCTTTTATGCTTTCAGCTTCGCGACCGCCTTACTTCCGGGTCCTAGTGCCGGTCGCGGCTGAGTGTGCATGACAGTACCCCCCCGTCCAGGACCGACTCCGGACGGTCCAGGGGTGGAGGATACCCGGTGACGGTAGTCCCTAATGAGCCCGGAGTCGAGGATGAAGCGAGCCGGAATCCAGGACCGCTCCTCGGGACCGTAGCCTTCCCAGTCGACCAGATACTGGGTGCCCCTGCCCCGAGGGCGCGAGTCGAGGATCCGTCGCACGGTGTAGGCGGGACCGCCGTCAATGATTCGGGGAGGAGGAGCAGGGGGGGTGGGTGGAACCATGGGTGAGGTGGTGAATGGTTTCAACTGTGAGGTATGGAAGACGGGGTGGATCCGGAGCGCCGCAGGCAGCTGGAGCCGGTAGGTGACAGGGTTGATCCTGAGTGTTATGCGGTATGGCCCGATGAATCTTGGTGATAATTTTTTGGATTCGGTGTGCAGGTGGAGGTTCTTGGTTGATAGCCACACTTTGTCACCTACGTGGTACAATCGTCCCGGGGGGTGCCGGCGGCGGTGTTGGGCCACATAGTTGGCGTTGGTGCGTCGGATGGCGAGGTTGGCTTGGTGCCATAGCCGCCGGCACCGGCGAACCAACTGTTGGGCCGATGGTACGTCAACCTCCGGTTCCTGGTGGGTGAATATTGGAGGCTGGAAACCATAGCATACCTCAAATGGACTCAGGTTGGTGGCTGAGGAGACATGGAGGTTATGGGATAACTCGGCCCACTTGAGGTAGCGGGCCCAGGAGCGCTGGCGGTCCGACACAAAACATCTCAGGTAGCGCTCCAGCTGTTGGTTGGTTCGCTCCGTCTGACCGTTCGTCTGAGGGTGGTAGCCGGAAGACAAACTGCAGGACGAATCGATCAGACGGCAGAAGGCCTTCCAGAACCGGGCGGTGAACTGGGGACCTCTGTCCGAGACGATGTCCTTTGGGAACCCATGCAATCGGACTACGTGTTCCAGAATCAGCTCGGCTGTCTCCTTCGCTGACGGGAGTCCGGTGAGGGCCACCAGGTGCACTGCCTTGGAGAAGCGATCCACAATGGTCAGGATGACGTCTCTTCCATCTGAATCCGGCAGGCCCGTGATGAAATCCACGGCAATGTGGGACCAGGGTCGACGGGGAACTGGGAGTGGTTGGAGTTCCCCTGGAGTTGGTTGGTTAATGTCCTTCGCCCTGGCACACATTGGGCACGCCCGAACGAACTCTGTGATTTCCCTCCTCATGGAGGGCCACCAGAAGGCCCGGCCGATGAAGGTGGTGGTTCTCCGGCTTCCCTGGTGTCCTGCGACGGGTGACGAATGGCCCCACTGGAGGACCTCAGCTCGGAGTCGTTCGGGGACGAAGAGCCGTCCGAGCGGCACACCTGCCGGTGCTGGGTCCCTGGTCAGTGCCTGGCGGACCCTCGTCTCCAGGTTCCACTGCAGGGGTGCGATGATGCGGGTAGGTGGAAGGACAGGCACGGGGTCCGCCCGGGGCGTCTCTCGCTCGTGTTGCCGGGAGAGAGCGTCAGCCTTGGTGTTCTTCGACCCCGGGCGGTACGAGAGGTGGAAGTTGAATTGTTCGAAGAACAGTGCCCACCGTGCCTGTCGTGGGTTCAACTGCTTCAAACTGCGGATGGTGATCAGGTTTTGGTGGTCCGTCCAGACGATGAATGGCTCACTGGCGCCCTGGAGCCAGTGACGCCACTCCTCCAAGGCCCACTTTATGCCCAGCAGTTCGCGGTCCCCCACACCGTATCGCTGCTGAGTGGGGTTAAACTTTTTGGAGTAGAAGCCACATGGGTGCAGCTTCTGGTCTGGACCTCGTTGGGAAAGAACAGCGCCGGCGCCCACCTCCGACGCGTCCACCTCCACAACGAACGGTTGGCTGGCATCTGGATGAAGCAGGATGGGTGCGGTGGTGAACAGATGACAGAGTCGATGAAAAGCTGAGATGGCGGTAGGGTTGAGTCGAAAGGAACTGTTGGAGAGCCTGGTAAGTGCAGTGAGCGGTGCTGCAACTGTACTGTAGCCCCGGATAAAGCGACGATAAAAGTTCGCAAACCCGAGAAAGCGTTGGAGCTGTTTGAGTGTCCTGGGTAGGGGCCAGTGACGTACAACCTCCAGCTTCTGCGGGTCCATGGCCACACCCTGGGGCGAGATGACAAAACCCAGGAACGTGGTGGAGTGCTCGTGAAAAGCACACTTCTCCAGCTTACAGTACAGCTGGTGGGCGAGCAATCTCTTAAGGACAGCTCGAACGTGTTTGGTGTGTTCAGTGGGGTTGCGTGAATAAATTAAAATGTCATCCAGATAGACAAACACCCATCGGCCTAGCATGTCCCTGAGGACATCGTTGATGAAAGCTTGGAAGGCCGAGGGTGCGTTACAGAGACCAAATGGGATGACCAGGCTCTCATAGTGTCCGGTAGGGGTGATGAAGGCTGTCTTCCACTCATCACCCTCTCTGATGCGCACCAAGTTGTAGGCGCTCCGGAGGTCCAACTTAGTGAACATGGTGGCACCAGAGAGGGCGTCCAGGGCTGAGTTGGTGAGAGGCAGCGGATGACGATTCCGAATGGTGATCTTATTTAGCCCCCGATAGTCGACACATGGACGAAGTTCGCCCCCTCTCTTCTTTACGAAGAAGAACCCCGCGGCAGCCGGCGAGGAGGAGGGCCTGATGGTGCCATTTCGCAGGGCGTTGGTGACATACTCCTCCATAGCCTGGGTCTCGTTGGTAGAGAGAGAGTAGAGATGGCCGCGGGGGGGGCTGGAGCCTGGCTGGAGCTCAATGGCTAGGTCGTAGGGTCGGTGAGGTGGAAGGTGGCTGGCCCGGCGTTTACAGAACACTTCAGCCAGGTCTCGATATGATGGAGGAATGGCGTGGATGTCGACGTCGGGGGCCTCGGACTCCCTGGAACACGTCCCAGCCTGGGCCTGTAGGCATAAGTCGGTACAGGTCGGCCCCCATTGAAGGATCCGGTTCTGAGACCAGGAGATGAGTGGGTCGTGCTGTAAGAGCCAGGGATAGCCGAGGATGATGGGTGGAGATGATATGGGTGTGAGGTGAAATTGTATGGACTCCTGATGTTGGCCGAGGACGAGAGTGATGGGTAGAGTCTGCTGGGTGATGGGGCTGGATGAGAGGGGCCGCCCGTCGACTGAGATGATTCTCATTGGCTGGGATAACGCCTCAATCTTTACCCCCAATCCTCTGGCGTAGGTTGAGTTAATGAAGTTACCCGCGGCACCGGAATCGATGAACGCGGCACTTCTGACCCGTTTGTGGCCAAGGTGGAGGGTTACCTGAACCGTGAGTCGAGTGGCGGTGTGATCGGTGGTGGCGGAGAGATGTATGGTACCCGGGGAGTCTCTCCTATCTCTCACCGGGTCTGGGCGTTTCCCGGACGAGACGGGCAGGTGGCTCGGTGGTGCGCTGCTGAGCCGCAATAGGCGCACAGTCCCTCGCGGTAACGTCTCTGGCGTTCCGCCACGGTCAGGGAGGCGCGCCCTAGTTGCATGGGTTCCCCGGCTCCGGTGTCAACCACGGCAGGGGGTGGAGATCCGACACGTCCAGGAAAAGCTGTGGTGACGGTGGGTGGTGGTCTTGGTGCAGTGTGGGTATAAGTGGATGGTGGTGACAGGGTTCGAGGTGCTGGCTTCGGACGAGAGAGGAGGCGCTGATCGACCCGGAGGACTAGCTGGATTAGCCCTTCCAGTGTGGCTGGTAGCTCTCGTCCGGCTAGCTCATCTTTGATACGATTAGCCAGCCCCTCGAAGTAGGACGTCCGGAGAGCTGCGTCTCCCCAGGAGGTCTGGATAGCGAGGGTCCGGAACTCGGCGGTATATCTACTCACGGACAGTCCTCCCTGTCGCAGGTGGTAGAGCTTTGTGTCGGTCTCCACCTCGCCCGCGGGATGTTCAAATGTTAGCTTGAGCTGACGGGTGAATTCATTATATGAATGCGCAGTGTCTGTGTCAGCGCGCAAGACTGCCGTGGCCCACTCTGCTGCCTGCCCTGATAGCAACGAGACGAGGAGTGCAATGCGCAGCCGGTCGGTGGAGTACTTGGTGGCATTGAACTCAAACACCAGTTCCAGCGATGTTAAAAACACACTGCATTTCCCATCCGTGCCATCCCATTTATCTGGAAGAGCTAGAAAAACGTCAGAAGGGGGGGGGGGATGGTGCGGTGCCGCGACCGACGCGGCGGGCGGACCGCTAGCCAACCCACTAACCGCCGCCCGAAGGCCCGCGTTCTCCTGCCTAAGCTCCGCGACCTCGCGGCGCAAGGCCGCGGTGTCTCGGACACTCCGGCGCAGAGAATCGAGCTCCGCGGTTAGCGCATTAATGAGCAAAGCATGCTGGTCAACCACACCGCGAAGGCGGGCGTAATCCGCTGGGTTTACTGCTGGCTCTGTCATTCTGTCACGAACTAACCGGGATGACCAGAATGATGATCGTGCTATCTGTCACGAACTAACCAGGATGAACAGATAGCCTTAGCAGTTAGCCCTGTAGCGTGAATGGTAAACCCAAACGCGGATAAACACGAGCAGGCAGGATAATCACGCGATTTATTATAAGGACTCTCACACACAGTGAGCACAGGAAAGACACAATCTAACCCTAGTCCTATAAATACACACTCAGTCTGAAAAGATAACCAAGAAAGTGAGTACTCACATATACTGGAACGATTCCGAACAGACATGGGCTTAACTCAATGACAGAGCGATGTGCGCCGCCATCTTGTTTCCTTTTATGCTTTCAGCTTCGCGACCGCCTTACTTCCGGGTCCTAGTGCCGGTCGCGGCTGAGTGTGCATGACAATATTCAATGAATGTACCCAAATAAATCAACAAACTGGGGTTTGGGCACTGGCTGGGAATCGAACCCGGGCCGTCCACACCCCGCGAGCAGAACAGCTACCGCTGAGCCACAAGTTGGTCACACCTGCAAAGTCCCTCCACTTGTTTCTGACTTCCTCTGGGCTTCTCTCATACCCATTCCCAGAAGCATACATTTTTTTGTGCGATTTCATTCCAATTTTTTGTCCGAATTTGTAACTGCAAGCTCTTTTTTTTTTTAGTAAATTGTGGTTTTCGTGTAATTTTTTTCACGTCAACTCTCATTAAACCATGGCTGTATGTAAAGGGACTTATATAGGAAATAATATTGAGCAAAATGGGTAACAGGTGTTCACAACACAATCCCAGCGTTTTCAAAACCCATCATTTCTTTTTATTTTAATTGTACTGATGTATCAATACCAAATAAAAAATGAGTTCAAATGAAATATTGAAAAATGAAAAATGTTGCGTTTGTGACATTATTACACCACTTCTACGTTACGTCACTGCGAAAGCGCATTGAATGCGAGCCGAAGAGAGAGAGAGAAAAAATAAACACACTATACAGTAGGGGGCGATATGTGCCTATTGCACTACTCCGCCATTGTATCGAAGAAGAAGAAGAACGCCGGTTCAAACCAACAAAGTTCTAACCATGGAAGTGCGACACAGGTACTATGGTTTTGGGAAACACTTGTGACTAGTTAGTTATTTTCTTCAACGTTGCATCGTACTATGGTGGTTAAGCAAAGAGCTACATAGTTGTACGGGAAACGCACCCCTGGTCGGGATCTGAAACAAACTTAACACACTGAAAAGAATCAATGCTTTGTGCTTGCATTTTAGGTTGTATGCGTTTTTGTCTAAGTTCTGCTTCTGCCTTCCACATATTAAATCCTACCCAATTAATGTTTACTTTGTTTTTCTTTTTGTTTTTGTAGTTATCTATCTACACATGATTCACACATCCACAACTCAAAAGCAATCTCAGTAATTAATAATTCTACATTTCTCTTTTTTTTCTTTTGTTTTCCCTGGATTTTCACATTTCTCAAACATTTCTCATAACATAATTTAGATGTTATCTTTACCAAGGAACGCCACAAGCGTAACAATCTTTTTTTTTTTTTTTTGCTGTTACCCATGATTTTTACTTGTCAATTTACACGTGCCACTAACTCACAGTGAGCTCTCACAGTCCCCTTGACTGCTACCGGTGCAGTTTGCACTCTGCCATAAAGTCCTCTTGACTTTACCGGTGCACTTTACACTCTACCTTAATTTACCTCAACAGTCCCCTTGACTGTTTTTCCCGTAAAGTCCTCTTGACTTTTACGTGTGCACCTTGCAACCCTGCACTCTGAATTTACCTCCGGAGGTCCTCACACCGAGCACGTCTGCTGCGGGGCCAAGTTTTTCGGAAACGAGGCGAAACCAGTACCCTATCTCTCTCTCTTTTGTGTGCCTTTGCACTTTTTTGGGTACTTTTCACGAATCCCAGACTCGTGTGATAGATCCAAGTTTAAATCTATCCCAGCCACTGTGAGAAAGCGCACTTCTTACTCAATTACAACTTACTTTAACTTTAACAATTACAACTTACTTTAACTTTAACAATTACAACTTAAAGACTTACAACTTAAAAAATTTCCTTACCACACTATTTTAGTTCTTTTAACTCACTCCGGTGTTGAGGTGACATGGTGAATCCCCGGTCCTCTCACGCTCGATTGCCAATTAAGCATTTGAGATGAAGTGAAAAGCCTTCAAGGCGTCAGCGCTTACGCCTCCCCGGGATTCTCCAATGCCTTCCTCAAACACGGAGAACTGCCGACTACGCCAAGTTGTGGTGGAAATTCTGAAACCAATATAAAGACAAGTAAATCATACACTGGGTAAGAGCAAAGTAACAAAGGTTTTATTTTAAACTTCTGCAGAAGGACCAGTCTCATACAGCAAACAGTTGCAGCATAGAGAAAGGTGATCTCTTTCTCTAGCTGACCTATTTTATACACAAACATCTCTGTTAACATAATCAACGCCCCGTACGTGAAGTTCCTACATTCAAACTCATGACTCTTTATCTGCCCCAGACTAGATGTCCATACCTTATCATTTATTCAGGGACAGTCAACTACAGTCAACTTATCAACTACAGTCAGGTTGTTTCTATTCTGTTCTCGGCCTTGTATCTCTAAGCTTCGACAAACAAGTTCAAACTTCTAACGTCTACGTTACACACTTACTACAAGGATCAGAATTAATACATAATTAAAATATGATTTTTCCATTACAAAATGTTATGGAAGGACTTGAAGAGAGCCATAGGCATGAGACGTCCAAAGAATATGACAAACCTAAAGCAGTTCTGCCAGGAAGAATGGGTTAAATTCCTCCTGAACAATGTACAGGTCTGATCCACAGCTACAGGAAGTGACTGGTTGAGGTTATTGCTGCCAAGTGGGATGAAGATAGATTTGTATTAGTTATGATTTTAATAGATAAAAAGAAAAACTAATTAAGGGTGCTTTCACACCTACAGCATTTGGTTAAATGTGTTTGGTCCCTTGGTTTGGTTCGTTTGCGTTGATGTGAATGCAAGCTCGGTACTTTGGTGCGCACTAAATCAATTGATCCGAGACCTGCCTGAAGGGGTGGTCTCGGATCGCTTTATCCGCTCTACTTTGGTACGGTTCGTCTGGTGTGAAAGCAACCAAACCAAATCTGACGAAATGGTATAGTTTAATGCACATTGGGTATAAGAGATACAGGGTTGCAAGTAAAATTCTTTTCACTTCCTGTTGACTCCATTAAATTTTTCAAGCTATCGACTCACGATGAAATCAAACCGCGGAGACTAGTGGAGTACCGAAGAATAAACTGGGAAGCTGGTTTGGAGTCGTAGCCGCGAATCGTGTTCGAAATTAATTATCTGAAAATAATGATTTGCACATACAATGTAGTGCGCGAGGATCAGCGCCATGAGCGCAAAGCAAAGCTGTTCCTCCATGATTATTGAAAGTGGCGCGATTTTCTGAAAATAGTCTGTTTCTGGTGCTGATGGGCTTCGCGGTCTATTTTGGTTCATTTAGAACTCTGCATATGTGAAAGCAAACCGTACCCACATCTGTTTACTACATTGTAACATTTTTCTGACTGGTGCGGACTAACGAAATCGAACTATAGGTGTGAAAGCACCCTAAAAATGTCAGCAGTGGGGCAGATTCCTAAACCTATCCTCATAAGGCTGTTTTCATGGTTACAGGTTAGTATGATGAGATTGTTTATGTGCTGTATAATTCTAATAATAAAAACTGTATGGAATTCTACTTACATTCTAAAAACAACTTTGCAATCATTTCTAGTCCTTCTTTTTGTTGTTGTGGCGGTGTCCTGTCCATTTCAGATTTCCCTACACTCTGTTTTGTAAAGCAGGGAAAGTAGGAGGAGGTGGATTACAATAACATGTCAAATACATGTCAACATGTCTAATAGAAGATCAACAGGATCTCTGTTTGAGATACTGCAAAAAGAGTTTAAAAGACTTTTAGATCTATAAAAGTGATAACTTGGATAGTTTACCTTTGCAGAATTCCAGGTATGGTTCAATTTTCTAATTTAATAATTCAAATATTTCCTAAATGTAGGAAAGGAGAAATGGTGTAAAGAGATTTTTACACTTTATATATTTATATTTATGCTGGTTATACAATGTTATACTTTATGATGTAACTTTAGATGGCCTTTCTGTTCCATCAAGTGCAACAGTGAAAGACCTCAGTGTGATTATAGATTCTAGTCTTTCATTTGAAGCTCATGTAGACAATATCACTATGATAGCATTTTTTCACTAAACAATGCAGAAAAACTAATTCATGCTTTTATCACCTCTAGGTTGGACTATAGTAACGCCTTACTGTCTGGATGTTCAACTAGGTGCATAAACAAGCTTCAGTTAGTTCAGAATGCAGCAGATTTTAAAGTTAAAAATATAAAGATTTTATTAGTTAATTTTCTATAATTGTATAGATTATATATTTTTTTAATTATAGACAATTTTACAAACAAAGCAAAAACTAAATAAAATTAAATCAGAAATTTATTAAAAATAATCATAAATCAGAAAATCTGACACATTTACATCAAATAGTTTAATTATAATATTTTAATTATAATATATATTAAATATAGTTTATTAACTGTGTAATATCACAAGTTTTATTGCATCTTATATTTTTGAGTTTAAATTCAGGTTATGTTAAAATATTAATTTAAAGACTATTTATGGTATTAGGCAGACTAAAGTTGTTTATATTCACTGTAACACTGTGGCACTGTAAGAGTATGGGACACAAAGCAGTGTTAAACTGCGCTCCCTTAGTTACTAATGCATTTCCAGCTATTAGTTTAATAAATGCTTAATTAATTTTCCTATTCTTCATTATTATCCTATTTATCATTAATCATGTGACTATTTTGAAAACCTGGTCTTGAACATCAGTGATGATTAAAAAGAGAAATTTAAACATACTGTACATAAAATACTCTAATTGCATAATGCACTGTAATGCTATTTAAAAATAAATAAATAAATAAATAAAACACTCTCTGACAAGTAGTGTAAAGGAATTGCATTCCCATTTGCATCTCTGAGGTCATGCAAATGAAAAGGGCGAATAGCCCCCAACATTGCAACTGAAATTGAAGCAAATTGAAAAGATGCAGTCATGTGGTGTATGTGTCCCGGAGCATACATGTGATAGACTCTGCTGGTTGATAGTTCTCATCTTGATAGGAGACTGAACAGAAACTGTAGGAAATTTTATTTAATGTATAAAAAGTGTTAAGTATTAAATAAATAAAAGTATGTGATATAATTGACTTTATATTACATATGTGACTAACTTGTACAAAATCATTTGCTCTCTCTTTTTGAGCTTCCATGTTATTATTCTTTATGACAACCCTTATGTGTTATTTTGTTGTTATTACCTGCTACTTATTTTCATACAACACAGTTTGAGGAAGGATAATTTGTCATTAGTGAATTTACGGATTAATCTCCTGTAGTGATTTGAGCAGGGGCATTTCATTTTATTTTTTTATTTTTTAGAGTGAGTTTCCTAACAAGTCATCAGTGATGGAGCAGCATATGTTTATGCGTTTGTTATTGACAGGTAAGGAATAAACTGTGTGTGTATATGTGAGAGAGAAGTACATTATGACTTAAAATGCTGGATTCAATACATTTTCAGAAAAGAGTTACGTGGTGCGGTATGGAGAGCCACATCATGAGATGTTACAATGTTTGTAAGAGCCCTGACGCAGGACTTCTGAGGGGGTCAAAGAAATAGGAGTTTATGAGAGTGCCTATGATACACTAGGTTATTAATTAGGGAACTCAAAAGGAAGCAAAAGAAAATTGAAAACACAAAATAAACAGAGCTCTGCCACCCACATGAGAACGGACGGGACACTGGTAACTAAAAATAAAACTAAAGATCCTCTCTGGGCCTGCGCCCTTCCCGAGGATTTATGAAAGAGAGAGTTTTGTGTTTTTGTGTAAACTCTTATAATTAAACCTGAGAGCACACCTCTCTCTCTCTCTCTCTTGCACCGGTGTTTTAGGGAGGCAGTGTCTTTGTCTAGCCTCAGTCTCCCAACTTTCTGCATGATTTTCTGTCTTTATTTCTATCTTTTTCTTTAGCCCTGATACCTTACCGGTGCTACCTAAATGATTGCACGAAGTGCGGTTTTATCAGGACACTTAAATAAACACGCAGCCAGGTGTGGCATGTTTAAGCTGATTGCCTTGCCTTGGCATTGCCTGGCAACAGTGTGTCTACCTGGTCGCACTCCGCAGGGTAGCAGCCTTCGAATCTGCCTGTTCTGAACATTGCAGAGTATTTATGTGTTGTTCTGCCCCTCATGAGACCTGCGTCGTTACAAAGAGACACATGGTAGTCACATGATTCTAAACTCGTAACCATTTTTGAAAAAGGTAGCCTCTTGTAAAAGAAATTGTAATGTTTAGACCATAAAACATATGATGGTAGGCAGATACAGACGTAGACAAGGTATACATTTTGATAAATAGACATAAAATTTAATTTCAGATTTTGCAACAAGGAACTATACTAACCTTGAAAAAAATATTTAACCCTCTTCTCCACAGGAGTGCTCCCCCTTGTGCTGTGTGTCCCTCGTAAGTACTACTTGATCCAGAAGGGGAAAACATGGAATGATGCTCAGGCTTACTGTCAAGCTGAACACATTGACCTGGCTGTCATAGAAAGTGATGATAACATAGTTCATCTTCAGAATGAAGCAAAGAGACAACGCTTCAATTCCAGTGCTTGGATTGGAATGTACAATGATGTCAACAGCTGGCGCTGGTCCATGGGTAATGAGCCACTGGGAAGTATGAGACTGTGGTGTGGAGGTGAACCCAACAACGGCAATGGACATGAATCTTGCGGTGTGACATCTACTTCGTGTTGGAATGATTTCCCCTGTTCATTTGCATTACCCTTTTTGTGCTTTGATGGTAAATAGCATACAGGATATATATATATATATATATATATATATATATATATATATATATATATATATATATATATATATGTATGTGTATATATAAATTTGTGTGTGTGTATGAGGGACAAAACAAATACTATATACTATTACTTACTAGTAGTTTAGACATTTAGTGCACTTAGCAACTAGTAGACTGATGTTCATTTTTTATTATTTTTTTGTAACCCAATAAACTTTTGTAGCCAAAAGACAATGTATTTAACTAATAATTAACATGTTTTAATGTTTTTAACCCTTTTTGCTGTTTTTAATTTTTATAGGCAATAAAACTGGGAACAGCAGCTACATTTACATCTCTAATGCTTTGTCATGGCTTGGAGCTCAGAGTTACTGTAGATTTTATTATACAGATCTGGCAAGTGTTAGAAATGCAACAGAAAAGTCAATTATACTGGGAATAATCACTGGCAATATTTGGATTGGTCTATTCAGAGACACCTGGAAATGGGTAGACAAATCCAACTTTTCTACCATCAACTGGATGCCTGGAAAACCTAACAATGCCAAGGGGAATCAAAACTGTGGTTATTTAAGTAGTGGTCAGGCTGTCGATGCACAGTGCACAAACACAATGCCTTTCTTCTGTTATTCATGTGAGATGAGGTTTTATGCAGTCTCATATTTATACAAATTTAAATATACAGTTTTTATATTTTAGGTTCTTTGTGTGTTCATGTTTGTGTTTAAATGCATCTTGTAATTTCTGTATTTAGTAATCACAGCACGACAACAAATAGTAAGGGTAAAGGTGCAGTCCAATCAGGAAGTAAATGATTCTGCACTGAAGACGGCTATACTCGAGCAGGTCAGTCTCATCCTCCACACATTTCCATAAATGACATTCTCCTTCCAATTACTGCAACAAGAACCTCTGCAACCTGAACCTTCATCAAACTCTTTCCCATATACACTGTAGTGTAATCACAATCTGGGGGGCGTTTCCCAAAAGCATCGTTAGCCAACTATGGTCGCAAGTTCCGTCGTTACCAACATAGTTCAACAACTAGGTGTTTCCCGAAACCATAGTTCAAACGAACATTCGCAAACAGCGTCGCAAACTTACGTGGTTGGAACTACAGCCTTCGACCTGTGGTTACTGTAGAAGAAGAGTTCCTCACCACGGCTGGGTGTGTTCTATTCACAGTTAACGACCCTACGCCCTATTAGTTTCTAAAAAAAATTCCCAACCACTTTGAGCGATTTGGAAAACTTAATGTTTTGGTGCTCAGATATTAGGTTATTAATTTTTTGGTTATTTTTATTACAAATTCACTTTAAACGATAGAACAGCGGTACCATCGCAATTATTCTCCCTTCGAAGTGCCCTACAGAAGCATTATTTATGCCGGTTGGAACACAGCCTTGGTTTCGTTTGTGCGAAGAAAAGGTGAGTTTTTAACTGAGTATCTTTAAACATACCCAAAGAGACATGTCTCATAACAATATTTGTAGTATTATGTTAGAGGTTTTCACTTATAATGAATGTTATCTGAATGTTATACAGTGCACAAAGTGTTAAGCACTAAGAAATTGTAAAATTTATGCACTACCATAGTGTAAGCCTATTTAAAATATTACTCAATATATGTAAGCCTATTTAAAATATTACTCAATATATATTCAATGAATGTACACAAATAAATCAACAAACTGGGGTTTGGGCACTGGCTGGGAATCGAACCCGGGCCGTCCGCACGGTAAGCAGAACAGCTACCGCTGAGCCACCAGTTGGCCACACCTGCAAAGTCCCTCCACTTGTTTCTGACTTCCTCTGGGCTTCTCTCATACCCATTCCCAGAAGCATAAATTTTTTGTGCTATTTCATTCCAATTTTTTGTCCGAATTTGTAACTGCAAGCTCTTTTTTTTAGTAAATTGTGGTTTTCGTGTCATTTTTTTCACGTCAACTCTCATTAAACCATGGCTGTATGTAATGGGACTTATATAGGAAATAATATTGAGCAAAATTGGTAACAGGTGTTCACAACACAATCCCAGCGTTTTCAAAACCCATCATTTCTTTTTATTTTAATTGTACTGATGTATCAATACCAAATAAAAAATGAGTTCAAATTAAATATTGAAAAATGAAAAATGTTGCGTTTGTGACATTATTACACCACTTCTACGTTACGTCACTGCGAAAGCGTATTGAATGCGAGCCGAAGAGAGAGAGAGAAAAAATAAACACACTATACAGTAGGGGGCGATATTTGCCTATTGCACTACTCCGCCATTGTATCGAAGAAGAAGAAGAACGACGGTTCAAACCAACAAAGTTCTAACCATGGAAGTGCGACACAGGTACTATGGTTTTGGGAAACACTTGTGACTAGTTAGTTATTTTCTTCAACGTTGCATCGTACTATGGTGGTTAAGCAAAGAGCTACATAGTTGTACGGGAAACGCACCCCTGACTGGTTCTGTTCAGTTTCTGTAGAAATATACCCTTTTTAATTGAGCATTGTAATAAAAGTTATCTTATTCTGTTTAATAGATAACGCAAACACTGATGGATCATGGGGTGGCAGAGAACATCACACTGAAATGGAGAGAGAAAGAAGATGGACAGGTGTTTCACAATGAAAAAGATAATACAATTGGGGAGTAAAATGAGTGCTAGTGAATTTACTGAAATGTTTTGCAAATACAGTGCTGTTGTAGCTAAAATGTAACGAAAGGCCACTTCATTTATAATCAGTGATGGACAGTAGATGTGAGGTGTTTCCATTCTAGGGGACTTTTTGCTTTTACTTCACGACATTTAATTTGGCTGATTTACTTTGAGCTGTTGTTTGCACCTATTAGCTGTCTCTACATTGCAAACACATAGTTACCATACTCAGCTCCTAAAAAAAGTCCTGAGTTTACTTGGCCATTTCAACAACCATCCACAAGGAAAATTTGGTCGTCAAACGTTAGGACAACATTGGTATTAAGTTGCTTTTAAAAAGTATAATTACAAGTGTAATGACATTGGAACATCATTGAATAGCTGACAATGAGATAATGAACACTATTATCACAATGTTGCAAGAATGACTTCAAATCAATGGCCAAAATGTTGGAAAAGAAGTCTGGTCACTGTGTTGACAACACGGAGTGTTTACCACTGGACCATTGTGTCCATCCCAATTGTGTCTATCCCAACCTTAAATCAGAAATCTAAACCCTGTGTGGATCTTAAGGGACCATGTGTGTGGTCATCCATTGTGCAAATGGATGTTAACCAGAATAAATGCTTCAAACACAGGTTACAACTACAGTGTTTTGAGGTTCTATTTTTAACATTTTGTTTGGCTCATTCATTCAAGATCATCACATCATTTTATCTTCGTCATTCTAACTTTCAAAATACAACTAAGGTGAATGTCATTATAACATTGATACAACCAAATTAGAACAGTCATCAAATGTTATGCTGCCGGGTATGGCCGGCACCTATTTAATGTCTATTTCATTTAATGGTTAATAACAGTGAAAGCTTTCATTGTGTATGTATTTTAAATATATCCAATGTAGCATTACTACACTGCAACCCAATACAACAACAATCTTCTCCCTTTCTCTCTGTGTCCTCTTAAATTCTTCCTCTGGCTGTCTATGTTATGTGAATTAAATAGGCAATATTCAGATACTTAATCATGTATGTGTTTTTATCTATCCTGATTATAATAGTAGACAGATCTAGCAGTTCACCAATCAGTTTTAAACCTACAGTAGAAGCCTTAGTGAGTAGTGGTTGAAATGGAGTAGTTTTGGCTCAAAACTTCATTTGAACACTCTCATGTTAAGAAAATTGTAACAAATTTTGCATAGAGCTGATGATTGTAAACCATTTAGCAGATGAAGCCGAGTTCTATTTTAACCACCTGACGGCCGGGAATCATACCCAGACCCTGGAGGTGCAAGGCGACAAAGTGCCAATGACTATACCACTGTGCCACTATTTCCACAAATTCAGCTTTCACCGGGACTGTGATTATAACCTTATAATGGTTATAATTATCAAATAATCCAGGGTCTAAGTTCAGGCATACAAGTTTAAGAATTTAGTTTTTGAACTATTAAAAAGCTCTTAGTGTTGCTACATCGATGTACGTCTCCAAAAAATAACACAAATAACAAAAATAATCCAAGATTTTATTTAATACTGTAGCAAAATTAGCTAGGAATAAGACTACTGCAGCAATCTTCACAACAACAACAACATGCAGTAAATATTAGGCTATGATAATTCAATAGAATATCATCTATAGATGATAATTCAATTAATTAAAAATTAGGGCCCGGTTTCTTGAAACAGCTGACAATACTCTTCGCCAGCTTCAGAAACAATGTGAAGCAATGTGCGCTATACAACCCACACAACTCAGTTGTTGGGGTTCTATAGCGCACTATGGGATGAATACGATGAGTAGAGGTTTAATACCCCTATCTCACTTACGCGGTTTCGCGCGGTGGCCATAAGTGTGGTTCATCATGATTCAGCGCGAGTTTTGGTGCCGTGATTACGTTTCCATGTTACCACGCAAAACAATTAAACATATTTAACATGTGGAAGCTCGCGGACCTTGCAGATCTTCGTGGATTGTCGGGCGGACACTCGAGGCTGCTCATGGTGCCTAATACCCCTATCTCACCTGTGCGGCTTGACTCAGTGATATGCGATGGTAGGCACCGTGAGCTGCCGCGATTGCCCGTGATGTTTCTTTAAATGTTCCGTGAAGTTCTGCATGGTCCGGAAGCTTCCGCGCGGACCGGCAAAAAAATTAAATGTGTAATTTTTCACACGGAAAGATGGAAACGGCTAAAAAATTAAGCATGTTTAATTTTTCACATGGCAAAATGGAAACATAATCACAGCGCATTAACTCACGCTGAATCATGATGAACCCTACTTACGGCCACAGCGAGTCAAACTGCATAGGTGATATAGTGGTATAAAGCATTACAATCACTCAGAAAACTTAATGGATGCTGGGTTTGAAACTCCCAAGTTTATAGTCTGTAGTCTTACTTAGCTAGTTAGTTTTTGTTAATTTATGTTGTAAATTATGTTAGGTCTATCTGTCTTGTCTCTGCTAGCCAGCTAACTAGGTCTCTTAGTTAGCTAGTTTAGTTCTTCTGTTAATTTATGTTGAAAATTTATGTTGTAATACAAAGATATGTTGACAATAAAGCCAACTTGAACTTGAAGTTTATTTAAATTTCATCATAAAATAAAATGTGTCAAAAGAAAAGTCCATCCAGTCATGGATGATGGCTAATGGTCAATGAAACATATTTTAAACAAAAAGCAGCAAGCAGCTGGACATCGGGATGTAGAGCGTAAGTACGCATTGGCCGGGCAAGTGCAGGTCTGAGCAGGTCAAGAAGCTCCATAATCTGTTGCCTTGGAAGGTGAATTTTTTTTAAATAGCCACCTCAGGCAAAATATGAAAAGGGCTGAAGTTTTGCCTAAAGGAAAAATTTACATGAACACGGCTCCGCAAACTGCGCCATCTTCAGTTTAGCACAACACCACACTGTATCGGTCCAAAATTGTTTGCCACCTGTTCAATATTAAAAGTGATGGCCAATTTTAATGCATTCTTATGATGTAACTTTAGATGGCCTTTCTGTTCCATCAAGTGCAACAGTAAAAGACCTCGGCGTGATTATAGATTCCAGTCTTTCATTTGAAGCTCACGTAGATAATATCACCAGGATAGCATTCTTTCACCTCAGAAATATTGCCCAGATAAGAAATATATTGTCGCTAAATGATGCAGAAAATCTAGTTCATGCTTTTATCACTTCTAGGTTGGACTATTGTAATGCCTTACTGTCTTGTTGTTCAGCTAGGAGCATAAACAAGCTTCAACTAGTCCAGAATGCAGCAGCGAGAGTCCTCACTAGAACCAGAAGATATGAGCACATCACCCCTATCCTATCTTCACTACATTGGCTCCCTGTGAAATTTCGCATTGATTTTAAAATACTACTCTTGACATATAAAGCATTAAATGGTCTCGCGCCGCAGTATCTGAGTGAACTGCTAGTGTCTTACGATCCGCTACGCCTACTTCGATCAAAGGATGCAGGCTGCTTGTCAGTACCGCGAATTATGAAAACTACAGCGGGGGGTAGAGCTTTTTCTTACAAAGCCCCAAAATTATGGAATAGTCTTCCAAATAATGTTCGGGACTCAGACACAGTCTCAGTGTTTAAGTCTAGGCTAAAAACCAAGCCAAGCATTTTTATAAATAGATTTGCCATAAGGTAAAGGAGCAGATCTGGGGGACTCATGGACGTAGAGTATAATGGTGAACTGGTATGTTTAGATGCTGTCTTCCTCACTCTCATTTGATCACTCAGGTTTGTTGATGGTGAGGTGATTGTTTGCTTTGCATCTCAGGGAGCCCTCATGTTTGTGTTTCCTTCTGGTTCTCCCTTTTAGTTGTGCTGTCATAGTTAGTCCTGCCGGAGTCTCTGCTTGCACTCTACAGTAAATATACATTCACATTATACATTATGTGACTGTGACCATACCTAACTGCCATCTCTCCTCTTCTTCTCTTTCTCCCCCTCTTTCCTCTCACCCCCTGTCTCCCCCTTTCACTCTCTCTCTCTCTCTCTCTCTGTTAAGCTACACATGTCATCCCTGAGCTGCCAGTGATCCAGACTACCTCTGCCCTCCGGACCTGTCTGATCCATCCTGGTGCCCCGCTTCTGGTTGGAGGTCTCGTCGCATGGATGCCCCGTGTGTCTCTTTGGGATGCGTCTGGTGTCTGAGGATGATTCTCTCTACTTAGAAGACGGTTCTGGCCTCGACTGGTGTTAGCAGCTGTTTCTCTGAGGACTTGACAATTCAATAGCTCAGGACTGGAACTTTCTACAAGTCTATCTGAGTCTCCAATAACTACCTGGACTCCATTTTAACATCAATTAACATAAACTATTATAGCTGAACTGCCTGCCACCTAACACACTGTATAAATGCAGATAATTTCCTGCTATCTATTTCACCCAGATGAGGATGGGTTCCCTGTTGAGTCTGGTTCCTCTCAAGGTTTCTTCCTATTACCATCTCATGGAGTTTTTCCTTGCCACTGTCGCCCACGGCTTGCTCACCAGGGACTATCTGACCATTTTGATTCATACACATTCACATGCCATACAAACTTGATTCTTTTGATTGTGTAAAGCTGTTTTGAGACAATGTCAATTGTTAAAAGCGCTATACAAATAAAATTGAATTGAATTTATAAAGACTGCTGCTCAGTGGCGGCGTCTTGAGCTGAAACTACGCTAAGAGTGACTTAAGGTAGGTCCAGACCAACCTTACGAACGTGTGACTTACCTAAGAGATACTTAGCGTACGAACATTTCGGGAAATGCGCCATAACATTAAGAGAGAGGTTAAGGTACAACTTAAGAACTACTTAGCGATAAGAAGCTTTCAAGAAACCAGGCTTAGATTCATACACATTCACATTTCATAATTTCTTTTGATTGTGTAAAGCTGCTTTGCGACAATGACAATTGTTAAAAGCACTATACAAATAAAATAAAATTTAATTTAATTTAATTATCATCTGTGTGGTCGATGGAGTTGAGGTCAGCACTGTGTCTCGGGCAGTGAAGTCCTTCCACAAGAGTCCATCTATGTGGCATCCGGGACATTGGGCAATGGACAGACTGCACCCCAGAGATATATCCATCATTTCTGTGGCAGTTACTTCTGTGTCAGGTTGCCAGCTTGAGACCTGGTGGATGACTTTGCTTAAGGGACCAACAATGGCAGCCTGCTAGTATAAGTAACCAATTAAGCAAGATGGAATTGCGACAGCTCAATGCTCCAGAAAGGAGCGAGGTGCTGCGGCTCACCTGCATCAATAAGGGTGAATCATTCAACATCCACCTGTCGACCTCTTTGTACAAAAGGGTTCCAACGGCACATGCTGGTGAAGAGGAATGCACCTGTGAGTACGCAAGTGTCTCCTCTTCCCATAGACTTGGATACCTATAAACCCCAGTATGTTCACCCTGCGAAGGAGCAACCAGTGCCCTGGCGCAATCACCAATCGCCCCATCCATTCCACCTGAGCACAACAGATCACCACCCTACAGCTATATCTTATAGCTTTAAATATTATAGATTGATAGCAACTAGTTTTTGTTATGTTTACATACTACTGGACTTCGCCTTTTTTCCGCTTTTTGGAGAACGCGAGAGTTTCTTCGTCTAAGAACAACAAACGGAATTCAGCTCAGAACAACTAAACTCCGACTCAGGTACGATATAATGGATAATATTCAGCTTGTTCAGTGTGTAGAGTGCAGGATGTTTAGACATTCTTCCTCTGTCGTTAATTTTATTTGTGATACGTGTGTGTTAGTTAGCACTCTGACGGAGAAGATATTAGGGTTAGAGGAGCACATCCAGACTTTAGAGAGGGTTAGAGAGCGCGAGAGCAGCGTTATTCCTGCTCGGAGATAACCAGCCCCCGATTCCGGCATTAGAGCCCTCACAACGGGGCGAGTGGGTGACGACTCAGCGGCATACTCGTTCAGCCAAAGCTAACGCTAAGGCTAGCCCACTGGAGCACACCTCCTCTGTGCTTCACGTGTCCAACAGGTTTGCTCCCCTCAGTGCTGCACCCGTTGAGAAACCTGAAAGAGCTCTGGTTATAGGAGAATCTATACTGAGGCATGTAAAATTAGCTAGACCTTTAGGGGCGGCAGTGGTTAAGGTGTATCCCGGGAGCCAGAGCACCGGACATAGCAGGTAATCTTAGGGCTCTAGGACAGCACAGGCTCTCTAATGGCGCTTTTCCACTGCATAGTACGGCACGACACGGTTCAGTACAGCTCACTTTCGTTCGGCTCAGTTCGGCTCGGTTTGTGCTTCCACTGCAGTTTAGTAACGCTTTAGAGTGGGCGGGATTATTCACGTGTCGTTACAGTTGCGGCGCCTCTACTGCCGTGACATCATCGTAAACGCGCCACAAAGAAACACACAACAATGGAGCATATCGACGGAATGGTGTTCTTCATTCTCGGCATGTGGATGTTTTTAACAGCAAGACGAAGGAGTTTGTTTCAAAAGAGGCTGATGGCAGCCAAAGAAAACACAGCTAAAAAAAACAAGAGTGTTTTGGAACTTTTACAACAACACGCAGAAAACGACAACACTTCAGCTCGATGACGCGCAAGGGTAAGCATTTAAAAAATGACATCACTAGCTAACTTGTATCACTGTTGCAAAGCATAAAATGAATTTAACTGCCAGTGTACAGTGGTTACAAAATTGGAATGGCGATCTCGCCGCGTATACCGCCGTTTAAAGGCAACAGCGGCCAAAATAAATCAGTTGCATTTCAAAGTCATTCGTAAAATGGCCGCCAGGTGGCGCAAAGTGACATTTTCATTCATTGCAGTAAATACAACAGTGATGGTAATTTCCACAACAAACATGAAAAATCTGAACCAGAGCTATTAATGTGTACTGTACAATAATGAGTAAAAAAAAAAATTATAGTAGATTTATTAACTGAAATAAATGACCATATTTTTCAAGAGAATTTTCAAGCCCCACTCATCAAACAAAATTATAACGAAATCGGCCAAGGTTACTATTTATTTAAATATAAATTTATAAACCAATAAGATCAAATAACACCAAGTTATTATTATAACAGGCTTACTTCGTCACTTATCCAGAGCTTGCTTTATTAACCTTGCCTTATTTAACGTTACTTGGGTGCATCGTCTTTAAGTGCTCGCTTGGTGTAGCGGTTAGAGCCCATGGTCAGTGATACATTAAGCGCCGGTTCGAATCCCGAGGGATGATGTTTTAAATTTTTTTATTTTAATTATAGCAAAATTAAAATAAAAAAAATTGTTGTATTTTGATTTTGCTTCAGCATACTATAGAAAAAACAGCAAACTCGCACGCAACCAGTTTGTATTCTTTAAATTTAGGGGAGTGACGGCTCGGTCTGCTGCTGCTGCTGCATGTGTGTGTGTGTCATTATACTGATGAAAAGTGGTGGCCATCTGCAGTACCGGGAGTTTTGATTTACGACAGCTGTTTACGGCAGTGTAGTCCAGTGCGGGAGATGCATTGTGGGTAATGAAGTCCGGTGTTACATCTGTTACATTTTTGATAACAATAGTTTTTTTACAAACATTTCTAAACCAATAAGATCAAATGACACCAAGTTTAAAACAGATAAAATACACGTGCAAATAGTATAATTGTATAACAGGCTTACTTCGTTACTTATTTAACGCTTGCTTTCAAAGAAGTCGAGTGGCTTATTAACGCCACGGAGGTGTGTTGTCTCATAGTGCCTGGTTGGTGTAGCGGTTAGAGCGCTCGGTCAGGGATTTACAAAGCGTCGGTTCGAATCCTGGATAATGCTTTTTTAAAAAATTGTTCTATTTTAATTTTACTCAGCAAACAAACAGCAAACAAAAAAATTTATTATTCAGAGCACGATATACAACCGTAATGAGTCCCATGTGACCAACGTATTTAACCGTGATGAGTCCATAAAATCAGTAGCAGCTAATAATTACTAATTACTTTAGTTAATGCTGCTACTGATTTTATTCCAGCTTACCTGTTCAGGTTGATTGCGATTCTTTTTAAAATATTGTCTCAGTTTTATATGTTGTTCGTCTTGATGTTTGTCTTCTTTTCACTTGGCAACACTCAAATGCAAATTATTCACCGTGAATCAGCTGTTCTCACCTATCCATTCAGAGAAACTGAATGAGCTGAAATGAGCCTTTGTTTCACGACCGCGACACCCCTCTCTCTCACGCACATACAGTACAGAGTAGACCAAATCATTACAGTACATACTTTATCCAACGAACATGAAAAATATCCACATAATGATGAGTTAAGAAGCATTGCTTAATTTTCGTTTAGACAGACTGTTTGTATCTGATTATTGGTATTATTAAAGAACAGCAGCACAAACAACAACACAAGGGCTTGTACAGCAAAGAGTTAAATTTGTAACAGTAAAAGGCATCCGAATTTAAATATATAAATTACTAGAAACAAATTGAGCACACTATCAGAATAAAAAATAGAACAAATCAAATGTTTTTTACTCATACACAAGGAGGATAATGATACCGAGTTTATATTAAAATATCAAATATTGTAATATTGTTTTTGTGTTATTATAAATAATGAAATGCAGTAGGCTGTTATGGTCATCATCAAAAGAAAATATATTAAGTAACAGATAATATTAGGTTTATATTTCAAATTAGATAAAATGCTGATTTTCCAGCAGTAAAATTATTGTATCTCTACAGTTTACAAAACCTCCGCTGCGTGTATTCATTCACAGGCTCCAGAGCACGCACAGAGAAATAGGAGACTGTGGTTTAGGAGTGGATTGGAGAGAAGAGAGCTGTTCAGTTACTATAAAAAAAAAATCAAAAAAATATATATAAAACATAATATGATCTTTTTGAGTTATGTGGTTTTTTTTATTATACATAAGACAACCTTTCAGTTTTGTAAATATTCTAGTTATAGTGTGTTAAGTTTTTCTTTAGGTTAAACGGTTTTGAGAATTAGACCATCCAGCTAAGATCAATATTATGTCGTTGATTGATAAAATCTGGATTAAGGATATTTTATTTTGTTTTATTTATTTAATTTGTATTTTTCATCTTCCCCCCCTGAGGGATTGCCACCTTATTGTGGTCAGGGGATTTGCGTGCCTCAGTGCTTGGATGTTTACCGAGGGCTCAAGGGAGGTGTGTCTGTGTGTGTGTGTGTGTGTGTCTGTGTGTGTGCGCGCGTGCGCTGTAGCCTGTGCTTTTTTCAGCGGATTTTTCCGCTACCGCAGATCAGTTTATCAACTTGTAATATATAAATTTTAGGAATATATTAACATGTGGAGACATCATTATATGTTGAATGGAACTTGTAAGCCTTTGAATGGTGTTAAAAATACTTGCAAAACAAGTATTGCAGCCATACATTGGAGGGAACTTCTGAGGTGGTCAGTGATTGATGGCACGGTCGGTCGGAGGGGGTTGTGATCACACCTATAGATCTTTTGTTCTAGGCTATCGGTCAAATATCTCTCCACTTGGAAGCAAAAACATGCAAGGGATTTCAGCATCTCGACGCACATACTAAGCTGTTTATAAAGTAGACACTGTTTGTTTTTTCATTTTGTAATCTTTCCCGTGTTTACCGTGTACTGTACAATGTATATTCATTTTTTAATGAATTACTGTAAATAAACTACACATTCCGTTGATTTACCAGAAATGACGTTTCTGTTTTTTGTGTGTGCTAAACTAAACTTCAGGGTCAAAGTAATAGCGATTTTATTTGAAAAGTATTATATATTTACAATGCTGATAAGTTCAAGCTTAGATTCATATATAAACTGCTTCAAAGTCTTTCCACCCCGTGACCGCTGAAATCCGACAGACGCAGGGCTCAAGGGAGGTGTGTCTGTGTGTGTGTGTGTGTGTGCGCGCGTGTGTATGTGTGTGTGTGCGTGTGCGCTGCAGCCTGTCATTTTCAGCGGATTTTTCCGCTACCGCAGATCAGTTTATCAACTTGTAATATATACATTTTAGGAATATATTAACATGTGCAGACATTTAAGGGTGCGCTGCCCTCTCTTGCCCCTGCGTAGAGCCTACACACACACACACACACACACACACACACACACACACACACACACACACACACACACATCTATCTATCTATTATATAAATACACATTTGGAATCTGCATCTACATTTTCTGTTACAAGTATAGAATTAGGTTCAGCTGAGACTCATGATCAATGGTGTTAAGGTACTTATGTAGTGATAATTAGTTTCAGCCAAATCATTAAAACTAACAATGGACTATGACACTCTTGTTTTACACACATTGTTTTAGCGATAGTTTCACGGAAGCGAGTTCAGAACTAATCTAACCAAACCAAGAAAAAAAAAAAACATCCGAAGCTTCAAATAGAATGAACGAACTAATGAAATTGATATATATGTAATTGATATACTGTATATACAGACGTGTGTGTGTCATTTTAATTCAAATGAACATTTTAATGCTTTCTGATACACTTATCAACTTATCGACATACACTTATCAACACAAACTCTCCGTGCACGCACACACACAATCTCTAAAAAATTAATATTAATAACATACATATACAAATAAACAAAAATATAAACGTCTATATTGAAGTCTACGGTGAACGCAGAGTCGGCTAAGCACACGTGATGACGCGCGCGCCCTCACCTCTGTTACGGCTGCCTACAGTATTTGGCCAAAAGAATTATAATAATTGAACGATATGCCTGGTCCTGGAAAGAGACATCAACAGTCCGGCGCTGAGAAACGAAAGAACCGAAAGAAAAAAAAGCCTAAGATGAAGCCCGTGCATCAATTCCAGAAATAAAACTTTACTTTATTCTGTCGACGTTAATAATGTAATAACGTAACATTAACGTAAAATAACGCAAATTTCATTTAACAGCAGGGGGGACAATAAATATATATTTTTATAAATTTATTGCATTGTTTATGTTGTTTACAGTCAAGCCATCAACATACAATAAAATGTAAACATGAGATCTAAACTAAAAACTGTGCTCCCTGTGCTGGTGCTGGCAATATCATCTCTTTGTTCTGCTGTCTCCGGCTCCCTCCCTGGTCCTGAATCTGCCCACTTCCTCTACTCTCACTGTCTCAGAACAGACTGACTCCTGAAGCAGAAAAAAAATGCAGGAAATTATGTTTTCTAACATGCGTTAGATAGTTTTTTTTTATTACTCTATACACAATACTTTGCTATTTTTATAGATGTTGAGCATCGTGAGCAAGCCCGAGATCATATTAACGTTAATTATCACCAGCCGGCATTAATAGCACACGAGTAACGTGAGTTGGACGCACACCAATCGATTCGACTATGGTTAATCGCTCACTCCGTAGGCTCCCTGAATAGGCGGGAAAGGGATGGAACCGCGCATTCGTCCCGGCAGGAAAAAAAAAACTAAACAGATCTAACAGATGAGGACTCAGATTAATGTGCAAAAAATATATAATAAAACTATATAAGTCTACATAGCCTTTATAAGACTCTACCTTAAGCGCACTTAAAACATTTTAGTTAGTTTTAAAATAAAACAATTTTAAAACATCACTCAGGATTCGAACTGGCACTTTGTAGATCACTGGCCGAGTGTTCTAACCGCTACACCAAGCGGCCACTTAGAGACAATGCACACCAGAGACGTTAATAAGCCACTCGACTTCTTTGAAAGCAAGCGTACGTCTTTGATAAGTGACGAAGTAAGCCTGTTATAATAATAACTTGGTGTTATTTGATCTTATTGGTTTAGAAATTTATATTTAAATAAAACCCTACACACTTCTTTTCTAATTACACGTGATAAAATCTAAAGGCTCACTGTGTTAATATTTATTGTGCTTAAATTTGATCTTAATAAGATTTGATTTAATTTGAATTCTACATTTGTACTGTAATTATAGTACTGTGATTATGAATTCGGTCAACTACAGTGTTTCAATTGATGTTATCGGCTATTACGTGTATTATTGAGGCAGAGAATGAACTAAGGCATGAGGCGTCAGTCTGTAGTTATATAGCGCCACTCAGTGGTAAAAGCCAGCAAATGCACAGCAAATGCACATCCCGTAATGCGGCGGCGACGTTACATACGACGCTCCGATTTTGTAACCACTGTAGCATTAAAATGCTGATTCTGTATATTACAGATCTACCACATTTTGCAAAAAAAGTGCCACAACAGACCATCTGTTTGGACATTTAACCGTGCTTCAGAGTGGTGGGATGTGATTGTTTCACGGTTTTACAAACACTCAGTGGCTGGAGAACTTTAGAATGTCTGAAGAAACATTCATCCACTTATGCAACAAACTGCGTCCAGCGATGGAGAGACGGGACACAAACTTCCACATGTGTGTACCTTTAAAGAAAAGAATAGCCATCGCACTGTGGTAGCTTGCAACCGGTGCTGAGTACAGACGTGTTGGACATCTTTTTAGTGCAAGCATAACAACTGTGTGTCTGTGTGTTCAGGAGTTCTGTGCAGCAGCAGAAACCCTGTTGGTACCAGAGCTAATTCATTATATAGATCAGGAAAAGTTTAAAGAAATGGCTGCCTACATTGAGAAAAAGTGGGGGCTCCCACACTGTATTGGTGCTATTGATGGATCACACATCCCCATCATAGCACCAGAGGAATATCACTTTGACTATTTCAACCATAAAGGCTAGCACTCCATCATCCTTCAAGGTGTTGTGGATGGAAAGGGACTTTTCTGGAATGTTTTGCTGGAAGCCTGCATGATGTTCGGGTTTTGAGACTGTCAACACTGTGGGAGTTGGCAAGCCGTGGAAACCACATACCAGCTAACACCAGAAACATAGGTGGGGTGACTGCTGGCTACTACATTCTAGGAGACTCTGCCTATCCCTTGCAGAACTGGCTCTTAAAACCATTCATTGACACTGGACACCTGACAGCAGAACAGCAGGTATACAACATGAGAATTTGCAGAGCACGCGTAGTTGTTGAAAATGCCTTTGGTTGATTAAAAGGAAGATGGCGCTGCATTATGAAAAGAAATGACTGTGCTGTCAACCTTGTGAAGTCCATGGTGCTGACATGTTGTGCTCTACATAACCTTTGTGAGTCATGGTGAGGCCTATGAGAATGCTTGGGATTCACCCCCAGCAGCAGAGACTGTGGTGGCAGTGCCACAGGCTGTAGAGGAGGAGGGCAGGGATGTCCATGCAGGTCTGATGCGTTACTTGAATAGCTAACTATTTACGTAGCATGTTCTGTAAAGTGTATTATCAATAAATTTTTAAACTCTGCTTTCGCCCCTCGACCCCTCATTGGATTCATTGTCATCATTGAATTCATCACCACCCTTGTCAGCCCATGACAGTTTTCCTTGATTTTTTTAATTGTTTTGGCTTGTATTGTGGTGGCATTAATCATTTGTCTTTATCAAGAGGTACATTACCTGCTCATACAATAATAAATCTTTAATATAGTCTTGGAGTACACGTATTTGATCAGTTTGTTTTTATTAAAGCAAAACAATTATTAAAAAAAATAAAAATATGAACAGAACACACTAAAAATACAAAGTGCAAAAAGTATATACAGTGTTGTGAAAAACTATTTGCCCCCCTCCTGATTTCTTATTCTTTTGCATGTTTGTCACACAAAATGTTTCTGATCATCAAACACATTTAACTATTAGTCAAAGATAACACAAGTAAACACAAAATGCAGTTTTTAAATCAAAACCTACATGAAAAAACCCTGTGTGAAAAAGTAATTGCCCCCTGAACCTAATAACTGGTTGGGCCACCCTTAGCAGCAATAACTGCAATCAAGTGTTTGCAATAACTTGCAACGAGTCTTTTACAGCGCTCTGGAGGAATTTTGGCCCACTCATCTTTGCAGAATTGTTGTAATTCAGCTTTATTTGAGGGTTTTCTAGCATGAACCGCCTTTTTAAGGTCATGCCACAACATCTCAATAGGATTCAGGTCAGGACTTTGACTAGGCCACTCCAAAGTCTTCATTTTGTTTTTCTTCAGCCATTCAGAGGTGGATTTGCTGGTGCGTTTTGGGTCATTGTCCTACTGCAGCACCCAAGATCGCTTCAGCTTGAGTTGACGAACAGATTGCCGGACATTCTCCTTCAGGATTTTTTGGTAGACAGTAGAATTCATGGTTCCATCTATCACAGCAAGCCTTCCAGGTCCTGAAGCAGCAAAACAACCCCAGACCATCACACTACCACCACCATATTTTACTGTTGGTATGATGTTCTTTTTCTGAAATGCTGTGTTACTTTTACGCCAGATGTAATGGGACACGCACCTTCCAAAAAGTTAAACTTTTGTCTCGGCTGTGCACAAGGTATTTTCCCAAAAGTCTTGGCAATCATTGAGATGTTTTTTTTTTAGCAAAATTGAGACGAGCCTTAATGTTCCAAGCAGGCCATTTTTGCCCAGTCTCTTTCTTATGGTGGAGTCGTGAACACTGACCTTAATTGAGGCAAGTGAGGCCTGCAGTTCTTTAGATGTTGTCCTGGGGTCTTTTGTGGCCTCTCGGATGAGTTGTCTCTGCGCTCTTGGGGTAATTTCGGTCGGCTGGCCACTCCTGGGAAGGTTCACCACTGTTCCATGTGTTTTTGCCATTTGTGGATAATGGCTCTCACTGTGGTTCGCTGGAGTCCCAAAGCTTTAGAAATGGCTTTATAACCTTTACCAGACTGATAGATCTCAATTACTTTTGTTCTCATTTGTTCCTGAATTTCTTTGGATCTTGGCATGATGTCTAGCTTTTGAGGTGCTTTTGGTCTACTTCTCTGTATCATGTAGCTCCTATTTAAGTGATTTCTTGATTGAAACAGGTGTGGCAGTAATCAGCCCTAGGAGTGACTACAGAAATTGAACTCAGGTGTGATAAACCACAGTTAAGTTATTTTTTAACAAGGGGGGCAATCACTTTTTCACACAGGGCCATGTAGATTTGGAGTTTTTTTTCTCCCTTAATAACGTAAACCTTCATTTAAAAACTGCATTTTGTGTTCAATTATGTTATCTTTGACTAATAGTTAACGGTTTTTGATGAGCAGAAACATTTAAGTGTGACAAACATGCAAAAGAATAAGAAATCAGGAAGGGGGCAAATAGTTTTTCACACCACTGTACATAAGTATATGCATAAGTATTTACATAAGAAACTGTTAACAGTGTGCACACATGTAGACCAAACATTATCAAAAAACAAACAAACACACATGCCTATGGGATTAGTCAGCAAGAGAGTTCCTATTCCCGTCGGCCACTCATTGCCTGGACAAGCATCCCCATAAAATTGAGGAAGACTTGATTGAAAGCAGCCGTCTGAGAGTGTTCCTCTGCCCTCAAGGCCACTTCTTCCTCCCTCGCTTGTTTGGCCTCTTCAAGTGCCATCTGCAAGTGGCGCTCCCTCTGGGCACGGTTCAGCTCCTGCTGCTGAATGTCTGCCACCTGCATCTCTCTCAATTCAGCAAGATGTTCCTGATGTTGCAGGCTCTGTTTCCTCTTGCCTGGACCAAAGCATAGAGAATTGGAGTAAAAATGGGAGAAATTATTATTTTTAATTTTTTTTATTTTACTCAATTAAATTTACAGT
Source organism: Channallabes apus (assembly GCA_030522415.1). Lineage (NCBI taxonomy): Eukaryota > Metazoa > Chordata > Actinopteri > Siluriformes > Clariidae > Channallabes > Channallabes apus. The sequence continues at coordinate 24,372,860 of CM060104.1, forward strand.
ATTTATGGCATTATATGGTAATATTATACTATTTATGGTAAGCAACAGGAATTCATGAGACACGGTATATAAGGATATACAGGTCCTTCTCAAAAAATTAGCATATTGTGATAAAGTTAATTATTTTCTGTAATGTACTGATAAACATTAGACTTTCATATATTTTAGATTCATTACACACAACTGAAGAAGTTCAAGCTTTTTATTGTTTTAATATTGATGATTGTGGCATACAGCTCATGAAAACCCAAAATCCATATCTCAAAAAATTAGCAGAGAGAGACACAAGACACAAGAATCTGCAAAAGGATTGCCAACCAAGTATTGAGTGCATAACTGAACATAATTATTTGAAGGTTGACTTTTTTGTATTAAAAACACTTTTCTTTTATTGGTCGGATGAAATATGCTAATTTTTTGAGATAGGGATTTTCAACATTTGACCTAATCTGGCTTATTTTTTTTGGACGTCATTTCGACATCCAAACTAGGTCCATTATTTGGACGTCCAACCATGACCCAACTTGGACATCATTTTGACGTTCAACATTTGACCTAATCTGTCTTATTTTTTTTGGAAGTCATTTGGATGTCTGTGGCAGTAAATGTGTTTTACAAAATAGAGCCTATCAACATGATTCTACATATGAATACAGATTATTTATAAACAAACATACCTCAAATGGACTGAGATTTGTGGAAGATGACACATGAAGGTTATGAGATAACTCAGCCCATATGAGATAGCGGGATCAGAGGTCAGAAGGCCTTCCAGAACCGGGCAGTGAACTGGGGCCCTCTGTCCGAGATGGACTACATGCTCTAGAATCAGCTCGTCTGTGCTTTTAGCTGACGGGAGTCCGGCGAGAGCCACCAGATGCACAGGCGTGGAGAACCATCCCACGATGGTCATGATAGTCTAGTCTGCTATTTACATCACACTGTTACACAAATAACTCATCTTTTATCTTCAGGGTCAGCTCAGTTAAAGTATAATTATTGCATACTTTGCCATTACATACAGACTAAATTTTATTGTCACGTTAATGCTGCTTATTGCACAATTACTTAGTTTCTTTTCACAGTTAATACTGTTTGCACTGTTGTCACTTTGCCACATATAAAATTGCACATCATGGCTGAATTGCAATTAAACTAATTTCTCTTATACATTTTTCCCCTTTTGGTCTTTGATTTATATGCTTTATTTATATACTCCTTATATCTTGCAGTGTTTGTTCTTAGATTTTCATTGCACAGGTAACTTCTGGTCAGTTCTCGCATTACCCTGCATGTACTGACTATATGTAAAATATTCAGTGATCTACAACCTACCTTTGTGTTACTGTCTCAGTGGTTGCTGGATAACTGGAATTTCCTTCAGGATCAATACAGTATCTATCTATCTATCTATCTATCTATCTATCTATCTATCTATCTATCTATCTATCTATCCATTTGGATATAATTTCTGATAATAGGACATATATTTCCAGTAATATTGTTAAAAGTCTTTTGGCAGCATACAAAATGTTTGTGTTCAACACATGCTAGCATGCATGAGAGATAATATACAAGCTGATGTACCTTGATTGGTACTAGATTGGTAACCTACCCTCAGAGCTCCTGATATGATTGCATCATTGAAAGAGCCTGCTGGCTAAAGCAATATAATCAAATGTCCAATTCTTTAAACTGATGTTGGCTTGACATCGGAGCACTGACAAAAGGTTGCCAAAATTTTTCCAACGTTGGGTCAACAAAGTAGTGCTGTCTGGGATGGCACAAGCACACACTCATTTGATGTCGGTACTAGACAAACACTTGTACTCAGAGTATGAATTCCCTAAAGTTGGAATTGACACTGAGCAAGGCCCTTAACACTTAACTGCTCAGATGTAAAATGAGATAAAAAAAAAAAATGTAAGTCGCTATGGATAAGGACATTTGCCAAATGCTGTAAATGAAATGTATTTGTATTGTGTTGCTCTATGTTCACTAATACTCTAGTTCACTATGACTTCCAGAAAGCAATTCACTTGTGCAGTTTATTCTAATGATCCGAAAAGATCCATACCAATTAGTTTTACAGGGATCTTGATAAAAGGTGCGGTGGCACTGGATGATGGATGACATTTGTTCCACACCACTTAAGCACATCTGTAGGATTTAGTGTTTTATTCACTCCTTAAAGGCCTATCATCATTACACTAAGTTTGTCAAGAGTGTTCTTTGGTGTGTGAGCAGGTGGACCCAAACACAAGGGTTCAGTCGGCAGGCAACAAGCTATCGAAAAGCTCAGGAAGACCATTGTAGTGAAGTGAAATTGCTGATCCAGGGCATGGTCAAGAAAACAAAAGTGTGAGTTCAAAGCCATGAGATGAATCCAAACCAGGAGAAGAGGCATGACTGTGATATAAAGTGAAAGTTAAATGTGAACCTGTGAAATCTATCTGAGAAATAGAAATGCTGAAGAATTGGGCTAGAGGGTAAAATGCTTATTAACCCTCATGAGTTTTTTTTTATTTTATAAAAAGCACCTTATTGTTTTTTTATGTATACAAATATGGTACCTGGCTCCACACCCTAACTTTAGCCACATAAAGGCAGAAATGACCTGGTGTTGGTTCCCCTTCTCACGCCATCCTTCTCTGAGTCACTATTTAAATTGTATGTGATGACATAATCAGCATGAAAATCAGTGTGCTACGTCATTTAGTAACATCTTTAGTAACATCTTGTGACATTCCCAGGAAGATTTTTGACAATGCTGTTTTTAAACCATAACCCCTCTACCTCACCTAATAATACAGCCCACAGTAGGGGCACATAGCACAGTTTCTGTTGAAAATCATCATTAATCACCCTGACGCTGATCCCGGTGTTGTGTGTGTGTTTTTTAATTTTTTTTATTATTCATTTTAAAAAAGCAATACAAACCTCACATTTTTGTGAGCTAACAATTCTGACTAGTTCTTTCTGCTACATAACACCATTGTGTTCCACCTTCTCTATACCCCGATCCATTCTTTTGCTATATGGCCCAACCCTATACTGGGATGTAACATGTGTGCTTTATTTCACCTCTTATAAACTGACAAATGTGGAGTCTAACACCTGGCTATCCTCTATTGTTGTGTATGTGTGTTTGCGTTTTCTATTCTGAGACTTTCATAAAAGTAACAAATGCAAAATTGCTTTTTCGCTCCTTTTACTTTACTTAACTTATATGTTGGACATCTTGTGCATGTTGGATCTTTGTGTCCTATGGTCAGATCTACAGGTAGCCTGTACTGCAGGAGATAGACTCCCATCATCTCCTAGTTGCTATGTTGACTTTAATCAGAGAATTTTGAAGCGACTGTTTTTAAATTATTGTTATTTATCTAATTTTATTTTTGTGGAACCCCCTTACTATTTTCAATAGATGCAACATTCATACCAATGTAAAACTACTAAACAAAGAAAAATGGAGCTTGGTTACAAATTTAACTTGGCTAAATTGTAACAGAGATGTCAATGTAATGAAATATCTGTGAAACTGAGTAAACTAAATGCCATGACCTGGGGATGTGCAAATTTTTACACTCAGATCTGCCCCTGTCCATCACTCTGATTTTGGAATAGTTTTATGAAAATAAGGACAAGGGGACAAGGTAGTTTGCATAGGCTGTTTTGCCTGAAGGAAGACCTTCTCAAAAAGCAGCTAATTTTATTACCAAATTAGGAAAACAACTATGAAGGTGACAGACATAAAGTAAACATATAAAATGGGATGGTTTGTGTACAAAACGTTCTGAGTAAACTTTATCTGTGCTGAGTGGGGCATCACTTGATGTTTTTGATTCTCAATATGTAGTTTTCAACCATAAGCCATTTTACTATAAAAACTGAGATTGAGATGAAGTAGTATTTAATAGAAAATGTGGTTAAACTTTATACGCAATTAAAAAGAGTGCAGCTAGTTTGAAAAACATTAAGCCTAATTCAGCAAATTGGAATAAATATTTGATGTATTTTATCCCCTTTAAAAAAATATTTAGACAAAATATACTGAGTAGATACTGAATCATAAAACATGGATGCATAGGCAAGGCATGAGCTTGTTGGATTTCTTTGCCACTTCAAACAAAGTCATTGCATTTAGTTTGTCTATTGGAACAGAGGACTGTGATGGACATCTTGATTTGATTCAAGTCATGCTTAAGGATTGAGAAAAGCAGTCTAACTATATAAAACTATTAAAAACGTATACACTTCTTATCTAAATGTACCTGTATAAAACATGACATTAATGCCCCCTTCTATATTTTAATGCCGCATTGCATCTCTTTTCCCTACCCAACCTCAAATTCGTATTAGTAAAATGGGCACTTGACATGAATAAATCAAATGTTAATTTTTGACGATAAGCCAATTAGACGAAAAGTCATTTTGATGTTTTATTTAATGACTTAATTTTAACGACAACATTAATAAAAGAAATGCAACAAAAATTATGGTGAAAAAATCTTTGAAGAAAATCACCAGGACAAATAAAGACGAGACAAAATCATTGGCTCTGTTGTGGCAGACAATCTAGATTGACAATTGCAATTCTCATCTCAAAACACTGAAGGTTGTTTTCTTTTATTTCTTTTTATTTGCATGTATCCGTTTGAAGATGCAAATCCTCTCTGTGTCCATGCATATTTCTCATAGGATGAGAATCTATCCAGAAAGGCTGGTCTCGTAAAACCAGACGCCTGCTAGTGTCATGTTAGCATGCTAACCAAGTCAAAGATGCTGTTAAGTTAAAGTTCAACAAAATGATGAGTGACATGGCAGTCTCGTCTTCACCAGCGCCCCATGTGGTGGAAATTCTGAAACCAATATTATTAAGACAAGTAAATCATACACTGGGTAAGAGCAAAGTAACAAAGGTTTTATTTTAAACTTCTGCAGAAGGACCAGTCTCATACAGCAAACAGTTGCAGCATAGAGAAAAGTGATCTCTTTCTCCAGCTGACCTATTTTATACACAAACATCTCTGTTAACATAATCAACGCCCCGTACATGAAGTTCCTACATTCAAACTCATGACTCTTTATCTGCCTCAGACCAGATGTCCATACCTTATCATTTATTCAGGGACAACTACAATCAGGTTGTTTCTATTCTGTTCTCGGCCTTGTGTCTCTAAGCTTCGACAACCAAGTTCAAACTTCTAACGTCTACGTGACACACTTACTTCAAGGAACATAATTAAAATATGATTTTTCCATTACAATTTCCCCCTTTTGTCATTCTATGACAACCTAAATATTTTAATTCTACAATTCAAAACAATACTAATAAGCTATGCATTAGGTAAATTTCATCAGATGTTGTCTCTCCCACCTGGGTTTTTAAACATCACCACTAGCACTCTAATGCACACAGAGGACACTACAGCTGTTTTTATGGGGACAGACCCCTGACACAAAAGCATTACAAAATTTGCAACCTACTTAAATATACATGCTTTATATTTCTCTAAAGATTTTACATTATGTCTTCTAACATATCATGATCTAAACATTCAAAATGATAGTCACCGGAATTTTGAACTCTGTCAGACGGCGGGTCGTCCCAGTCCAATTTCTGTTTTATGTTGTGAGTCTGTCTTAACATTTAATAATTTACTGTGTTTGTTGACGATAGTTCTATGAACGGGCAACTACCATCATTTGGAAAATAATTACCATCTATACTACATTTAGGTGACCTACCTTTTGAACGATTGGTTATACGAACGTAAGTGGTGTACTCAGACCATCCTAAGTCAGGTTCCCCATTTTCCCTTTGATCTTGCACAACGCAAGTGTCTCCTTTTTGCCATGGGACCATATAAGTAGAATTGTCTTCATATTTCTTAACAGGCAATGGGGAGCAATACAGATGTCGCCATTAAAAACCCGCGTGTTTTCCCGCGGGATGCCGCAATTTAGCGCGCGGCTTGCCGCGACTTGCCGGAGGCAACATTCGGGAATTTTAAATAAATGTGTTGTGCTTCACTGAATATCCGCCAGATGGCGCATAGAAGGACTTTATCTAAAAACCGGTGGTCCGGGAAAGTCAGTTTCCCTATGTTTCCCCGGTGGCGCGCAGATTCAAATCATGACGTCACTCGCTACCTAACGCTGAGAAGGCGAACGAGGATTTTAACAGTTTTTCTCTCGTTTTAAAGTGTTTTTATGAACTTTTTGAATTAAACAAATAACCTATGCATAATAATCGAGTGTCTTTTCGCTTTTTTTTTGTATATTTGAAGATAATTCATACGTTTTAAGCCGCTGCAAAAGGCTGGTTTGCTGGGCGAGTACTGACATCACGACTACTTTTATTACACCTACATTTGTTTATTTGTATATGTATGTTATTAATATTAATTTTTTAGAGATTGTGTGTGCGTGCACGGAGAGTTTGTGTTGATAAGTGTATGTGGATAAGTTGATAAGTGTATCAGAAAGCATTAAAATGTTCATTTGAATTAAAATGACACACACACATCTGTATATACAGTATATCAATTACATATATATCAATTTCATTAGTTCGATCATTCTATTTGAAGCTTCGGATGTTTTTTTTTTTTTTTTGGTTTGGTTAGATTAGTTCTGACCTCGCTTCCGTGAAACTATCGCTAAAACAATGTACTGAGCACTCCTGAGGATATAAAGCTTTATTATTGTGTTTGAATAAATAATCAAATCTACCACAGCAGGTAATAAACTATGGTGTGTCATAACCGAAGCAAACACCACGATTATCCCTCGTTTCGTTCGACGGGAACGTGGTTCACTTGGCCGCGGTGTATTATAAACCTGTGGAATGTTTCACTGTTTATGTTCACATAAGAGGAATAAAAGCGAGTGAAATGTGGAAATGATGTGTGGCAACTCAATGAGGACTAAACCAAAGATTTCGGTAACTCCACTGAGTGTAACATCTGCATAATAACACTGAACATCTTCACTTTTCCGTTTACCTCTGAAAAAAAAGCTGTATTTTGTTTTGTTTATATTTAGAGTTTTTATAACAGTAGAACAAGTACCCGCGCGCACGCACACACATAGACACACACACACACACACACACGCACACATAGACACACACACATAGACAGACACACACACACACACACACAGACACTCCCCTGAGCCCTCAGGAAACATCCAATCACCGTCGGTATACAAATGAGTCAAGACGTAGCCTAACGTGGTGTCGTGTCGGATTTCAGTGGTCACGGAGTGGGAAGACTTTGAAGAAGCTGCAGTGACAGTAAACAGCTGAACAACTTCACTTTTCCGTTTACCTCTGAGGAAAAAAAGCTGTATTTTGTTTGTTTATATTTAGAATTTTTATAGTAGTATAAGAGAAAGTTACAGTTTGTGGTCTGTGTACTGTAGTTCGCACCCTTGTAGAGAATAAATAAATGAATAACACCTTCATATCCCCTCTCAAGAGTGTCATAGTCCATTGTTAGTTTTAATGATCTGGCTGAAACTAATTATCACTACATAAGTACCCTAACACCATTGATCATGAGTCTCAGCTGAACCTAATTCTATACTTGTAACAGAAAATGTAGATGCAGATTCCAAATGTGTATTTATATAGATTATATATTTAGATAGATAGATAGATAGATAGATAGATAGATAGATAGATAGATAGATGTGTGTGTGTGTGTGTGTGTGTAGGCTCTACGCAGGGGCAAGAGAGGGCAGCGCACCCTTAAATGTCTGCACATGTTAATATATTCCTAAAATGTATATATTACAAGTTGATAAACTGATTTGCGGTAGCGGAAAAATCCGCTGAAAATAGGACAGGCTGCAGCGCACGCGCACACACACACATACACACGCGCGCACACACACACACAGACACACCTCCCTTGAGCCCTGCGTCTGTCGGATTTCAGCGGTCACGGAAAGACTTTGAAGCAGTTTATATATGAATCTAAGCTTGAACTTATCAGCATTGTAAATATATAATACTTTTCAAATAAAATCGCTATTACTTTGACCCTGAAGTTTAGTTTAGCACACACAAAAAACAGAAAAGTCATTTCTGGTAAATCAACGGAATGTGTAGTATTTACAGTAATTCATTAAAAAATGAATATACATTGTACAGTACACGGTAAACATGGGAAAGATTACAAAATGAAAAAACAAACAGTGTCTACTTTATAAACAGCTTAGTATGTGCGTCGAGATGCTGAAATCCCTTGCATGTTTTTGCTTCCAAGTGGAGAGATATTTGACCGATAGCCTAGAACAAAAGATCTATAGGTGTGATCACAACCCCCTCCGACCGACCGTGCCATCAATCACTGACCACCTCAGAAGTTCCCTCTAATGTATGGCTGCAATACTTGTTTTGCAAGTATTTTTAACACCATTCAAAGGCTTACAAGTTCCATTCAACATATAATGATGTCTCCACATGTTAATATATTCCTAAAATTTATATATTACAAGTTGATAAACTGATCTGCGGTAGCGGAAAAATCCGCTGAAAATAGGACAGGCTGCAGCGCACGCGCACACACACACATACACACGCGCGCACACACACACACAGACACACCTCCCTTGAGCCCTGCGTCTGTCGGATTTCAGCGGTCACGGAAAGACTTTGAAGCAGTTTATATATGAATCTAAGCTTGAACTTATCAGCATTGTAAATATATAATACTTTTCAAATAAAATCGCTATTACTTTGACCCTGAAGTTTAGTTTAGCACACACAAAAAACAGAAAAGTCATTTCTGGTAAATCAACGGAATGTGTAGTATTTACAGTAATTCATTAAAAAATGAATATACATTGTACAGTACACGGTAAACACGGGAAAGATTACAAAATGAAAAAACAAACAGTGTCTACTTTATAAACAGCTTAGTATGTGCGTCGAGATGCTGAAATCCCTTGCATGTTTTTGCTTCCAAGTGGAGAGATATTTGACCGATAGCCTAGAACAAAAGATCTATAGCTGTGATCACAACCCCCTCCGACCGCCCGTGCCATCAATCACTGACCACCTCAGAAGTTCCCTCTAATGTATGGCTGAAATACTTGTTTTGCAAGTATTTTTAACACCATTCAAAGGCTTACAAGTTCCATTCAACATATAATGATGTCTCCACATGTTAATATATTCCTAAAATTTATATATTACAAGTTGATAAACTGATCTGCGGTAGCGGAAAAATCAGCTGAAAAAAGGACAGGCTACAGCGCACGCTCACACACACACACACACACACACACACACACACACAGACACACCTCCCTTGAGCCCTCGGTAAACATCCAAACACTGAGGCACGCAAATCCCCTGACCACAATAAGGTGGCAATCCCTCAGGGGGGAAGATGAAAAATACAAATTAAATAAATAAAACAAAATAAAATATCCTTAATCCAGATTTTATCAATCAACGTCACAATATTGATCTTAGCTGGATGGTCTAATTCTCAAAACCGTTTAACCTAAAGAAAAACTTAACACACTATAACTAGAATATTTACAAAACTGAAAGGTTGTCTTATGTATAATAAAAAAAAACCCTCGTAACTCAAAAAGATCATATTATGTTTTTATATATATTTTTTTAGATTTTTCTTTTATAGTAACTGAACAGCTCTCTTCTCTCCAATCCACTCCTAAACCCCATTATAAACAGCTTAGTATGTGCGTCGAGATGCTGAAATCCCTTGCATGTTTTTGCTTCCAAGTGGAGAGATATTTGACGGATAGCCTAGAACAAAAGATCTATAGGTGTGATCACAACCCCCTCCGACCGACCGTGCCATCAATCACTGACCACCTCAGAAGTTCCCTCCAATGTATGGCTGCAATACTTGTTTTGCAAGTATTTTTAACACCATTCAAAGTGGCAGTTATCGGCTATGACACGTTGAAGGAGAACTTAATAGTTCTCAAAAATAGTGTAAATGTCTGCAACAATCACTAACCATTAAAATGTTTTTTTTTTGTAATTAAACACGAAAATATTAATTATATTTCCATATATATACACACACATACACACACACACACACACACACACACACACACACACAAGGGCGTAGGTTTGCTACCTATGACTCCAACTAATACCCCATCCCCCAATCCCCTTTTCCACCCACCAACCCCCAACCCCCTGCCCCATCCACCTACCAACCTCCCACCCCAACTATGTCCACTGAATACATGTTTTTCTTAATATGGTGCGAAATCACTTTACATTAATACTAGCAATGCTTCGATTTATATTAATCCACTCGAAATGCAATTCATTAAGTTAAATTAAGGAATAGTGTAAAGTTAAAGGAATGTTTCATAACTGACAAAAAGATAGTCTTTAATAAAATAAAAACTATTCTTTATTGAGCCCTAGTGCAAATGAAACATCTCAATCATCTGTATATATATAAAAGTAGATTACATCTAAACATGAACTACTAGGTAGAGTACCACACAACAGCTCAATGCCTATTGCTCCTATATGAAGGAGACAAAAACATGCCTTCGCCTCTCGTTAACAAAAATAAACTGCTCGCATATTTGTTTGACATCAATATTGTCCAGGCTGTTCTTTTTTTCTTCTGATAAACACTAAAGATGATATTTTGTAGAATGCTGAAAACCTGTAATCATTGATTTACATAGTATTTGTTTTTCCTGCTACGGAAGTCAATGTTTTCAGCTTTTTTCCCCAATATCTTATTTTGTATTCAACAAAATAAAGAAAATCATTAAAGTTTGGAACCACTTAAGGATTAAATAGTGAGTAAAGTTTTTTTGGGGGTGAACAATGGCTTTGACCCTAACTCTTCCCCTCTGACTGCACTAGGACCGGACAGCATTGCCACCTGATGAAATAGCGTGACAAAAAAGTGAAATGTCAGTTCAAAACTTTTGCCAAAAACACTAATGAATCACTTACATCCTCAGCCTATCACTCCTCATAATGCTAAATATTAGTATAATCAACATGTATAATACATGCACACATATTATATGTTATATACTGTATAATCAACATTCAGATTGACCTCCTGTGAACTGGCCTCTTCACCTGAACTACAACATGGCTGATCTGCTTCTGTCCCCTAATTGAAAAACATTGAGGGATTCCTTATGAGCATGGACAGAGAATGCCTCAGCCTATTATTGGTAACAATGTTAAATCTCAGGACAACTACAGTGGCTTGCAAAAGTATTCGCCCCCCGTGAACTTTTCCACATTTTGTCACATTACAGCCACAAACATGAATCAATTTTATTGGAATTCCACGTGAAAGACCAATACAAAGTGGTGTACACGCGAGAAGTGGAACGAAAATCATACATGATTTCAAACATTTTTTTTTTTACAAATAAATAACTGAAAAGTGGGGTGTGTGTAATTATTCAGCCCCCTTTGGTCTGAGTGCAGTCAGTTGGCCATAGACATTGCCTGATGAGTGCTAATGACTAGAGAGCACCTGTGTGTAATCTACACTCTCTCCATCGCTGTCTGATATACAGCACAGGTGTTTAGGTTCTGTTACCTGACAAAACAGAATAAACACATGCCATTTAAACAGCAATCATTTTATTACACTTTTTCTGAGTCTTAGTGTGCAAACCTCGAATCAAATCATTAATGTTCGCCAAGTAAGTGAATGCATTTTAAAAACTATTTTTCTGAAGTGGATTGTCTATTGGTGTCAACAAAATTCTAGCCATATGGCAATATTAGTATATTAGTTTATCAATTTCTTTCACAATACTGATTTCTGACAAACAGTCACTAGATTAGGAGACTGACAGGGATCATATTTATACTTTTACATTTAGCTGTTTAATCTGCTGTTAGTTTTACGTCCGTATTCACAGACTATATCCTGGCCTGCTGTACTGAATGTGAGTCCACTGCATTTGGCGCTGCTTGTGTCTGAACGCAGCCAATCGTCTATCACATGATGGCAGGGAAAGGCACAGCCAATCAAAATGTTCATATGTGTTTTGGGGGCGGGAGGACTCAAGGAGAGAACGTGATTTATCCCTTTCTGCGTGTCTAGGTTAATGTTGACAGAACGATTAAAAAAAAAGTGGATTAAATTATTGGTGGGGACATTTCAATGGTCGGAGGATATTGGTGGGGACACATCCCCTCCGTCCACCCTAAATCTACGCCCCTGTATATCTATAATTTAAAACTATTTATTCATTTGTCTTTTATTTACTTACTTACTAGCGAATGCTTTTTTAGGGCTCTAAAAACTACGGCAGTATGAATGACAATGGAATAGGACGTGTGAGTTGCACCGGTCACACACACACACACACACACACACACAATAAATATATATATATATATATATATATATATATATATATATATATATATATATATAATTAAATTCTTAAAACATCGTGTTCACCCATGCACTGAAAAAAAGAACTTGTAAGATTTACTTGATAAAATCCTCATAACAATTTGGACACAGATTTTAAGTAAATTTTATTGCTCCAATATTAAGGCTGAATCCCAACCCTTCCTCCTACCCTTCCATTTGACGCGTTCACGTGCAGGGGTAGTGGTGTCTCATTTCTCTTTTGGTTGGAGGTGTAGGGGGAGGGGGGAAGGGCCAGATAGCCCTCCAAACGAAGATTTTTCAGGACCTCACTTTAAACGAAGGGCTAAGTGAAGTTTTCAACATGGCTGCTCACTCAAGCAAACAGACCCATAAATGTTAAGTCATTTTTGCCATTAATAAAGATTTTTATGACAAGTTTTCATTATATGTATATTACCTTTAGTCTTGTGTTTGTGTTTATGGTGATGTTCTGTAAAGAAACGTTTGCAAAAAAAATCGCTAAAGTTTGCTAGCGGATAGCACATATTGCACAATATTACAAATATATATTTTTATGTCACATACACTTTACTGCATGCTACAAACAAATATGAAAGTTCAGTAGCACGGCATTTTGCCGAGCATTTGATAACGCATTGTTTGTTTTGCTTACGGCCATACACTATTGTTTTGCTTACACTATTCTTACTTATTGCAACGTGACCACAGTTTTGTAATTTATATTCTGTATATGGACGGCTGAGGAAACCCGAAGACTCATCCGTGTTCGTGGTGAAAATGAGCAACTTTTTTAAAAATCGAAATACGGCGCAAAAAACCTTTGGGAGTGAGTAATCTTTCTTATTGGAATGTGTGATAAACATCGGCGCATGTCCTCTGACGTAACATTAGGAACCAGCGACAACGTATGATGACGTATAACAGTGTTGTCCCATTTCTTAGGGGAAATATTTATACCCTTCCCCTTTCCACTTCGTTTCAAGGGACAAGGGGAAGAAAATAGAATTGTGATTCAGCCTAAGTAAAACTCACCCGTAATTGTCAGGTAAAATTTACTTAATTAAATGAACAATAAAAGAAATCAAGTAAAAATTACATAATTATATTTAATGCACGAATTAGATTTATTTAAAATAATCAAGTAAAGTTGCAGGAACCTTAATTTTATGAAATTTCTATCATTTTGTTTTGTGAGATTTTCCCTTAACTTGGTTTTATCAATTTATATTACTCCCTATAATAATGTAAACATTGCTAATTTATGTTTTGGAAAGAAACTTAAGTAATTATTTCATCTATATCTTTCATAAATCACACAACTAAAATATAATTAAACAGTTTATTCACCAACATTACCAAATATTTGTGACATTCACAGTCTAGATCCAAGTTGTCTTTTTAATAAAAGTGCATTCAGCTAAATTTTGCATCCATAGAAAAAAACTGCACGGCACCAGGGCCTGAAATACTTGTTTTAAACAAAATTGTGTAAAATAATAAATAAATAAAATACAGAATTCATTTAGAAATAAAATACAGCAGAAAATACATTAAACAAACTGTAGAATAAACGTTAAAACGTAATAGCCCTCGGAAGCAGTGAAGTTGCAACATTCAAATCAGCACTCTGGACTAGTGCACTTAAAAGTATGCCATTGAAACCATAACGCATTCAAACATTAAGCTGAACATGGAAACACAACATGTAAAGACTTGTAGTCAAGCCAAATCAAATGTTTTAAGATAACTTCATCTTTAAAGCTTGCACTTTTGGTGATAGCTTAATCCCATCAAGTTCTAGAAGAACTTTCTGAAAATAGCTCAAATGTGTAGCGCAGTGGTCAGAGCTATTGCCACATTCTTGCAAAATTTCCTCTCCTTCAAGGATTATGGATACACCAACTGGTCCTTCCCCTTCAACAGCACAGACGACAAGGATTTTAAGAAGGTGCATACTGGCATCACTTCGTCTGTCCCCCTGCATAAAATGTACAAGAAAATAAATAATTTATTTTGAGAAACAAAAAAAAAATCTGAATTGCTTCAACCTGTGCTGACTTCATTTCACAGAGAAAAAAAAAATAATACAAATAATTGATAATAAAAAATGACCATCACTTCATATACTTCAGATTGTTAAACTTGGGTTAAATTGCTTTAGCAATAATCTTGCATCACTAAAACATTGTAAAACATGGCATGAGATGGCTACACTCCATAGATTACTCTGCACCTTTACAGTGTCAGGAAATCCTATGATGAATGCTGAGTTTGTATTTAAAGAGTTAGTCCAAACATGAAAATTCGTTCAATAATTACTCATATTTATATATTCATTTGCATTTATATGCTTCTGTCCAATCCAACAAACACTATATTCAAGGTATTAATAAATTGTATAATTAATAAGAAAACAATGCTTTACCAGGCAATCATCAAAGAGATCCTCTTCAGATTCACGTCTCATCTTTACACTTTGTTTCTGTGAAAATATTTACATTGTATCATTACATAATCTTTTATTCGTACAACTACATTTAGGCATTTCTTCATCTTTTGTAAGTTTGCCTTTATCCAAAGCAAATTACAAAAGAGGAAGGCATCAAGCATGTCAAGCAGTGCTACTAACACAAAGTTTCTGACACCGTTAGAAAAAAGTAAGAAGCAAGAATCATGTGTGGAAAGATTAAGCATGCAGGGTCAGAGGATGACTCGACTTATTTTTATTGTCTGCAATGCGATTTAGACAAATTAGAACTGCGGTCAAGCCAGCCGCGATTGATTTTAGTGTGCGCGCATATTACAGTGATTACGGTAGTTTCAGGACCGACACAGAGACAACGCGCTTTCAGAGCGCTTTTCATTTAGACGCCCAGGACTGAGAGATAATACAACATGCTCGTCAATTTTTACTTGCTTATTTATTTGCATTTCTGCTTTAATATCTGTGTTATTTATTGGTGACTTTGACGGTTGTCTGTTACAATATTTTTCTTAAATATTCACCATTCAAATAATTGTTTTATGTAGATAAGTTACAGCAGAATTCGTAGAAAACAGACAAAATAATGTATTTAGTCTTTCTAAATACCAGAATTGATTTTTATTTTGTTTTACTGTTCAAAAGTAGCAGTTATTCTTCAATGAATGTTTTCTATAATGAGGATTAACGTCTGCTTTGGAAGAGAGGTCAAATAAACAAATGTTCACAATGGGGAAAAAAAGTTAAATAAAATGCCTTTATTTCACTTCATAGACCTATGAAAAAATAAATTCTAGTAAGTATAAAACGCCATGGTCAGTTTTTATCCCATATAATGTACACACATTATATGATAAAAAAAAAAAGTAGAAAAAAACAATGATCAGTTCTTATTCAGGACGTCCCATACTATATACACACCACATATGAAACTATTTTACTGCAGCATTTTTCAGATATGGGGCATTATTACATTTTAAAGGGGTATAAAGACCCCATTTCTAATAAGTAGAAAAAAACAATGATCAGTTCTTATTCAGGACGTCCCATACTATATACACACCACATATGAAACTATTTTACTGCAGGATTTTTCAGATATGGGGCATTCTCTCTGTGTTGTTCATGAAACTACCGTAATCACTGTAATATGCGCGTGCACTAAAATCAATAGCGGCTGGCTTGACCGTGTTTTTCTGAACCGCGGCTGGCTTTACCGCAGTAAATTAGAGCTGCTGTCAATACTTTCAATTCAATTCAATTCAATTTTATTTATATAGCGCTTTTAACAATGGTCATTGTCTCAAAGCAGCTTCACAAAAATTTAAGAAATTTAATTTAACAAAAAAAAAAAAAAAAAAAAAAAAATTTTATATATAGAATAATTATATATAAAGTAATAAGTAAATAAATAAAATTATAATAGAAAATAAATAAATAAAAACAAATAATAATAATAATTATAGAAAAGAAAATAATTGGAATTGTGGATGTGTGAGAAAAATGTGCAGATAATAATGAGATGAATGAATGAAATGTCTCTGATGAGCAAGCCAAGGGTGACGGCGACGGTGGCAAGGAAAAACTCCCTGAGATGGCATTAGGAAGAAACCTTGAGAGGAACCAGACTCAACAGGGAACCCATCCTCATTTGGGCGATAACAGATAGAAATGATATAACATCTTGTGTTGTGCAGGTGAAAAATCAATATGACAGAAATTATTTAAATGGTCATGAAGACCAGTTCAGCATAGGGACGAGTCAGTAGGTGCAGAGGGCAGATGAGGTCTGGATCACTGGAAGCACAGGAGCAGCATGTGTAGCTCCAACCATCATAAGGCTGAATCCAGTTGGAGCTGGTCCTTCTCTGGGTGCCTCAGGAACCTCGCAGGGTCGGCCTTTGTCTACTGAAGCTGGCAAAATCTCCCGATGCCTCGGGATGGGTAGAGAAATACAGAACAGATGGGGAGAATTAGCGTAGTTGCCATTCGGTATAGGTGTACTGGAGTATGAGTACTGGGATGAGTTATGTGTATGCCAGATTAAAAAGATGCGTCTTGAGTCTACTTTTGAACTGAGAAACCGTGTCTGCTCCCCGGACACTGTCTGGAAGGCTATTCCAAAGCTTTGGAGCTAAATATGAAAAAGCCCTACCCCCTTTTGTAGATTTTGAAATTCTGGGAACTACCAGAAGTCCGGAGTTTTGTGATCTTAAGGCGCGTGGTGGATTGTAGCGTATCAGAAGACTGGTTAGGTATGTGGGAGCTAAACCATTTAAGGCCTTGTATGTAAGTAATACTATTTTGTAATTTATTCTAAACTGAACAGGTAGCCAGTGCAGGGATGATAATATTGGGGTTATATGATCATATTTTCTGGATCTAGTGAGAACCCTGGCAGCTGCATTTTGGATTAACTGAAGCTTGTTTATTGAGGATGCAGGACAACCACCTAGTAATGCATTACAATAGTCCAGTCTGGAGGTCATGAATGCATGAACTAGTTTTTCTGCATCAGATACGGATAAGATGTTCCTAAGTTTAGCAATATTTCGAAGATGGAAAAAGGCTGTTTTTGTGATATTTGAAATGTGATTTTCAAAAGACAAGTTACTGTCTAATATTACTCCCAGATCTTTTACTGCTGAGCTGGTAATAACAGTACATCCTTCTAAGCGCAAGCTGAATTGTGAAAGCTGTTGTGTGCTGGTTTTTGGGCCAATAAGTAATATCTCTGTCTTATCTGAATTTAATAAAAGAAAGTTATTGGTCATCCAATCTTTTATGTCCTGGACACACTCAGTTAATCTAGACAACTTAGGTATTTCGTCTGGTTTAGTTGAGATATATAATTGGGTATCATCAGCATAACAATGGAAACTAATCCCATGTCTTCTAATGATGTTACCCAAGGGAAGCATGTATATTGAGAACAACAGAGGTCCTAAAACTGACCCTTGTGGGACCCCATATTTCACTGGCATTATACCAGACGGTTCTCCATTTAGATCTACAAAATGGTAGCGATCAGACAGGTAAGATCTAAACCATTTTAGTGCCTGTCCCTGAATACCTATATAATTTTGTAAGCGATGTAAGCGAATTTTGTAAGCGATCCTTATTTTCTGGGTAACAGTGAGTACATCATTGTAGATAGTGGCGACACCACCGCCGCGACCAATTAGACGGGGCTCGTGCTTATAGAAATATCCTGACGGAGTAGACTCATTCAGACCAAAATATTCATTTGGTTTAAGCCAGGTTTCAGTGAGACAGAGTGCGTCAAGGCAATAATCTGAGATAATTTCATTAACAATAAGTGCTTTAGGCGCAAGGGATCTAATGTTGAGTAGTCCAAACTTTAGAGGTGGATTTTGACTACTTATTTTGCCTTTTTCTGGTTTTATGGTTATCAGATTGTTTCGGGCAAATTTAACAAATTTATTCTTTTTTCTCAGTATTCGGGGAACAGACACAGTTTCTATAGGACAAGCTATGTGTGTGCGTCTATCACTACGGTGAGTTGTGATGTGGCTAATATGTTTGGAATCTACAGTATGACTTACCGCCAGTCAGATGGTTACTGTATGAACATATGTACAGGTTCTTTACTCGTAACTCATTAATAAAGTTCGGCTTCAGAAAAAAAAACGTTTATTGCTAGTGCTCTTTTACCATTTAATGCTTTAACACACACGACTCAGTTTGTTCAGAAATGGCATCTAACTGGCGAGCCTTTGTCTGAACACGCCGTTTTCACTCGGGGTGGGGGTAAGAAACACACATCTCGGTGTATTAATCCGCGCGCTCGGTTCGTTATTATTTTATTTATTTATTTATTTACCACAGGACCCATGGGGGCTCCGTAGGTTCAGGTTTTTACACGAAAACGGTGTTTTGTGAATCTCCACACTATTAAAAACTGAAATTGCTAATTGTACGTCCTGAGATTAAGATGAACATTAATTGGGAATCATGAAAGCGAGAATCACATCCAAAAAAGAAAGCTAAACTTACCTCGAACACGACAAACTCCAGCTGCAGCCACGCCGTGTTGTAACCTCCGTGATGATTCCCAACCGACTGATACACAGCGCGGGCATAGCGTCTCCAAACACGCATGCGCAGTTTAATTTGCACACATTTTCGGCTTCAGTAGACACACAATACTTCAGACTGAAACTCGACTGCCCCCTACAGGTAATGAAGGGCATGTTCACAGCTTCCCGTACGCAGCCGCGCAAAGCCGCGGCAAGTCACGGGATCCCTTTTCTCGAAACGCAGGTTTTTAATGGCGACATCTGTAGGTATGTGGGAGCTAAACCATTTAAGGCCTTGTATGTAAGTAATACTATTTTGTAATTTATTCTAAACTGAACAGGTAGCCGGTGCAGGGATGATAATATTGGGGTTATATGATCATATTTTCTGGATCTAGTGAGAACCCTGGCGGCTGCATTTTGGACTAGCTGAAGCTTGTTTATTGAGGATGCAGGACAACCACCTAGTAATGCATTACAATAGTCCAGTCTGGAGGTCATGAATGCATGAACTAGCTTTTCTGCATCAGATACGGATAAGATGTTCCTAAGTTTAGAAATATTTCGAAGATGGAAAAAGGCTGTTTTTGTGATATTTGAAATGTGATTTTCAAAAGACAAGTTACTGTCTAATAATACGCCCAGGTCTTTTACTGTCGAGCTGGTAGTAACAGGGCCAGGGGTAGCTCAGTGGTTAAGGCATTGGACTACGGTTTGGAAGATCCCAGGTTCAAACCCCACAACCACCAAGTTAGCACTGTTGGGCCCTTGAGCAAGGCCCTTAATCCTCAACTGCTCAGATGTGTACTGAGATAAAAATGTAAGTCGCTCTGGATAAGAGCATCTGCCAAATGCCTAAATGTAAATGTAGTAACAGTACATCCTTCTAAGCACAGGTTGAATTGTGAAAGCTGTTGTGTGCTGGTTTTTGGGCCAATAAGTAATATCTCTGTCTTATCTGAATTTAATAAAAGAAAGTTATTGGTCATCCAATCTTTTATGTCCTGGACACACTCAGTTAATCTAGACAACTTAGGTATTTCGTCTGGTTTAGTTGAGATATATAATTGGGTATCATCAGCATAACAATGGAAACTAATCCCATGTCTTCTAATGATGTTACCCAAGGGAAGCATGTATATTGAGAACAACAGACAGGTAAGATCTAAACCATTTTAATGCCTTTCCCTGAATACCTATATAATTTTGTAAGCGATCTATGAGAATATTATGATCTATAGTGTCGAATGCAGCACTAAGATCGAGCAGGACTAGCAATGAGATGCAGCCTTGGTCTGAAGCTAAAAACGAGTCGTTTGTAATCTTAACTAGTGCAGTTTCTGTGCTATGATGGGGCCTGAAACCTGACTGAAATTTTTCAAGGATGTTGTTATCCTGCAACAATGTGCATACTACTTTTTCTAGTATTTTTGATAACGTGGGGGGGGGGGGGGCAGCTAATCTGTTCTATGGGTAGAGTATATATCAGGAGGGAGTGATCTGTGATATCATCACTTTGAGGTATGATCTCTATATTAGAGACATCTATACCATGGGATATAATTAAATCTAGCGTATGATTGAAGCGGTGAGTTGCTCCAATTATATTTTGTTTAACCCCAAAGGAATTTAGTAAATCCATAAATGTGAGTGCTAAAGCCACTCTACAGCCATTCCTCCCTCTTTATCAAACTTTTCCCATTTCTTTAATTCCCCTTGACCGACCGTGTCCAAGGATTTCATCTCACGTTTGCTTCTTTTGTTTTGCGTGCCATGCAATCCTATTACAATTAGTTCTCCTTCTAGTAATACTGGAGCACAGCATCCGTTCCAGTCCTTTGGTAGAGTTTGTCTAACTGTGGTTCCATCACAGTACCAAAATATATCAGCTAAGGGTGTTGTACCTAATCTTAAGTCTGGTTGTCGTACATTGACTATCTCACTGCATGATATATTGCTTGTTGTATTGTCGCATATCTGTCTCATTTTTATGGAAAAACCTGCTGCTGACTGTGTTTCATTTCAACTTGATGATAGATTTCCTACTTTTATACTTCCATCTGAACAGATGCATAGAGGATAGGTCTGTTGCACAGGTGTTATTTCTCGTTGGACAGCATCTATTGTTTCTACAGGATGATACGTGCATTTGCTTATGTACTGCATCCATTCTGGACCATAATCTATTGCAGCTGAATGTAAAAGACAGCTGATAGGGCATAATCGTGATTCACTATATTCTGGATCATCTATACATTCTCTTGTTCCTTGTGTTATCGCCACTTTTGGGGGCTTATGACTTTTGTCATGACACACGATGCAGTCCTTATTTGTTGAAGAGTCAGCTGTGAATTTCATCCATTGGTAGAACATATCATTTTTCCATGTTTGGTCAGATTCTTTTTTGTTTCCAGGTACCTGTTTTATTATTTCTGGAATTACTGTTACATAGGTTGCTGACTCAGCATCAATCAGTATAATGACACACGCGCACACACACACACACACACAGCAGCAGCAGCAGCAGACCGAGTCGTCACTCCCCTAAATTTAAAGAATACAAACTGGTTGCGTGCGAGTTTGCTGTTTTTCCTATAGCATGCTGAAGCAAAATCAAAATAAAACATTTTATTTTGTTTTATTTTAATTTTGTAATAATTAAAATAATTTTCTTTTTTAATAGCATCACCCAGGATTCGAACCGGCGCTTTGAAAAAATGAAGAGAAAAAAGAAAAATTGAGGAAAAAATTAGGTGAAATGAGAGTTATTGCCATCTTTGATGTTTCCCACTAGTTGTAGACTGCTAATGTGATTGTCATTTTAAGATTTGCATAAAAAATTACCATTTTTATGCATTCGGCAGTGGGAGGTTGTGGATCCAAAGGTCCCAGGTTCGATTCCCGTGTATGACTTTTTTTTTTTTTAAACATAAAAATCTGACAAGTGTCACAAAAATTTTAAATACTGCCTAATTAATCGTAACATGAGGTTAGGTTCTTGTAAAAGTATTAGAGATTGTTGTTAAATGCTTCATGTTGTGTCACACAAAACGTAAATTTGTATTCAAATTAATAATTTGTTACGAAGGCGTGGCGGTGTTGCGTCACCGCCCTACTTGGGGTTCTTTCTCTACCCAAATCTTGGCAACAAGTCCAGTGATGATCCAACCACAATAGCACTTTGGTGCTGAAAGGTGTTTATTGTGCGAAGGTGCTCAAGTGATCCAAACCATGTACAAAAAAATTGAGGAAAATAAAGAAAGAAACAAAACAATAATTTACAAAATATATACAAAAATTTACACTTGGTCCCACTCAGCTTTCTTACTTCCACAAAATAAACTCCACTTCCACTTCCACTTACTCCAAACAACAACCTCCCTTGGCCTTAGTCGACGATGGCCTTATATGTAAGAGGCTCCGCCCCTGGGACATACCATTCCCAAATTTGACACTGTCCCCCTTTTTTCCACATTTCAGAGACAGTAACACAAACAGCATGTCTGCAACATCCTATTCCATAGTATTTTAACAATATTAATATGCATATAATTATCATATAATTATAATAACAATAATAATAACAGATAATACTGCCTAAAGATAAACAGGTACATGTACACCCCTCTGGTTATCCACAGAATGTCTTTTCCTGATTCATCCGTAATGCGCATGCTCAGGGCGGGAAAACCGCGTATAACACCTGCGAACACTCCGAACTCGGTTTCCCCTAATGCCCTGGTGATGACGCGCATTGATGCAAGCAGTAACAAAACCCGGAAGACTCCGGTAAGGACATCGCGGTTATGCTACGCCGAACACTATCAGTCATCTCCTTTCTAAGTCAGCGTGTGTTATGCGTGTATCAACAGAAAGGGATATGCTGTATAACTGAGGAATAAATGGGGTATAACTGTGTGTGTGTGTGTGTGTGTGTGTGTGTGTGTGTGTGTGTGTGTGCGAAATTCGTAGCGCAACTGTGTGCACCCAACTGCGCTAGCTTCTTGCCTACATTGGGTTATGTATATCTGTTCCCGCTGACCGTGGCGAGCTCCTCGTCACATCACCTTCCTCCTCTCCAAGATTGCCAACATCCCTCCACATTGGCAATCGAGACAAATAGTCGGCTGTCACATTTTTGGACCCTGCTCTGTGTCGTACCTGGAATGTGAAGGGCTGTAACGTTAAATACCATCTGGTGACTCTGGCATTGGTGTCCCTCATTGTATTGATCCATGTCAGCGCCCGGTGGTCTGTCTCTAACATAAACTCCCTTCCCAGGAGGTAATAACGTAAACTTTCCAGAGCCCACTTAATTGCAAGGCCCTCCTTTTCAATGGTTGAATACTTCACCTCCCTTGGTAACAGTTTCCTGCTCAGGTATAATATGGGTCTCTCCTCCCCTTCTTCACCTTGAGCAAGTACAGCTCCAATCCCTACTCCTGAGGCATCTACCTGCAAAATGAAGGGTTTCTCAAAGTCTGGGCTTCGCAGTACAGGTGATGAGCATAGATAGCCCTTCAGTGCAGAGAAGGCCTTTTCGCAGTCCTCCGTCCACCGTACTGGGTTCTTTGATGCTTTTGCCGTGAGGTTGGTAAGGGGTGCTGCAACTGTCGCAAAGTGAGGTATAAATCTTCTATACCACCCCACTAGCCCCAAAAATGACCTCACGTGTTTCTTGGTGATGGGTTTTGGGCTGTTTTTGATTGCCTCTATCTTGTCAACTTGTGGGCGTATATGTCCAGACCCCAAGAGGTAGCCCAAATAACGGGTTTCCTGTTTCGCCCATTCACATTTGCAGATGTTTAATGTCAGTCCAGCTTCTGCAATTTTGCCTAATACATGTCTCAGGTGGGTAAGATGCTCAGCCCAAGATGTACTGTAGATGACCACATCATCAAGGTATGCGGCACAGTAGTCTTCGGTGCCCTGTAGTACCTGGTCCATTAATCTCTGGAAGGTAGCTGGTGCTCCATGTAGCCCAAAGGGCATTACGGTAAATTGGTATAGACCCATGGGAGTCCGGAACGCTGTGTATTGCTTTGAATCTTCCTGCAAGGGAACCTGCCAATATCCCTTACAGAGGTCTAGGGTGGTTATGTATTTTGCCCTCCCTATCCTCTCCAGCAGGTCATCTATTCTTGGCATGGGGTAGGCATCGAACTTTGAGACAGAATTCAGTTTTCTGAAGTCCAGGCAGACACGTAGGCTCCCATCTTTCTTGGGTACAATAACCATTGGGCTGCTCCACTCACTTTTTGATGGCTCAATTACACCCAACCTCTGCATGGTCAAAATCTCCTCCTTCAGGGCCTTCACCAACCTCTCAGGCACTCTGTATGGTCGCTGTCTGATGGGTGTTGGATCTTTGAGGTGAATTGAATGTTTCAGTGTTTGGGTTCTGCCTGGGTTCTGGGTGAATAGTGCTGGAAGATCCCCAAACAGCTGGTTCAGTTCCTTGACGTACAATGTTTGTAGGTGGCTAAGATCCACTGGCCCCTCCGGCCTTACCGGTGAGATTTCACTCTCCAAGTCTTCTACTTCCTGTACCTGACGAATCAGGAGCACTTCAGTACAAGGTCTGCCTTCTTCCTTCCACTCCTTTAGCAGGTTTACATGGTAGGTCTGGTGCTTTTTCCCTCGATCTGGGTGATGAACTTCAAAGGTTACTGGCCCCATCTTCCTTGTGATTGTGTATGGTCCTTGCCATTTTGCTAGGAGTTTGTTTGCAGAGGTTGGTAGTAATAATAGTACCTTCTGTCCAGGTTTAAATTCACGATGCCGAGCATGCTGGTCATACCACCGTTTCTGAGCTTTCTGGGCTTGTAGCAGGTTCACCCGGGCCTCTTCTTGATACCTCTCCAGCCGGTCCCTCATTTCCAGGACGTAACTGACTATCCCCTTCTCCTGGGGTTTGGATGTCGGTTTCTCCCAGTATTTCTGGAGCAGGTCTAACGGCCCTTGTACAGGCCACCCATACAGCAACTCGAATGGTGAGAAACCTGTAGATGCCTGGGGTACCTCTCGGTAGGCAAACAGGACAAAGGGTAGCCACTTATCCCAGTCTTTTCCAGTGTCTGCAACAAACTTCCGTAGCATTCTTTTTAGGGTCTGATTGAATCTCTCCACCAAGCCATCAGTCTGTGGGTGATAAGGGCTGGTTTTGATGGCACTGATCCCCAGCTGCTGGTGAAACTGCTTCATCAGGCGTGAAGTAAAATTGGTGCCTTGGTCCGTTATAATTTCATCTGGGATGCCTACCCTGGAAAATAGCTGCACCAGTGCACTAATGACTTTAGGGGTGGTGATAGACCTCAGAGGGAACGCTTCAGGGAATCTGGTGGCATAGTCGCAGACAACTAGTATGTATTGGTAGCCGGAACTGCTCTTCTCTAATGGACCCACAATGTCCATAGCAATGCGACGGAATGGAGTTGAGAGAACAGGTAAGGGATGGAGAGGAGCTCGGTCAGACCGACGGACAACACTAGTTTTCTGACAGACTGGGCATGTGGTGCAATATTGTTTAACATCAGTGTACATTGATGGCCAAAAAAAACGTGAACTGACTCTAATGTACGTCTTCTGATGAGCTAGGTGTCCTGACCATGGAATGGTGTGTGCAAGATGTATCACAAGAGGACGACAGCTGGAGGGTACCACTAACCGTTTACAACCAACATTATCTTTAACATACAAAATGTTATCCTCAAGGTAAAAGGTCTCCCCCACGTTACTTTCCTTCCCCTTACGTGCACACTCAAACAATGGTTTTAGCGTTGCATCGGCTGCTTGCAGTTCACTAATATTGTCAGGTACATCCCAATTCACACATTTTAGTCCACTTACATCATCTGTTTTTATCGGCGTCCCCAGGTATTTAGCTAGCCGTCGTTGCTGCCTCGTCTTCCTAGGCCCCTTACTTCCCCCTTCACATAAACTGTCACACATTTCAGGTAAAGGTTGCAAACCCGCTTTGGCCTGAGCTCTAGTTACCACTGGACATGACAGCTGTTCTGTTGGCATTGCTTTATGGCTACAATTAGGCTTAGCATCAACATTTCTAAGCAATTCTATTAAAGTAGGCATGTCCCTCCCCAAAACCATGTCAGCTGGCAATCTCTCTACCACCCCAACTTTTAGCAAAAACCGCGCATTATTAACCGCTACCGTTACTTCAACCATTGGGTAAGAACGTTCATCACCATGCACGCACTGGATCAAGGTTAATGAAGCATAATCAATAGTGGAGTCCAAAACATGACATTTCTTAATAAGCGAAACAGCACTACCCGTGTCCATCAGAGCCTGTAACAGTTTACCATTCACCAAGACATCACACACCATCCGGTCCTTCGCCCTGTTTAGATTACAAATGTCCAAGTCCCTAGGCACATAGCATACACCTGCTAATTTAGGCTTACGCACAGGGCATACAGCGGCTTTATGGCCAGGCTGCTGGCAGTAAAAACATACAAAGTCCTTCTTTGGCAAAGCTTTTCCTGCTGTACTCACCCCAGACCCCACCAGCTTACCTCCAGTGTCCAGTCTGTCTCTGCTTGCTGTGCTGGGGTTTACCTGGCGCCGTGCGGACAGTTCCTTGCAGGCGTTGGTGTACTGCTGTGCCAGCTTTGCTGCTGTAAGCCCGTCTGCAGGTTCGTGTTCTCGTACCCAGGTCCTTACCTCCGGTGGGAGAACGCGTAGCATCTGTTCTAGGATAATCACCTCCCCGACCTCCTCTTTACTGCAGCTTTCGGGCCGGATCCACCTCCTGTAGAGGCCCTTCAGACGGTGGTAGGTCTCTGTCGGTGACTCTCCAGGTGGTACACTGCACTGCCGGAACCGCTGACGGTAAGTTTCGGGTGAGATGTCGAACTTTTGTAGTAGCGCCGCCTTCAGGTCCTGGTATATGTTGGCCCTCTCCTCATCCATTGCAGTATATGCCTCCAGTGCTCGTCCCGTCAACAAGGGTACCAGTCGACATGCCCATTCTTCTTCTGGCCACTGCCACGTTCGGCCCATCCGTTCAAATCGAAGAAGATAATTCTCGATGTCCTCACCAGGCTGATACTGAGGCATTTTCGGGTCTTTGCGCCATCCACGGCTGTCGCTGGGTGATGCCTCTGCTGATGTGGTTGGTCGTGGACGTGGAGCGGGTGTCGGCAGGGCAAGCATGGAGTTATCTGTGTTTGCTGAGCTGGGGGTCCGTAACTGGGGCACCTCTGGATTGACCACTTGGGCACTCTGGACGGTTTCCCTCAATCCTCGGAGTTCCTGTAGCAGCACCTCCTCTCTGGACTGCTGTGCCACCAGAAAACTCCTTAGTAGCGCCACCATCTCTGTTTCAGGTGCCCTTCCTTCGGCTTCACTCAAGTTGTCCTCCTCCCCAACTGTGTCCCATGCTGCATCCGCTTCCTGAGCGTGCTTTACTTGAGACCTCAGTCCTGTACGTTGCCTGGTCACTGACCTTTTCTTGCGGCTGGCCATCCCACTTCTGACACCACTTGTTACGAAGGCGTGGCGGTGTTGCGTCACCGCCCTACTTGGGGTTCTTTCTCTACCCAAATCTTGGCAACAAGTCCAGTGATGATCCAACCACAATAGCACTTTGGTGCTGAAAGGTGTTTATTGTGCGAAGGTGCTCAAGTGATCCAAACCATGTACAAAAAAATTGAGGAAAATAAAGAAAGAAACAAAACAATAATTTACAAAATATATACAAAAATTTACACTTGGTCCCACTCAGCTTTCTTACTTCCACAAAATAAACTCCACTTCCACTTCCACTTACTCCAAACAACAACCTCCCTTGGCCTTAGTCGACGATGGCCTTATATGTAAGAGGCTCCGCCCCTGGGACATACCATTCCCAAATTTGACACTGTCCCCCTTTTTTCCACATTTCAGAGACAGTAACACAAACAGCATGTCTGCAACATCCTATTCCATAGTATTTTAACAATATTAATATGCATATAATTATCATATAATTATAATAACAATAATAATAACAGATAATACTGCCTAAAGATAAACAGGTACATGTACACCCCTCTGGTTATCCACAGAATGTCTTTTCCTGATTCATCCGTAATGCGCATGCTCAGGGCGGGAAAACCGCGTATAACACCTGCGAACACTCCGAACTCGGTTTCCCCTAATGCCCTGGTGATGACGCGCATTGATGCAAGCAGTAACAAAACCCGGAAGACTCCGGTAAGGACATCGCGGTTATGCTACGCCGAACACTATCAGTCATCTCCTTTCTAAGTCAGCGTGTGTTATGCGTGTATCAACAGAAAGGGATATGCTGTATAACTGAGGAATAAATGGGGTATAACTGTGTGTGTGTGTGTGTGTGTGTGTGTGTGTGTGTGTGTGCGAAATTCGTAGCGCAACTGTGTGCACCCAACTGCGCTAGCTTCTTGCCTACATTGGGTTATGTATATCTGTTCCCGCTGACCGTGGCGAGCTCCTCGTCACATAATTAATAGAATAAACATGAAAAGCAATGCAACAGTCTATTTGCCTTCTCTATATGACTGTGTCCTGCTGGAAATTCATTACAAATGAAATATTAATCTGGTGATGTACTTTAAAGAGAATCATATTCTGTTATTTTTTCATTTTTAGTCTATAAAAAAAGGCAAACTCTAATTGACTCCTGTTTGTACAGATATTTGTGATAGAAATAAATCATAAGGCTTCTTTAAAAATATAATGCAAATTTATTAGCAAATTATGGTATCATTATACAGTTATATATTGCACTCACTCATTATCTCTGGGTGGGTATCATCCTGGTGGTCCTGGGGGATCAGCAGTCATGGCAGTTGACACAGTGGCTAACAGTCTGGTGGAGAAACGTTAAGGAGGTAGTGGCAGTTGCTGACACAGAAGATAGAGAAAGTGACATAGGAGAAACTGTCCGAATATACGACTGCGAGAGGGTGACAATGTCCTCCTTGTCATGGCATTTGTATCAGCTCTGGACAGTGTAGAAGAGCTGGGGAGGAACTCAGAGAGTAAGAAAGCAGTAAGAAAGGACAGAAAATGAATAACAATAGACATATTTTAAAATCGAATTTAAGCTGTGAAATTATACTAACATTACCTTGCTTGCATGCATCAGAGTCTTAAGTTTGGCTTTAAAGTTTGGCTTTAAAGCAGAGCCATGAGCCCCTCCCAACCGTGGCTTTGTGATCTGCAACCAAAAACAGGATGCTTAAGTGATGTCTTTATTTTAAATAATTAAATCACACACTCCTCTATTACATAATCAATCATAATCAATATTTACATTTCTTAATCTGTAAAATTGTTAATGGCAAACGATAAGAATGCATTTCCTTTAAACATGGATTACCTTTGGATAAATGGATTTTATATCAGTGTATAATACAGGAGGATGGCAAATATCTGTAATACACGGTTAGATTCAGTTCAGTCATATTACCTGTATTAGAGTCTAAACTTACTCAAGGTGGATTTGTGCCACAACAGATGCACTAAATGACTCTAGTTATAACAAAAACCTCATTCATATTGTGATTTAAATCTGTATGAGGATATAATCTACTGGTCTACTAACATTACGGTGTTACTGTAGTCCGGCTACAGTTACAGTTGATTATTCATTGTTTTGTCGAGTGCACAGTGATTTATTTTAAATCATCAGATTATAAATCTCATATTAGTTAAATATGCACCACATGTCCGTTATAACGCTGTTATGCCGTGTGTGTGTGTGTGTGTGTGTTTGTGTGTGTTACATGTTTGAATGCCGATATTTTAGCAGCTTGCACTTAGTTTGTACATGTACAAGGGAAATGTGTGTGTTCACGTGTATTTTACACACAATGGTTTTGTTAATCTTCTGATCATATGCGGGGCTGAACTCCCCCAGGACTAACATCACCGCGACCACTGTGTGTTAATAAATACAGAAAAGGTGTCATTACTGGAAAACACTCAAATACACTGCAAATGTATAACTGTAAAACTTAGTGGAGGCATGTCTCTTTAGGAAACATTAATGTTAATACAGCATCGGCGAATTTACAATAACGTTATATAACACAAACCGCTTAAATAAAGTCTATTTATCTGTGAAATCAATACTTGATACTTACCGTGTTATGTTGAAAGAATATTCATATTCCGAACCGTTTAAAAGTTTGACTACGTTGCATCCGCACTGGAGGCGGGACCAAGGCCAATATTTTGGAAACGGAGGAAGCTGATTGGCTTTGAATTTTGGAAACGGAGGAAGCTGATTGGCTTTGAATGTTTGAGGAAGCTGAAGGCGGGACCAAGGCAGAAATTTTGGAAACGGAGGAAGCTGATTGGCTTTGAATTTTGCAAATGGAGTGTGAATTTTGGAAACGCAAGGACGTGATTCGACAGAGAGACTCGATGCGGATTGGACGAACTGAATTTTGAAAGGAAGGAGAGGTGATTGGCTGTGAATTATGGAGAATTTTGGAAAAGGGCAAAGATGATTGGCTTTGTATTTTGGAAGGCGAGAGACGTGATTTGCCGAAAGAAGCAGCCGCACGGTGTCCAGGTGCTATCTTAGAGACAACACACCCCAGTTACGTTAAGAAGCCACTCGACTTCTTTGAAAGCAAGCTCTAGATAAGTGATGAAGTAAGCCTGTTATAATAATTGCACGTGGATTCTATATGTTTTCAACTTGGTGTTATTTGATCTTATTGGTTTAGAAATTTATATTTCAATAAATAGTAAACTTGGCCGATTTCGTTCTAATTTCGTTCTAATTTTTTGACAAGTGGGGCTTGAAAATTCTCCCACTCCCTTAAGTGGGGAATAACAGAAAATGTTTGAGAACCACTGCTGCGTCCTGTGTGTGCTTTACAATGCCAGACAACATTCAAATGCAAATTACTCCCCCTCCCCCTATACATTCAGGACCTCTTATGCCTCAGATTTTCAGTCAGGGGCGGACTGGGACCAAAAAGTGGCCCTGGACTTTCTGGCCCACAGCAGCCCACATCATAATACACTGGCTCATTACTGTAGAGATATATTTTAACAACAGTTATTGGTATAAAAAAATAACACAATACGGAAATCAATGCTATTTAAACATATTATTTGAAGTATCACTGAACATATATTGGGTCATATTAGTAAAACAAAGAAACAAAGGAAAGAACATCAAGACAAACTACATATAAATCTATAAAGACAATATTTTAAAAAGAATGGCAATAAAACTGAACAGGTAAGCTGAAATAAAATCAGTAGCAGCATTATTTTTTTAATTAATATTGTCTACCATAATAATTACTGTCACGTTTCCCTCTCTGTGGTCTGCGTCTGGTGCGTGTTCGTGGCATGAATGCGAGAGGACGCGAGCTGACGGTTCATTAAACTCTTTTATTAACATAAATAAAAGTTTAACACCAAACACAAACTGAAACTCTAATGCAACAAATGCTAGACGCCTGACTGAACTTCAGCCAGGCTATTTATACTAAACATAAAGACAAATGAACTCATTAACTTCCCTCGGTTCAGGTGAGCTTCTACGTCACCTGACCGAGGGGCAAACTGGGAAATGAAGTCTTAACTCAAACTCAAAACAAACTACAAACTAAAACCAAAAACGGGCGTTAGGCGCCCTCTAGGGGTTGACCGTCACAGTATCCCCCCTCAAAAAAATGCTCCTCCGGAGCATCACCGGAGGCCCCGGACACCCAACCCAATGTTCTACCTTTCGCCTCCTATCCAGGAGGCTGGGTGACGGGGCTGGATGCATGCTCTGCGGCTGCAGGGCTGGAGAAGTGCTCGCCGAAGGCGTTGGAGCGGTCACTGCGCTCGACGAAGGCGTGGGAGCGGTCACTGCGCTCGACGAAGGCGTGGGAACGGTCACTGCGCTCGACGAAGGCGTGGGAACGGTCACTGCGCTCGACGAAGGCGTGGGAACGGTCACTGCGCTCGTAGACGGCGTGGGAGCGGTCACTGCGCTCGTAGACGGCATGGGAGCGGTCACTGCGCTCGACGAAGGCGTTGGAGCGGTCACTGCGCTCGACGAAGGCGTGGGAGCGGTCACTGCGCTCGTAGACGGCGTGGGAGCGGTCACTGCGCTCGTAGACGGCGTGGGAGCGGTCACTGCTCTCGTAGACGGCGTGGGAGCGGTCACTGCGCTCGTAGACGGCGTGGGAGCGTGCAGTGCGCTCAATGACGGCTCTACGTTGTCCTCAAAGCCGGGAGGCGGCGGCAGAACATGTGCGTCGTACAGCGGCTGCTCACACGCTGGCTCGCTGTCCTCGAAGCCGAAAGGCGGCGGCAGAACAGGTGCGTCGGACAGCGGCTGCTCACACGCTGGCTCGCTGTCCTCGAAGCCGAAAGGCGGCGGCAGAACAGGTGCGTCGGACAGCGGCTGCTCACACGCTGGCTCGCTGTCCTCGAAGCCGAAAGGCGGCGGCAGAACAGGTGCGTCGTACAGCGGCTGCTCACACGCTGGTTCGCTGTCCTCGAAACCGGGAGGCGGCGGTGAAACGGGTGCGTCGGACAGCAGCTGTAGACACGCTGGCTCGCTGTCCTCGAAGCTGGAAGGCGGCGGTGCGTCGGTCAGCGGCTGCTGACACGCTAGCTCGCTGCTGAGTGTCTGCGAGAGAGGAGAAAGCTCCGAGCCCGCCTCGCGGTCATCCCGGAAGTGGAGGATCATCTGCTGGAGCTCCTTAACATGCTCCAGCATTTCACTCACCCGCTCCGGCTCCGGAATCCACCACCTGAGCTCCTCCTCTCTCTGCTGCTGCTCTGCCTGGGGTTTTCTTTCCCCCTCGGCACCGCCGTACTTGGGCTTCCTCGCCCTTCTCTTCCGGCCGGTGCGGGGAACCACGTGACCCCATGCCGCGTCGCCCCTGAATGGCGTCCGCCGAATGGCGAGCCTGCAGCCCTCCCAGCTCTGTGGTGTCTGCCTCTCTCTCTCCTCGCTGCTCTCTCGCAGGTGCTCTTGCTCCTCCAGCAAGCTGTACTGACAGCTGCGGTACATCTCCTCCTCGTCCTCTACCAGCCCGATGTAGTCCCAGCCGTAGCACTCCTCGTCGCTGTCCCGCCAGTTCGCCAGCTCGGGCGAGATGGCTATCGCGCCCCCCCCAAAAAACTTCAGGAGGGGATCCTCCGCCATGCCACTTGTTAGGTCTAGCATTCTGTCACGTTTCCCTCTCTGTGGTCTGCGTCTGGTGCGTGTTCGTGGCATGAATGCGAGAGGACGCGAGCTGACGGTTCATTAAACTCTTTTATTAACATAAATAAAAGTTTAACACCAAACACAAACTGAAACTCTAATGCAACAAATGCTAGACGCCTGACTGAACTTCAGCCAGGCTATTTATACTAAACATAAAGACAAATGAACTCATTAACTTCCCTCGGTTCAGGTGAGCTTCTACGTCACCTGACCGAGGGGCAAACTGGGAAATGAAGTCTTAACTCAAACTCAAAACAAACTACAAACTAAAACCAAAAACGGGCGTTAGGCGCCCTCTAGGGGTTGACCGTCACAATTACTAGCAGGAGTTAATGCTGCTACTAATTTTATTCCAGCTTACCTGTTCAGTTTGATTGTGATTCTTTTCACTTGGCTCTGGTAGATCAGGGGAGACGTGTTGGTCATCATCAGCAGGCACTGGTTCATCATCACTGACCTGCTGCACTTACAGTTTACACTGATGAGTGGTAGATCTTACACTGCATCACGATGATACCCCCTGCCAAATGTTCATGATATCTAATTTGTCTTTTCCTCATGAAGTGTTTAGGTCAAATTCCACCCATACAAGTGTGACAAATATGCAAAGAAAAAAATCAAGAAGGGGCAAATACTTTTTCCATGGCACTGCACATGTAGTCAGATTGTTCCACTAGGATGAAACTGGTGCCAGGTGGAGTTAAAGCACTTTGAAAATCACACTAACTTTACACTGATCTGAATAACTTTGAATAATGAACTTATTGTTCTTTCCTTTTTTCTTTTTCTTTTTTTTACAAATATGACCCAATATATGTTCTGTGATACTTTTTATTTACATTTTTGTTTGTTATATTTCTATACTAGTATGTGGTTTTAAAAAAATAATCTCCACTTTAATGAGCCAGTGTATTCTTCTTCCTCCTTTTAAAAGGCAGAATCTGTTCATTTGAAGCATTTCACAGCATTTACCTCTAAAGCTTTTTCTTATTTTCATGTACTTTTCAGCTCCACCTTTTCTTCTTCCTCCATTTCATTCATTGAAATTATTAATTTGCTCAAACAACTTCGCTGCATCGAGAAAGGATCAATATCTCTCCCTCTGTAAATTAAAAGTAAAGTTGTTTAGTTAATATAGAGGGAGAGAAACATCCGCATGCGCAGTAACAAACACAGTTAGCTTCTCCGCTTTGTTTTTAATGTTGCTCGCGGCAGCGTAACAGCCCGTTAATTCATGTACTGATGAGATGGACAAACTGCTCGATGTCCGTTCTTTATTTTGCTGCATTGTCAGGTTATAGTACAAACTTTCGGGTAGATCCTGCTATTAAATCAAAAGAATACAAAACTCAGACTCTATATCCCAGCTTACATCTCGCATTCGCATTCAACTTCACACACACCGGACCTCATTACCCACAATGCATCTCCCGCACTGGACTACACTCCCATAAACAGCTGTCGTAAATCAACCCCTCTCTCTCCTGCAACAACACGCTCTTTGTGGGCGGCGCCCGCGCACTCCTCCATATGATTAGGAAAGAGATGCAATATTATGGTTTCTGTCATTTTTTATATATTTGTGTACTGACTGGGCCGGACCACACTGGCCAGCGGCCCACCGGGAAAACTCTCGGTACTCCAGATGGCCAGTCCGCCCCTGCGTTTCAGTGATTTAAATTTGTGTAATTTTAATCTTCCGGATTCTAGATTCTAAAGTTGACATTGTTACCTTTTTTAATCCTTGGAATGGAAGAAATTGAGATTTTCCTTATGATAGCATAAATTGCATTGTTTTTAATCTGTAAAATGTTAACAATATTACTTGGTATTTTTATTAAAAAAAAAACATCGTGCCTGGTATAGGTTTAATATTCAGTGCGCACCGTTTGTACATCTGTTATTTTACAACTATATAAGAACACTCAAATACCTTTTATTTGGGGTTAAGTGACTGATGTGCCTAACATCTTTCAGCTGAGCCTCGTTTCACTGAATAATCCACCACTTTTCATCAGTATAATGACACACACACTGCAGCAGCAGCAGACCGAGTCGTCACTCCCCTAAATTTAAAGAATACAAACTGGTTGCGTGAGAGTTTGCTGTTTTTTCTATAGTATGCTGAAGCAAAATCAAAATAAAACATTTTATTTTGTTTTATTTTTATTTTGCTATAATTAAAATAAATAAATTTTTACAACAACATCTCCCAGGATTCGAACCAGCGCTTTGTGTATCTCTGGCCGAGTGCTTTAACCGCTACACCAATCGGGCACTTAGGGACAATGCACCCCAGTCACGTTAATAAGCCACTCGACTTTGAAAGCAAGCTCTAGATAAGTGACGAAGTAAGCCTGTTATAATAATAACTTGGTGTTATTTGATCTTATTGGTTTAGAAATTTATATTTCAATAAATAGTAAACTTGACCGATTTCGTTATAATTTTGTTTGACGAGTGGGGCTTGAAAATTCTCTTGAAAAATATGGTCATTTATTTCAGTTAATAAATCTACTATAATTTTTTTTTACTCATTATTGTACAGTACACATCAATAGCTCTGGTTCAGATTTTTCATGTTTGTTGGAAATTACCATCACTGTTGTATTCACTGCGATGAATGAAAATGTCACTTTGCGCCACCTGGCGGACATTTTACGAATGACTTTGAAATGCAACTGATTTAATTTTGGCCGCTGTTGCCTTTAAACGGCGGTGAGCGCGACGGTAATAACCATTCCGATTGAGTAACCACTGTAGCTTGGTTCAACCTTCTTTTGAACACTCGGATAAACACCCAATCACCAGGCAGTAAAGTTCTCTCATCTATGTCCTCTGCCTCAGCATCCTCAGCTTGATCAGCTGCTCTCTGTCTGGTGTTGTCATGTATTGTAGCTCCCTTAACCTGTTGGAAAATAACTTTGTGTATTTCAGATAAGTGTTTCACATAATGATCAAGTTCACTTTGCAATTGTTCAAGTGTGGGGCCTTTATAGGGCCCGCGGGTAAAAGAAGTAAACATAGGTCTGCCAGTAAGCATTTAATGCGGGGTTAGATGCGTGTTACGGTTAGTTTGCGATCTCATGCCCATTAAGGCCAATGGCAAGGCTTGAAACCAATCCATACTTATATCTGCACATATTTTCGCCAATTTCATTTTTAAAACTCCATTTGCTCTTTCTACCATCCCCTGAGATTGGGGATGATACACACATCCAAACCTGTGCTTGATGTTCAATCTGAGTTACTATCTTATTTGTGAAGTGTTTCCCATTGTCTGAACTAATTGTATCTGGAATTCCAAATCTTGGTATCTCTTCTCTACATAAGAATTTTACTACTGCTGTCGCATCTTCCTTAGCCGTCGCTACAGCTTCTACCCATCTGCTAAATCTGTCTTCGACCACTAAGATGTATCGTTTTCCTTGTATTCTAGGTTCTCCCATGTCCACATAATCAAACATTATATGCCTAAATGGCCCATCTGGTTCTGGGATATGTCCTATCGGTGATGTGAAGTGCTTTCTAATGTTAAATCTAGCACAGATGTCGCAAAATTGTGATAAGGTTCGATGAACCATTGGACCTAAATAAGGCGACCACCATTCCTTTTGGATTCTTTTTATCACTTCCCCTCTTGCTACGTGATCATTCCCATGAACTTGTTTTATCAGGGTTTGAAGGAAATTTTGTGGTGCTACAAAACGTCCATCTGCACTTCGCCATACATTAGTATCATTGTTTTTTGTTGTTCCTCTTTTGATCCATTTACGAATCTCTTCTGCTGATGCTGCTGCTTGCATGTCTGCTAATGAGGTTAAATCTGGTGTGGGAGGCGCATAGTCTTCAGGTATAAGTAATCTTTCTTCTGGCTCTGCACTTGCACTTGGTTCTTCATCAGGACCAGTGCTCGATTCTGGGTGAGCTTGGCTCATCATTTCCCTGCAGATTAGGTTCTGGTTCATTATCTCCCTGCGGATTAGGTTCTGGTTGTGCTGCTGTTTCTGGCATCATATTTATCTGATTTACTGCTGCTTTCTTTGCTGCTTCATCTGCTGCTTCATTTCCGTTACTAACAAACGTGCCATCCTTTTTATGTGCTGCACATTTAACTATGGCTAATCTTGATGGTAATTTGATTGCATCTAACAGTTCTGATATTGCTTCTCCATGTATTACTGGTGTTCCATTAGCTCTTTTGTAACCTCTTTGTGCCCATATGGGGCCATACAAATGGCATATTCCATATGCATAAGCTGAAATGGTGTATATTGTACATGCTTTCCCTTCTGCTAGTTTACAGGCGCCTGTCAAAGCGACTAATTCAGCTAACTGAGCAGAACATGGTTGTGAAACATGTTCTGCTTGTGCAATTTTGAATGTTTCTCCATCTAAAGTGGGTGTTACTATTGCATAGCCTGCTTTATTGCTGTCCCCATCTCTAAAACATGACCCATCTACAAAGAATATACAATCTCGATGTGACAGAGGTTGGTTCTCTAAATCTTGGCGTGTCTTTAGATATTCTGCTGACACTAGATGACAATCATGGGGATCTCCCTCTGCTGGGGTCATTATACGATCTGCTGGATTTACTGTCTGACACCTGCGTATAGTTAATTCAGGTGCAGAGAGTATTACATCATATCCTGTTCTCCTAGCATTTGTAATTACAAACGATGGACTGGTCAGGAGAGCGTGTAATGCGTGGGTGGTGTACAGTGTTACTGGATGTCCCATAGTAATTGAGGTTGCTTTCTCATAAGCAAATACTGCAGCTGCCACCCCTCGAGAACAGGGAGGCATGCCTTTTTCAATATTATCAAGCGCTGTACTATAATATGCAATTGGTTGTTTGCTAGGACCTTGTTGTTGGGTCAGAACCCCTGTGGCAAATCCGCCTCGCTCTGAGACATACAGGTGGAACGGTTTATTGTACTCTGGACTAGCAAGTGCTGGGGCTGTACAGAGTTCTCTCTTTAGCTGTTGAAAAGCTTCTAGTGCTTCAGGTGTCCATTCTAACACTGCACTATTTTTGGTCTGTCCAGCTGCTTTGATTAATGCTCTTAAGAGTGCTGTTTTTAATGCAAAGTCACATATCCAGTCTCTGCTAAATCCTACCATGCCTAGAAAGGATAACATCTCTTTTACAGTTCGTGGTTTAGGGGCTTTTGATATCACGTCTATATGTTCTGGAGATATGTGCTTAGATGTTCCTTTCAATACTCTACCTAGATACTCTACTTCTTGTCTACAGAATTGTAACTTTTCTCTACTAACTTTATGTCCATTTTCTGCTAGTACTGTCAAGACTCTTAACAAATCTGCTTCACATTGTTCTCTAGTTGGACTACAAATCAGCAAATCGTCACAGTACTGAATCAAAGTACTTTTAATATTTATTGAGGCTAGGTCTTGAGTTAGTACTCGGTTAAATATTGATGGGCTTTCGCAGTATCCCTGCGGTAAGCGACTGTAAGACAGCTGCTGTCCCTCGTAAGTAAAAGCAAACAAGTGTTGTGATTCTGGATGTAGTGGAATACTAAAAAATGCTGAACATAGATCTATGACAGTGTACCACTGAGTGTCTTCTGGTATATTAGACAGTAGTGTGTGTGGATCAGGCACTATAGGCAATTCTGCTTCTATAATTTGGTTTATGGCCCGTAAATCGTGCACGAGTCTCCATTTATCTGAGTTGGGCTTCCTGACAGGAAATATAGGAGTATTACAAGGACTCTTAGTAGGTATTAATACTCCTGCTTCTAATAACCCATCTATAGTAGGTTTAATTCCTGCTATAGCCTGGGTGTCAGTGGATATTGTCTTTGATAAGGCAATTTTGCATTTGGTCTTATTTTTTACTAAGGCTTGTCCTCCAGACTTACATCTGTGGAATGTCTTGTCCATAGTTTCTCTGGGATTGTTTTCAGTATTTCTTCTTCTAATGCTAATTATTTTCATCTATCTGCCCTAACATCTTAACTGGCATTTGTGTGTGCGATGACAACGGCATGTTACACATCCCCCTCTGAGGGTGTGTTGACAACATCATGTTCCCATCTATCTCTGTGTGTGTTGCCCTCATTTTGTCTGTTCCTGAAAATGTTATTTTCAAAAATCTCTGATCTTGTGAAATATTGTAGCGACTATTTTCTTAGTTTAAATCCATGGTGATGAAAAAGGCTGTGCCCAGTTGGGATTGAACGCACACTCCATGATACGTAGAAAAGAAATTGATTTATTGAGTCCATTTAAAAAATAAAAAAATAAAAAACATGAATAAAAACTAGCTGTAAATTAGGCAGTGGTATCAAACTTAACGAAAGTATTCTGTAGTTCCAAACGTAACATAAAGCATGGTCAAAACAGTGTGAGAAACCGTGCAGCATTTTCCACCCCACCCCCCGGTTGACTTAGCGCCATGGCTATATAACCTTTCACCTGATGATGTCACACTATCCCAAATACAATGTAAAACACAAATAAATAAAAATTCATAACTTATAACCTAATTCTTCTTACTAAACTACTACTAAACATAAAATAAAAATAAAAAATAAACTTTCAATTATCAAACCCAAAATTCCAAGTTGGTCAAAATCCAAAATATCAAAATGGCTGTAACATTCCGGCCCCTAATTTTGAATAACAAAATTATCAAATTATACAGTACATTCTTGAACAGCCATTATCAAGAACCAAAGAATCAACACAAAATGTCCAAGTATTGCACAGAATTATCGGGATGCATAACCAACCATTGCCCTGCATATGTACATTTTGCATATCAACGTCCATTTTGATGCATATCAAAGTCCATTATGCAATTATACAGCATCAAGTCTCTTGCAATAAAGTCCATAAAAAATTAAAAATAAAAAGTCCAAGGGATGCGAAAAACTGGGTCCATACTTTCAAGCATCATCTTAACATATTCTGTTTAACATTCTTTAGATCTGTTATGCATTACTTTTCGTCAGTAACTCGTATCATTTTCCATTATTCAGTAATCAATATACACCACTGAATC
Organism: Channallabes apus; assembly: GCA_030522415.1. Classification (NCBI taxonomy): domain Eukaryota; kingdom Metazoa; phylum Chordata; class Actinopteri; order Siluriformes; family Clariidae; genus Channallabes; species Channallabes apus. Next base: position 24,413,043 of record CM060104.1, read on the forward strand.
AACAAACCCAGGTTTTCGAAAACTCAATCAGCTTCAAGTAACAAACATAACTTCGTTATGGGTCTTTCTAATTCATTGCTTGGTGTTCTAACACGTACTTTACGCACAAAGCCTTTAGCATCTCTTATGGTATCTGTGATATGCCCTAGAGACCAGGAATTTCTTGGGGCACACTCATCAACTAAAAGAACTAGATCTCCAATAGAGAAGTTTCTGCGGGGTCTGTTCCATTTCTGACGTTGTTGCATCAGAGGAAGATATTCTTTTGTCCATCTTTTCCAAAACAGGTCACTGAGGTATTGGACTTGTTTCCAATGCCTTCTTCCATATGTTTCAAGTTTATCAAACAGACCAGGTGGGATGATGTGTTTTCCTTTTAACAGTAAAAGGTGATTTGGTGTTAGTGCTTCAAGGTCGTTTGGATCATCACTTGATGGTGTAATTGGCCGGTCATTCAACATTGCTTCTACTTCACAGAATATTGTATGGAGGGCCTCGTCATCAACTATTTGTTGCTTAGTGACAGAACATAGGATCCTTTTAACTTGCTGCACCAAAGCTCCACCGTGGTGCGCTCCATGAGGAGGATTAAAACTCCACTTGATTCCATCCTGTACAAGTGTGTTATGGATTTTGCTTTGATCTAGGTTTTTTAGTGCTTGCTTCAATTCACGATTTGCACTTACAAAATTTGTGCCATTGTCCGATTTTATGTCCTTGACCTGCCCCCTCCTACAAATGAACCTTCTTATGGCATTGATGCAGGAGTCTGTATCCAGTGTATGGGCCACCTCAAGATGGACTGCACGTGATGTTAAACATGCAAATATGACCCCATACCTTTTTAAAGTATTCCTTCCTCTTTTGACTTCGATGGGTCCAAAATAATCCATCCCAACAAGTGTAAATGGAGGAATGTCTACGACAAGTCGATCAGGTGGGAGATCAGACATTTTCTGTTGTCCCGGCCTTTGACACGAACGGCGGCAAGTCATGCATTCCCTGATTATCTTCCTTGCCCGTGCGTTGGCATGAGGAATCCAAAACTGCCTACGAAGAGTAGAGAGCATATGATTCCTCCCGCCATGCCCAACTTTCTCATGAACATAGCGGAGAATGAGCTCAGAGATGTGGCTACTTTTAGGCAGGATGGCAGGATGTTTTGCCTCTTCGGGTAATGCAGACTTGCTTAGCCGACCACCAACCCTCAGGATGCCATTTACCATCACAGGATCCAGCTTGTATAAAGGACTGGTTTTCTTTATGGCCTTTTCCTCACTCAGAAGTGAAATCTCCTCAGGGAAGTGTTGTCTTTGCACATAATTGACTATGGCTTGTTCAGCCTTTTCAAAGTCATCCACTGTCAGCATGTAAGTTAATTCTTTCTTTTTCCTTTTGGGAACAACAATTTTGTTTACATTTGATTTTTTCTTTCCATCACACTTTTGTTTCAGTGTGTCTTTAATCTTTAAAATCCAAGCAACTGCTCGTTTTAGGTCTGCCCACCTCGAAAAGTAAGAAATCAACTTGATGATGGGACAAGACTCCATTGACAGAACAGCTGTAACATGAGTAGAAACTTCCTGCTTTATTTCAGGATCATCTTTTGAAACACCATTTAAGTTTTCAATTATTTCTGGCCACGGTGTGTGGGTTCGAAGAAAACGTGGTCCATTCAACCATGTTTGGCACTGGAGAAAAGCTTTGACTGATAAGCCACGGGAAGCTGCATCAGCTGGGTTCTCCTTCGAAGAGATGTGCCTCCATTGTTCTATGTTCGACAGAGAGTGGATGAGAGACATACGATTTGCGACATAGGTCTTAAATCTTCTGGTTCTGTTGGCAATGTACTGCAAAACAGTCATGCTGTCCAACCAAAACACTGAGTCTGCCAATGACAAATGCAGTTCTGTTCTCAGCATCCGATCCAAACGTGCAGCCAAGACTGCTGCAGCAAGCTCCATTCTGGGAATGGTTGTGCACTTGAGAGGTGCCACTCTGGCTTTTCCAAAGGCAAAGGTTACACAGACATCACCGATACTATTTGTGAGCCGAAGGTAGGACACGGCGCCATAGCCCACCTCGCTAGCATCACAAAAGTGATGCAACTGTGCAGATGTGATGTGACCGAAGCCTGAAGGGATAAAGCTTCTATTCACTCCCAGTGTGCCCAGAAGATGAAGCGTACTATGCCAACTCTCCCAGGTCTGTGCGACATCATGAGGGATCCTCTCATCCCAGCTCAATTTCAGCTTACGTACATAAGCTTTGCAGGATCTGCTTTGCAACCAGTGTGATGGGAGCCAGAAAACCTAGTGGGTCGTAGATTGAACAGACAACAGAGAGAATTCCCCTTCTGGTTATCTGGTGTGACTTGATGGCTATGCTAAAGGTAAACTGATCTTTTTCCACAAACCACTGAACACCAAGGGCTCTTTCCATTGGCAATTGCTCCTTGCTCACATCTAAAGCTTGCACTTCTTTAGCTCTGTCTTTCTCAATGATCGCAGCGAGGACTGCACGATCATTGCTAATCCACTTGTTCAGATGGAAGCCCCCTTTTGCGCATAACTCATTAAGCTGGTGAAAAAGCGACAATGCCTGCTCTGTACTACTAACTGCCTTCAGACAGTCATCGACATAGAAATTATGCCTGATGGTGTTCGTAACGTCCTCTGAATATTCATGCTGGTGGTCATCTGCAGTTTTCTGCAACGCGAATGTTGCACAGCTGGGTGAGGATACAGCACCAAATATATGCACCAACATTCTGTGCTCAACGAGATCTTTGGAGATGTCCCCATCAGGCCACCAGAGGAAGCGCAAGAAATTGATATGTTCCCTCGCCACTCGAACCTGATGAAACATCCCTTCCATGTCCGTGATGAATGCGACAGGGCCCAAGCGGAAGCGGATCAGCACACCAAGCAGTGTGTTGGTTAAGTCAGGACCCTGAAGAAGTTCCCTGTTCAGAGATGTTCCGCCATAAACTGCTGCACAGTCAAAAACCACACACAGCTTGTTTTTGCGTGGGTGATAGACTCCATGGTGTGGCAAGTACCACAGCTTGCCAGTTTCGGGCTGCAGCTCACTCTGAGGAACAATTTCAGCGTATCCTTTTGCCATAACCTCATCCATAAAGGCCTTGTACTCATTAAAGAATTATTGATCCCTTTTAAATCTCTTTATCAAGTTCTGTGCCCTTTGATAGGCTATTTGCCTGTTATTGGGCATGTGCATGTTTACACTGGCTTTACGAAATGGAAGTTTCAGACTGTAATGACCATTTTTAAGTTCAGCTGAATCAGACACAATCTCCAAAAACTGATTATCCTCCTGTGACAATTCAATTTGTTCTCCATAATGCTGTTCCGTAAAATCTTCATTGTATTGCTTTATCAACAAATTCTCAAAATTGGCAATGGATATTCCATTGACTGTAGTGCAAGCACCATTCAAGTTTTCATCGAATCCTAGCGGTCCATTGATAACCCAGCCGAGATGGGTTTTCACAGCGTATGGTCCACTGTCAAAGCTGTTTATAATCTTCCAGGGTTCTAATGCTCTTGGAGCATTGACTCCTATCAGAAGCCCAATGCCTGCGTCGATAGGCGTGATGTCAACCTCATTAAGGTAAGACCACTTTCTTACGTCTTTTAGCTTTGGGATATCATCATGAGTCACAGGGATTTGTTTTTGAGTAAAAGCATCAGGGAGTTTGAGAAAGTTGTCGCTGTCCAATGCAGCTACTTCCAAGCCAGAGATTCTAAATGTTGATAATGCCTTTTCTTGACCCATTGTTTTCAAGAGGATCTCTGTTCTCTTTCTAGGAGCTTGAAGCTGTATGGCCAACTGCTCAGTACAAAATGTTGCAGAGCTCCCTGGATCCAAAAATGCATAGGTTTCAATGCATTTTGTTCCCTTTTTTAATTTTACTTTCACAGGTAAGATTGCCAGAGCACATTCTTTTTTACCGGCCCCAGTATTGCTACCAGTTGCCAACGAGAGGACCGCATCTGAATTAGTGGAACTTGTGGGTGTCTTTGCTTCAGTCTGAGACTTGCTTTGATTTCCATTGGCTTGTATGTGCAGAATTGTTGGATGGTTTTGTTTACATATGTTGCACGACAAACGTTTCTGACAATTTTTGCTTAAATGTCTCTTTTCCAAGCAGCCAAAGCATAGTCCTTTATTCTTGAAGAACTCCACTTTATCATTGTTTGATTTGTTTTGAAATGTTTCACAAACCTCCATGGGATGGTTTCTGTTACAAAACATGCATGGCCTTGTAAATGCTCTTGAATTGGTTACATTTGAGGATTGTTTATTTGTTTGTGAATACACCTTTGATTGTTCAGACATCAACGTAGATGCAACAGCTGTAGCAAAACTGCTCCCCTTGTTTGGTTTTGAGTAGACTTTGTTTTGTTTTGGTTCTTGTGTTTTATTCACTGGGTTCTGTATTTCTCCAAAAATCGGATCCAGCATGATTCGTGCTTGTTTGCCAATAAAGGCGAGTAAATCTCTGAATGTGGCTCGCTGTTTGTGTTTATCATAAATGGTGCATACAACAGTTCAACAAAAGTTTAAAAGGTAATTTTGAAATTATGACTTTCAAGTTAGAGGGTGTTTCAAGATCTACAACATAATCCATGTCTTGCATGGTATTGTGGCAACTTTTCAAAAAAATTGCATATGATCTAAGGCCTAATGCATCCTCAGCCTTAACCACAGGCCACTTTAATGCCTTTTCCAGGAAATGATAAGCATAATGAGATGCAACTTTAATTTCGTTTCCAAAATGCCATCGGAGTTGTTCTTTGGCCTCTTTGTATCCTCTGTCTGGTGGTAAATGAAAGCAACTTCGTACAAGGTTCCTTGGCTCTCCAGAGGTATACTGCTCCAGGTAGTAAAGCCTTTGTTGCATATTTTCAGTTTTTGCTTCAATTGTATGTTCAAAAGATTTCAGAAATGATCTGAACTGAAGTGGGTCTCCATGAAAAATAGGTATTTCTCTTTGTGGTAGTTGAGACAATGCATGTTGCTTTGCAAGCTATTCTGTAAGCTCGCTTTGTTTTTTCATGACATCAAGCAAGGAGTTGCTATTTAAATCTGAGCTGTATTCAGGTGATTTATTTGTTGCCCTTTGGACTGGCCTTTGTTTATTAGAGTTTGAGAACGAGCAATGAGGTTCTGTTTCAAGTTTGACTTTGCTTGTGCTACTGTGAAGAGGAAATGTGTATTGTTTTGTTGGAACTTTCTTTTTTGTTGTTGGAATAATATATTGCATCGAAGTACCAGATGGCGTAGCAAAATCAGCTGGCAAAAGTTCGGTTTCAGAAAGCACTCGAATCGTAGCTTCATCTTCAGCTATTTTAGCTTTTAATTGATGTTTTTTCTGTGCTGATTTTATTCGCAATTCCTCCATTTCGAGTTCGAGTTGTTCATCTATGCACTGTGTTTGTGCCAGCAACACAGTGCGTTGCACGCGCGCTTCAGAGAGCACGTCAGAGGCTTTGCTGCCTTGGCTGGAGACTCTACTAGAGAGACTGGAGACTGTCATGAGGCGACACGGACTCATCACCTTCACCATGCACATCAATCATTTTTTCATGTTCATAAACGTTCACTTCGGCAAATTTTTCATCTGCGTAAGCTCTTACTTCGTCAGCTTTTAACCAGAATTCAACGCCATTAAGAAACTCTTTGAATCGCGACGCTTTGGGTTCAAACCAATCATTTTGATCATAAGCTCTTTCTTCTTGTGGCAATAAAGCTTGGACAGACTCTTGTAACTCTTTGAATTCATCAAAATAACATATAAAATCTCCGACTTGTATTTCCACTTCTTCCTTTGTATCGCCGGCTTCAATAAGAGCGTCTATTTCGTTACACTTTCTTGTAAGAACACCCAACTTTCCTCTGTGGGTTCCGATCAACTTAAACAGTTTCTTTTCCTTCTCTGCCATCACGTCCCCATTTTCCACATCTATTCCTTCCATTTTAATTTACACTTTCAGTTCAAAGCGCCACAACATTCAGCACGGGTTCCTTGATTGTGCGTACAGCTGACAAACAGGTTCAGAAACAGCTCCTTTACCAGAACACAATAGCCAGTATACTGTATCTTGTTGTCGTGGTTTTTAGCAATCTGTAATAACTATCCCATTGTTACATACAGTCATACCTTTACTATTACATTGAATTTTTGCTTTAAGTTTGCACAACAAATCTCTTCCCAGCAAATTGACTGGCGTTATAGGTGAGAATAGTAAAGGTGTGTCACGCTCTCAGTGCTTTCGTGCTGATCAAAGACTTTTGATATTTCCTTTCCCACGCTGTCAGACCCTCATCACGTGGTCATGCTTTCCCACGCTGTCATCGCTCCTCCCGGACCGCCCCGCTGGCACACCGGTTTCTCATCTGGCGCTGATTTCATCCAGCTTATAAGGAAGCGCAGCGCGCTGCCTCGCGCTGGATTATTGTGTGTGTTTTTTGGCCATAGTTTTCTCGCGTTTCTGTTCATGACTTTTCACGTTGCCGATCTCGCTTGTCTCTCGTTTTTCCCCTCGCCTCCCGATTTGGATTATTGCCACGCTTGGATTTAACGGCTTTGAACTTTCGCTTTCGTTTCTCGACCACGGCTCAGCTTCACGTTTTGGCTCGACGCCCTCGCTGACTGATCACACGGCTTTGATCTCTTGCTCTCCCCTCCTCGACTTCGACTCAGCTCCACGCTCACGGCGCGTCTCCCGCCCCCGCGGATTTCCCGGCACGACACGCCCACTCTCATTCCTCCAAGCACAGTCAATGCCTCGTGCCTGCACCTGCATCTGGATTCACCTCCGCGAACTGACGAACATCGCAGCTCCCTGACAGAATAATCCAGCCATACCATGGATCCAGCAGGATTAGACAGGATAAGACAGGCGTTGGAGAATCAAGGCGTTCTCCTTGGTAAACACCAGGAGGAGTTGGTCACCACCAGACAGACGCTCGCTGACGTCACCGTCCAAATGCAGCGCCTCCAGATGCCCACGGCACGGCCCACTCTCATGGACCTCCCGCGGGAGCCACGCCTGCCAGCCCCTCCCACTTACGGTGGAGAACCAGGTACATGTAGATCCTTCCTGTCCCAATGTTCTTTGATTTTTGAGCTTCAGGCCTCCACCTTCTCTTCTGAAAGATCCAGGGTAGCCTACATCATCACCCTTCTCACGGGTAGGGCCCGCGAGTGGGGCACGGCTCTCTGGGATGCACATGACCCATGTTGCGATAGTTTTTTGGAATTTTCTGGAGAGATGAAGAGGGTCTTTGACCGGTCTCACGTCGGCAGAGAGGCCGGAACCAAGCTACTACACCTCCGCCAGGGGTCAGGGTCCGCTTATGATCATGCCATTGAGTTTCGGACCTTAGCTGCCTCCAGTGGATGGAATACTAGAGCCTTGGCCGACGTCTTCCTGGAGGGGCTGTCGGAGGCACTCAAGGACGAGTTAATCTCCCGCGAACTCCCTTTGGACCTCCACGAACTTATGGATCTCGCAGGGAGGGTCGACTCGCGTCTTCGTTCGAGACAGCCTTTCCGGAGGTCACCCCACCCTCCCCCTCCTCGCACGCGGAGTAATCGCGAGGATCCTACGCAGCTGGGCAGAACCCGCATCTCCGATGAGGAGAGACGCCGCCGCCGCCTGGAGAGAGCTTGCTTCTACTGCGGGGACTCAGGCCACATGCTGAAGGACTGCCCACTAAAAGGGAGGCACCCCCTAGTCAGATTGGGAGCCCTAGAGGGCGCTCCTCCCGATAAACTCCTGGAACCCCGCCCACTGCTCTCTGTAATACTAGTTATCAACGGCCGACCTCACCCCATTCAGATGCTCATTGACTCCGGTTCCGATCGGAACCTCATCAGCTCCGCTACAGCCAAAGCGCTGCAGATCCCCTGCACTCCGCTGGACCATCCACTGTCCGTCCAAGCCCTAGATGGAAGCCCCCTTCCACCAATCACTCACAGAACCCTTCCACTCACTCTGAGAACATCTGGGAATCATTCTGAGAGGATCTGCCTCCTCGTCATCCGTAAGTCTCACGCCGCCCTGGTCCTCGGCCTTCCATGGCTAGCGCTTCACGGCCCCCAGATTGACTGGGTCAAACATGTGATCACGGGTTGGAGTCCCTCTTGTGCCACGTCATGCCTTCACTCTGCACTCCCTACACCCCCAATTACAGCCAAGACTGAAAACACCCCGGACATCTCTAACGTCCCCACTTATTATCACGATCTCCAGCAGGTTTTCAGCAAAACCCAAGCCATGTCGCTTCCTCCTCATCGTCCATACAACTGTGCCATCGACCTTCTCCCAGGCACCTCCCCGCCCAAAGGCCGACTGTACTCCTTGTCTCGCCAAGAGAGAGAATCCATGAACACCTACATCACAGAGGCCCTCGCCGCCGGAATCATCCGCCCATCCTCCTCCCCTGCTGGGGCAGGTTTCTTCTTCGTGAAGAAGAAAGACGGGTCCCTTCGCCCATGTATCGATTACAGGGGCCTCAACGAGATCACCGTCAGGAACCGCTACCCACTTCCACTCATGGCGACCGCCTTCGAACTACTCCAGGGGGCCGACACGTTCACGAAACTCGACCTGCGAAACGCTTATCACCTTGTCCGCATTCGCGAGGGAGATGAGTGGAAGACAGCCTTTAACACCTCTACGGGACATTACGAATATCTGGTGGTCCCTTTTGGTCTCACCAACGCCCCCGCCGTCTTCCAATCCCTAATTAATGATGTCCTCCGCGACTTCCTCAATTCGTTTGTTTTCGTTTACCTGGATGACATTTTCATTTTCTCTCAAGGATTGGAGGAACACCGTCACCATGTTCGTCAGGTTCTCCAGAGGCTCTTGGAGAACAAACTCTATGTCAAGGCGGAGAAGTGTGAGTTTCACACATCCTCCACCACCTTCCTGGGATTTGTCGTCTCCCCGTCCATGCTGGAGATGGAACCAGCCAAAGTCCAGGCTGTCTCTACCTGGCCCATACCAGCCTCGCGGCGAGACCTCCAACGGTTTCTGGGGTTTGCCAACTTCTACCGACGCTTCATACAAGGATACAGCTCCGTTGCCGCCCCCCTGACCTCGCTAACCTCCGCCAAGACCCGGTTCTGCTGGAATAAGGAAGCCGACCAAGCCTTCAATGATCTTAAGGAAAGATTCACCTCTGCCCCGATCCTCACTATTCCTGATCCATCTCAGCAGTTTGTGGTGGAGGTCGACGCCTCCAATACCGGGGTGGGTGGCATCCTCTCTCAAAGGTCCACCCAGGACAACAAGATGCACCCATGCGCATTCTACTCCCGTCGTCTAACCCCAGCTGAGAAAAACTATGACGTGGGAGACCGAGAACTCTTGGCCATCAAGCTAGCCCTGGAGGAGTGGAGACACTGGCTAGAGGGGACTGAGCTTCCATTTCTAGTGTGGACCGACCATAGAAACCTGGAGTATCTGCGCACTGCCAAGAGACTCAATGGTCGTCAGGCTAGGTGGTCATTATTTTTCTCCAGGTTTAACTTTACCCTGTCCTACCGGCCAGGCTCAAGGAATTCTAAGCCGGACGCCCTCTCCCGCCAGTTTTCCCCCTCCCAGGAGCCTACGTTGTATGACACTATCCTCCCGTCCCACTGCCTCGTCGCCGCCATGGAACTGGACATAGAAAGCAAGGTTCGGCAGGCCCTGGCCCAGGAGGCCGGACCTAGCGAAGTTCCACCTAACCGTCTCTTCGTTCCCCTTCGCCTGCGCTCACAAGTTCTGGAATGGGCCCACGGATCCAAGCTATCTTGTCACCCAGGCGCCGCCCGAACCCGCTTCATCGTCCAGCAACGATTCTGGTGGCCCACGTTGGCGGAGGACACATCCAGATTCGTGGCGGCTTGCGACATCTGCACACGTTGTAAGAATGACAATCGACCAACTGCTGGTCTTCTCAGACCCCTACCGGTTCCTCAACGCCCTTGGTCCCATATCGCGGTTGACTTTGTCACTGGCCTGCCCTCGTCCGACGGCAATAATTGCGTCATGACCATCGTCGACCGCTTTTCTAAATCAGTGCACCTGGTGCCTCTTCCTAAGCTGCCATCTGCCAAGGAGACAGCGGAACTACTCGTTCTCCATGTATTTCGGCTCCATGGCCTCCCCACAGACATTGTGTCGGACCGGGGTCCTCAGTTCACCTCTCGGTTTTGGGGCGCATTCTGCAGGCTCGTTGGGGCTACTCCCAGCCTATCGTCAGGTTTCCACCCCCAGTCCAATGGGCAAACAGAACGAATGAACCAAGCACTAGAGGTTTCCCTCCGCTGCATGACGACCCGGGACTCCACCACCTGGAGCAAGTTTCTCCCTTGGGTCGAATATGCCCACAACTCTCTGCCCTCTTCGTCGACAGGCTTGTCCCCGTTCCAGTGCTGCTTAGGCTACCAACCTCCACTCTTCCCAGTCCAAGAAGTAGAGGTGGAGACTCCGTCAGCTCAACACTTCGTCCGCCGATGCAGACAAACATGGCTACGTGCTAGGCGAACTCTGACACGAACCATCTCCTCTTACAAGAGACAGGCGGACCGCCACCGCACCAAGGCTCCCAGATACCGGGTGGGAGATCGAGTCATGCTCGCCACAAAGGACATTCCCTTGAAGACACTTTCACGCAAGCTCTCTCCCCGTTTTATCGGACCCTTCACAATAACCAGGATAATCAACCCGTGCGCTGTCCGTCTCCTACTCCCATCGTCTATGCGACGCATCCACCCCACCTTCCATGTGTCCCAGCTACGACGCATCGTAAACTGTACTCTATTATTGCCATGCTTGGATTTAACGGCTTTGAACTTTCGCTTTCGTTTCTCGACCACGGCTCAGCTTCACGTTTTGGCTCGACGCCCTCGCTGACTGATCACACGGCTTTGATCTCTTGCTCTCCCCTCCTCGACTTCGACTCAGCTCCACGCTCACGGCGCGTCTCCCGCCCCCGCGGATTTCCCGGCACGACACGCCCACTCTCATTCCTCCAAGCACAGTCAACGCCTCGTGCCTGCACCTGCATCTGGATTCACCTCCGCGAACTGACGAACATCGCAGCTCCCTGACAAGGTGCTGTTATAGTGGTGTCTTCTAATGTTATTATTTGGGGCTCTGTAAAATGCAATATCTGTGAATGTCCCGAGAAGCCTGTGGTTTTTATCGTATTGCTTGAGAGAGTGAGCTGTGAGCCTTCACGTCCTATACATGAGTATGTAGCACCTGTGTCAATCATAAATGGAATTGGTTGTGAATTATTTATAGACACCATTACAGTTGGTTCTTGTTGTGGATTCAGTGTTGAGATGTACTGCATCTGCTCCCCCTCTGGCTCCTCTGGGCCTCGTCAATTCCAGTTCTGTGGTCCCATCCAGGGACCTGCCCACTGATTTTGGGGCTGTCCTTGTGTCCATGGTCCAGGAGGTTGTCTGGGGTCAGGAGGTCCCATATTCCCTTGAGGTGCTTGTGCTGCTCCATATGGCCCCTGAGGTTGGGGTCCATTTTGAGCCCATGACATTTGTGGACAATTTCTTCTAATGTGTCCTGCTCCTCCACACTGCCAGCACTGTATGTCTTGAGTATTCGGGCCCATTTGCCCTGGGGCATTCATTCTGAATTGTTGTCTTCTTGGTTGCTGTTGATATGGTCCCCTTTGTCCCCTGCCTCCATAAGGCCAGGGGCCCTGTCCTTGCCACCTCATGGGTGGATTTTGTCCTTGTTGGTTTCCAGGGTGCACATACATTGGACGGGCATTGGCTGCTGCTGGTTGTGGTGTTTGCTGCACTGGTCCAGCAAGAGGCGGTGTTGTCGGATTTTCAGGCACCATTACTGCTGCTTGGACTTGACCTTTACCTTTCTCTTTTTCCTTTTTCTTTGCAGCTGTAAATTCCCCCAGTTGTATTTTGTGTAACTGGGTTGCAATTGGCTCAGCAGTTTCTTTAGCTTCCCTCTTCTTCTTTCGATGTTGGTCCACATATGAATGCCTAGTTTTCACCGGAGCCACAGAATCAAGGATAAACAGGCATTTAGAATTAAAACAAGAGAAAAGTGCCTCTACATCAGCAGTACAAGAATCAACAACGGAGATTTGGCTAAATGAAATGGAGAATTGAGACGCAGTAGAGGACGTAACAACATGGTGGTGCTGCGCAGGATCGCAAGGCTTTTTGACCACAGGACATGGAAGCAGAAGATCAAAGATCACAGGCATATGATCTGAAAATTATGCATCGTACACCTCTAAATTTGCAACAGAAATACCATGGGTCAAAACTAAGTCAAGGGTGTGGCCATGCTCATGTGTAAGACCAACAATGCGCTGTACAAAATTAAAAGAGTCAATAATATTTAAAAAGTCTTTGACCAGTGGTTTATCCGAACAGCAAACATGGATATTAAAATCACCAAGAATTAAAACCGGTTATAGTTTGGCATAATTCCAGCCAAGAAATTAGTAAAGTCTCCCAAAAAGTCTTCGTTATATTTTGGTGGTCTGTAAAAAGTAGCGCAAAGCACTGGGAGAGATGGACCAAGCTCAAACATATTGACTTCAAAGCTGGAGTAAAACGAGTTGGGAATGATTTGTTTACAGATGTATTTATTTTTGAAAACAGTTGCTATGCCACCCCCACGGCCAGTTGTCCGAGGGGAATTTAAAAATGTGCAGTCGGATGGTAAAAGTTCGCAGAGAGGTTCAACTCACCGGCAGACATCCAGGTCTCTGTGATGCAGAGGAAATCCAACTCATTTGTTATAAAGAAATCATTTAAGATGAACGTCTTGTTGGCTAGCGATCTAGCGTTCACGAGGGCTACCCTGACAGCAGCAGGCTCCTGTGCTTTTTCCGCTAGTGGAGCACGAGGAAGAGGCTGCAGGTTGTGGAGGTTCACCCCGCGCCGGACCAGGCAACAGGGGAGACGACGATTCGCTGGCCCTTCATCCAATCCTATCATTGGGACGAGGCTAGATTTAATCGGGTCCCGGGAGCGGCATGACACAAAACGGCGATCTGACGATGGAATCATCTCGATTTGATCCGCATGAGAGAACGACACGACGGCCTTAAGATTCACCAGCCTTCTGCTGCGTTTTCCACGGCGTCCACGCCGCCTACGCACAGGTGGAGCCCGTGTGAGGCACAGGTAAGCTGGTACATCAGAGAGTAATGGAGGGCAGATTTTCTGTATATCCTGATGGAACTCAGCACAGTTTTCAACAAATGATCGCAGATTTAGAAGCGTTTGTCGATCATAGACATACAGTGCATCAACATTTAGAATAACAATAGATAAAAACAACATAAAAACAATCAAAGCTCGGAGAGACAGACAGCCGGCCACACACACTGGCGCCATCTTCCTCTGGCTCTTACATTGCAGCCCCTAATTGACAGGCAGGGATTTTTACAATTACATTTTTGTGGGTTTTTTTTTTATAAAGCCATGAAATCTAACCTTCTTAACCTTTTAAGTCTTTTAAGTGTATACACTGTAAAATGTAATAAGTTGACTTTACTTAGAAAAAGTGAGGAAACCGCTTGCCTTAAAATTTCCAAGTAGAGTATTAATGTTTAGTTGGCATAACTTAACACAATTTGTAGGGACAACTTGTTAATCAACTATACTTAAGTACTGTTGACTTAAAATCATTATTTGAGTTAACTTTCTATTAGTGTTCACATTACTAGGAAAATATTAGGAAACCGATTGCCTTAAAATTTCCAAGTAAAGTAGAGTATTAATGTTTAGTTGGCATAACTTATAGTGGGAGCCACGTCAAACAGCCGCCTGGAGCATGATGGATTCATGGCAGGTCCATGAAGGTTTAATGCATGCTTCGTGCACGAAATGTGATCCCCCGCGATGACGCAGTTAACAATGCCCCGCCCCATAAACGCCCCCATGCGCTTTCTAAAAAGATGGTTGCAATGCCGTATAATTCCGCCAGATGGAGCATTGACTGGCACAGTTAACTGCAGTGTCCAGGAAACCCAATACCATATCTTTAATATACAGACAGTTCTTGTATTGTCAACATAGTTTCATAAATAGATGACGTGGTAAAAAACAACAACAAACCGATTAATAAAACAGATTTGTTAAATGACTCAATACACAACCCATGATGATTATGCTATTTATTATTTAATAATGAATTAATAAAACTAGTTAGTGAATATTTTTTAAGACATCCTGAAATGATCCTTTAAGACACGGTAACGTCTGTAATTTGTCTATACCGATCATTGTAGGTACGGAATAAAAACGCGGGCTATGTACAGTATTTTATATTACGGTGTATTTTACCTCCTTCCATTTAATATACTGATAGATAATATTTTGCTGCAAAGTAAAGCTCAAAATGTAACGTCTGCTTACCCAAGCAGACGTTACATTTTGAGCTTTACTTTGCAGCAAAATATTATGTTTTCGTTATATTTTTGATGATGTTCTTTTTTTTCACTGATAGTCAACAAGTGGCATAAGAAAGGCAATTAATGGCGCATGCAACCTGGAACAAATATCTGCCCATATGGATCAGTATTTCTTTAGTCATTTAATCATGCATAATGCTCCCCCGTCAAAAGATCTGATGGGGCATTAATCACTTATCACAACTGTGAATGGCTGCGGCAGCAGAGACAGATTAAATCCCCATAAACACTTGGAAACAATAGTAAAAAAGTTCCAGAGGGTTAGCGCCTGTTATACTAATGTATTTTTACAGTTTTTTTACTGCTTATATTTAGTTTGGTTTTACGCAATTTCATGTGTGTTGTGTGTGTGTGTGTGTGTGTGTGTGTGTGTGTGTGTGTGTGTGTGCACGAGAGAGAGGATACTCTGACAAGAGCAACTTCCATGTGGCTCCCGTGGCGCAATCGGTTAGCGCGTGATACTTATAAAGCAGTCCAGGTGAAGCAATACCGAGTTCGAGCCTCACCTAAAGCCCCCAAAACATTTTACTGCATATCGTGTATGTGACAAATAAAATTTGAATTTGAAAGTAAAGCTTAAAATTTTACTTCTGCTTGGGTTTGTTTTCGTTATATTTTTTATGTTTTCGCTGATAGTCAAATTGGCATAACAAATTGATTAATGGCGCATAATATCTGGAACATGCCCTGCGATGGATTGGCACCCTGTCCAGGATGTACCCCGCCTAGTGCCCGAAGTCTCCTGGGATAGGCTCCAGGTCCCCCGCGACCCTGAACACAGGACTAAGCGGTATAGAAAATGAATGAATGAATGAATATCTGGAACAAATATCCGTCCATACGGATCAGTATTTTTTAGTCATTTAACCAGCATAATGTCCTACATCAAAGATCTGATGGGGCACAAATCACTTATCACAACGGTGAAAAGATGCAGCAGCAGAGACAGATTTAATCCCCATAAACATTCACACTTGAAAACAAAACTAACAGAACTAAACAGTTCTAGAGTGTTAGCGCCTGTTATCACAGGACAGGAATCACCTACAGGATACTACTGTATATTTACTGCTCATATTTTTTACCCTAGTTTCATTTGGTTTCACGCGATTTCATGTGTTATTTGTGTGTGTCTGTGTGTGTACAGTGTGTGTGTGTGTGTGTGTGTGTGTGTGAGTACGAGAGATAGCGTGAGAGCGTGTGCGCGAGAGAAGGCTTACATGGTGATTTGTCCAAGGTTACTAAAACCTGGCTTACTACCTATAAACATTATTTCAATTTAACTCATGGGTCTCAATCACAGATGACATGACAAATTATAAACTCTGAGACGTTCATTTGAACATTTAAAAATATATACCTAAACATAAATACTAATGTTATCATGGTGTAAATTATTAACATTAGGTTAGGTCCTGCCCTTAATTAATTCATATTATAATTACTTTTACATAGTATAGTTACTGGACTGACATTACCAAAAACTATTAAAACAAAAACAATAGCTATTTCATTTAGCCTTTCTAAAATCAACCCATCTATCATTTATAATCAGAAAACATAAAACATATTATGATCTGTTCAATAGCCCATCTGTTTTAATTTAGTTTGGTTTTTTTATTATTCATAAGACAACCTTTCAGTTTTGTAAATATTTTAGTTATAGTGTGTCTTACTTTAGGTTAAAGTCTTACTTTAGGTTAAACGTTTTTGAGAATTTGACCATCCAGCTCAGATAAATGTTATGTCATTGATTGATAAAATCTGGATTAAGGATATTTTATTTTATTTCTTTAATTTTTATTTTTTAGTTTCCCCCTGAGGGATTGCCACCTTATTGTGGTCAGGGGGTTTGCGTGCCTCAACACAATTCAGCAAGGACAATAGTGTTACTATACAGTAAGCCCAGGGAAAAACAGTGCTCGAACATGATGCCCCCTTCAAATTTCTGACAGTGGCCCTCCCCCTCGGTCTAGAACGGCCCTGCCGCTTACCGTCTTTTGTCTTGTAAATGAGTATTCTCACTCACCTTCCAATCCCCCCAGCGCACACACTTTCTTTGTTTGTCCTGTAAACTGTAACTGTGTTTGCTAGGGCACTTGGTTATACACAGTACTTTAATGTATGGAACACTTACTTAACTTCCTGGTTTGGTTTAAATATCGCTTATTACCTTATTCAGCAAAATAAATTAATTATTAACGTATTGAAGTATTTTAGTTAAGGACAAAAACTGTGCTTGTGTTTAGAACTGCTGAACAGCCATGTTCATAGGTTTAATCAATGATGGATGAATGGAGAGATGTGTGCGTGTGTGTGTGTGTATGTATGTATATATGCGCGCGCTCTTCAGCATTTCTCCGTTGGCTTTAACACGCACACCCATCCCCCCGCCAAAAACACACACACACAGAGCAATTAACACCATGTCATACTCAGGAGTGGAAGGTGAGAAACCTCAATGGAGTATACCAAGTTTGTCGTTGCTCTTTTGGAGTTCTTAAAACCCAAAACATTTATTTATACTGAGAAAAAATTATTATGGGTCACATAATCACAAACACAAATACATATAATCAAGTGTTTAACTGGTTTCATTTGTTTCTATGACCAATAATTATTATTATTATGATTTTCAGCCCAACTCTTTGACTATTTAAAACTAAGTTGTGTCCCATTTTTTGCCCATTGAAGTTGTTGGTTCATCTAAACGGTTTTTAAATACCCAAACAATCCCCAAAAATTAAAACACGCAGACATGACTTTAACAATTCAATTTATTCTTCCAAAACTAGTCAAAGTTAAAACAGTAATTTATCTAAAACAGGTGAATACATGTTGTCTGTTTGTTTAAAGTTCATTAAACTACCCGGATAGACCAGCTGCTTAGAAGTCTCTATCTATAGTCCTTTTATATTAAAATAAAATTTTTTCAAATATCAAAACTATTAAACATGGAACAGTTTAAGTTTTTGTTTCCCGCAAAGTACTGTATCAGACATTTTGCAGTTCTATGTTCAGAATATACAGTAGACCTGATCAAACATCATTATAAAGCTGTTGCACAGTGACGTCATCCCTCCTACAGCTCCCTCAACAGCTTGTTCAGGCTCCTCCAGTCCTGTAGCTCCAAAAGTCCAGCCGTCAGCCGTCTGACCCCCAATCATCCACAGCGGAGCTCTGCTTAAAGACAACAGGAGAATTTAGTGAAGACAAAAATAAATAAACTCCACAGAACATATAGTTCTAATAAAAATACAATATATTAATGAACCTATTTACCACAGAGTGTGTAAAATACTGTTTTGGGAATTCTGGAATGTAAATAAACTCCCTGTGCTAATGTTAACCAGTGAACAGTGTTAGTGTTAACCAGTGACTGTCTGTATTATCGTCTGAATTAAATTAACCGAGAATTTACTTAATGTGCTTCTCATACAAATAAGTTAAGCGATATAACACTCGTATATGAGCATTAGTTCATCCCTGAGGCCAAACTATAACTTACTGAAGCCCCTCATACCCCCCCCCCACACCCCCCCCCCCCCACACACACACCTCCCCCTCCTCCTCATTAACTAATAAACACTTCAGTGTTGTTATCCAGCTCGTTAACTAAGCGCTCGCGCTACCGCCGAAAGTCCCGGACAAAGTGTGTAAAATATAAACCGGGTTATGAGCGTTACTAGCTCCTGTACAGCTCCCCTCAGTCTGTGTCCCTCATCAACTGCATCACATTATATTACAGTCACAGAAATAACCTGCAGATTAACTCTTAACCAAAGAATAAATAACCGCTGAATTTATCCAGACAACACGCGGTGAGATTCTCTCAGTATTTACAGAGAGCACAAACACTCTTCATCGGGTAGTGCAGCTCTTGTAATAGGGACATTAGTAGTATTGTCGAAGCTTGAGCATGTTTATGAGTTAAAGTGGAGTGACACAGTGAGTGTGACACTGACAGTAAGCTGTAATATTAACTCCAGACTTGGTAAACAGATCATTAAGTTCTCTAAAGTCACATCTGACCGCTGCTGGTGCTGCCAGTGATATTTAAAATGGCCAATAAAAAACTAAACTGGGAAAGAAACTGTAAACTACCCCAAACACATTTTATAAAATAAAACATCACTTACCACGAATAGTCCGTTAAGCCGCCATCTTCATCTCTGTAGTATGGTAGCGTCAGTTCGGTGGAGGTGGAGGCGGGTTGTTAAAATCACGTGATTGCAACTCAGCGCAGCTGGCTTGTTTTAACGTGTTCTTGAGAACGAAGCGCCATCTAGTGGTGGCACCAGGTAAATGAATAAATAGGGCTTGAATGGGCGTGTTTACTGTGAAATCTTGACACGCCTTTCTGGCAGAAAAGGGAGGGGGGATTACGGCGTGCAAAGGGCATTCACACGCCATTCACACGTCAGCCACACGGTAGCGGCTATTTGGCGTGGCTCCCACTGTAGCACAATTTGTAGGGACAACTTGTTAATCAAGTATACTTAAGTACTGTTGACTTAAAATCATTATTTGAGTTAACTTTCTATTAGTGCTCAGATTACTAGGAAAATATTAGGAAACCGATTTCCTTAAAAAAAAAACAAGTAAGCATTACTCCAATAACGTAAGTGCATCAATTGTTTATTACATTGTGGCATGGGCTGGGCGGTGGCTGACGACCATCATGCCTTGTGGGGGTTCTCTATGTGTCCACCATGTTGGGGAAAGGTGTTTGGGTTAATGGCTTCAGCCGTGTTGTGAATGTGCTGCTCGTGCCATACAGTGCTGAGACCTAATAAAATGCTCCCAGCCATTGCATTGGGCAGCAACCAAGCTAACTCATCTCCAAGATCCCTTCTACCAGTGAAAAAAGAACTTGGAGAGACAAGTGAGCTTAATTGCTGCCCAATGCAATGGCTGGGAGAAGTTTATTCACCACACAGTCACTGTATAGCATGGGAAACACATTCACTTCAAGAACCACATACAATTCAGCCTTAGCATGAACCGTGGCACATTCAACAGGTCACACACACATATCTTAAAACACCCAACTTGGCCGAAGCCACTAACCCAAACAACTTTCCCAAACACAGTAAATGCACAGCAAACCCCCCCACAAAGCATAACGGTCGTCAGCCGCCGCCCCGCCCCTGCTACAGTTTAAAACACTGAGAATATATATCCACTGTCAGGAACAATTGAAATCTGACCCAAATCATCACTATTCTTATACATTTTAACCTAACATGTAACTTAAAACCGTAATGAAGCTTCAGATGTTAAAAACTTCCTGCTGCGTCTTTCAACATTAGAAAATTGGCGCCAGTTCACGAGCTGAGCATGCACAAATTCTACTACGCATGCTCTCTTGCTTCTTGTTTCTTCTTCCCCCCCCCCCTTTTTTTACTTCTTCATTATTCTTGGGCACGCTGCTGCCTCTCACTGGTACAGTAACATCAGTGCTTTATTTGTTGCTACTAATGTGTTGCAACTAAGCATCACTAAAACTATTATACTATACTACTATAAACTAACACTTAAGCCTGCAATTAAGTGTTACTCAACAAAACCTTGTAAGAAGTATAGTTTGAATTTTTTGAGTAAAGTTTACTATTTATATGCGAGTCAGCAAAGCTATTGGAATTTACAGTGTACTATTTGTCTCAAAGTGTTTATATTTTACGTAACAAAGAAACAGTCGTAACTAATCATAATATAATTAATAGTCCATTTCACATATAAGGCAAAACTTGTCAATGGGTCTTTCCGGAGTACTGGTCTTAGTTTTAACCAACACACGTCTCACACGGGACCTTTTTTATCAGGGAAGACCTTCGTTATTCGCCCGATAACCCATGAATTTCTTGGAGAAGACTCATCGATTATCAGAACTACATCTCCAATAGCGAGGTTTTTTCTCACTTGAAACCATTTTTGACGTTCCTGAAGCAAGGGCAGATATTCACGCACCCATCGCTTCCAGAATAAGTCAGCAAGATACTGAATTTGTTTCCACTTGCGATATGCATAAATGTCCTCTTTTTTGAAAAGTCCAGGAGGCAGGTTTGGCTGTTTTTTCATCAGCAGCAGGTGGTTGGGTGTCAAGGGTTCCAGATCTGTGCGATCGTCCGAAACAGTGGTGAGGGGTCGTTCATTCATTATTGCTTCCACTTCACACAGGAATGTATGCAAGCTCTCATCATTTAGTGTTTGTTCTTTCAGCACTGATCTCAAAATTTTTCTGACTGATCTTATCTGCCTTTCCCATATTCCACCGAAATGAGACCCAGAAGGTGGATTGAATATCCACTGTATGTCCTTTTGTGTAAGGGCGCTTTAATGTTTTGACTGATTCCACTGCTGGATAGCCTCACGCAATATCAGTATCAGCGCCTATAAGGTTTGTTTCATTGTCACTTCTCATAATTGACACCTGACCTCTCCTGCACAAAACGTCGAATGCCATTCACACAGGAGTGTGTGTCCAGTGATTGCGCAACTTCAATATGCACAGCCCTTGTTGTCAAACAAGTAAACAATACGCCGTACCTTTTAACATTACTTCTGCCTCATTTGACCTTGAAGGGTCCGAAGTAGTCTACTCCCACATTAGTGAAGGGTGGGTGATCTGGTGTTATTCTGTCACATGGCAGTTCTGACATTTTTTTTATTCACCTGTTTTTGCTCTAATCTTTCTACATGTCACACACCTGGAGAGAAACTTTCTCACAAGGGCGTTAGCGATTGTGATCCAGTATTTCTGCCGCAATTCTGAAAGCATGTAATTCCTACCACAGTGTCCAACCTTTTCATGAATGTCTCTTAAGATTAAAGTTGTGATATGTGAATTTTTAGGTATAATGACTAGGTATTTAACGTGCTCAGGCATTGCAGACCTACCAAGGCGTCCTCCAACTCTCAGCACTCTGTCCTGCAATACCGGATCCAGTTTGGAGAGACACCTGTTTCTTTTTACAGATGCGTCACCCTTTTGCAGCATGGAGATTTCTTCTTTGAATTTTTGGCTTTGAATGAACTTAATGATTTCGTTTTCTGCCCTTGTTAAGTCATGAATTGTCAGAGATTTGTGGTTTTCTGTCACTGGTTCGTTTACACATTTTTAACCCCTTTTGAACTCTGTTTGAGCATGTCCTTGATACGAAAAATCCAGGCAACAGATCTTTTCAACTTGTACCAGTCAGAGTGATAAGTAATCAGTTTACTCACGGCATCTGTGCTTTCTGTAGTACTCACGATATTCACTGAAGCTGAAAGTTTAATATAATTTTCATTCTCTTTTATTGATATATCATGAATGTTCTCAGGCCATTTACACTCTGGTCCTTTGAGGAAGGAGGGACCAGGGATCCAGTTGACATTTTTTATGAACTTTTCACAGGATACTCCCCTGGATGCAGAATCAGCTGGGTTTTTTGAAGTATTAACATACCTCCACTGCTGTGGCTTGGTTAA
Organism: Channallabes apus; assembly: GCA_030522415.1. Lineage (NCBI taxonomy): Eukaryota > Metazoa > Chordata > Actinopteri > Siluriformes > Clariidae > Channallabes > Channallabes apus. The sequence goes on from CM060104.1 coordinate 24,435,018, forward strand.
CTCTCTTATAGTGGCAATTCTGTTGGCAACGAAGGTTTTAAAATGAAGGTTTTCGTTGTCAATATATCTCAAAACAGTTGTACTGTCAGCCAAAACATAGAGTTCAGCAATTTCATTTCCACTTGACCTTTCAGCATTTTGTCGTTGTTTACAGCAACTACTGCCGCAGTCAGTTCCATTCGTGGAATAGTGGTTAGTTTCTGGGGTGCTACACTAGATTTCCCCATCATGAATGCACAATGTGTGAGTCCATCAGCATTTACCAACCTGCAGTATAAGACAACTCCGTATCCCATCTCACTCGCATGTGAAAAGTGATGAAGTTGTGCTGTAATTGTAACTCCAAAGTCGGCTGGTTTTATGCATCTTGCCACGCTGAACTCGGACAATTGGTGCAACTCTTGTAGAAAGGTTTTCCATCTTTTTACAAACTGCTCGGGAATGTCGTCATCCCATGCGAGTTTTTCTTTGCATAACTGCTGCATTAGAATTTTAGCTGGCAGTAAAACAGGTACAAGGAAACCCAAGGGGTCGTAGACTGAACTAGTAATTGACAAGATTCACTAGTCACAGGTCGTTCTTTTAAACTAATCTTAAACTTGATCCAGTCTGAATTGATGCACCACAGCAGCCCTAGAGCTCTCTCGACGGGTAGTGTATCTTTACTCAAATCTAAGTCTCTCATGTCTTTAATTCTTTCACTTTCAGGAATAGAAGTCAGTAGGGCATGACTGTTACTTGCCCACTTGGTGAGGTTGAACCCTCCACTTGCACAAAGGTTGGTGAGATTGTTGCATAAGTTCTTAAGTGCTATGTTAACTGCCTCGACAGGTGCGTTGCTGTGGTTTTCTTCTGCTGTTTTTCTGAGGGTGAAGTTAGCAACGCTTGGGGATGATTTTGCACCGAACAGATGCACAACCATTTTGTACTCAACTAAGTCTTGATTCACGTCTCCATTTGGCCACCATAAGAAGCGCAGCAGGTCTGTATCCTTTTCCGGAACTCTCACCTGATAGTACATGGCTCCACAACTGCCATCATGGCAACTTCTTCTTGTCTAAAGCGTGTAAGCACTCCGATGAGTGAAGTCCTTGCAGGAGCTCGCTATTTAGTGATAAAACTCCCTGATAAAACGTGGTTTTTAACTGTGCTGCCAGTTTTCTTCTGAGGGTGATATACGCCATGGTGAGGTACAGTGGTGTGAAAAAGTATTTGCCCCCCTCCTGATTTCTTATTCTTTTGCATGTTTGTCACACAAAATGTTTCTGATCATCAAACACATTTAACTATTAGTCAAAGATAACACAAGTAAACACAAAATGCAGTTTTTAAATGAGGGGTTTTATTATTTAGGGAGAAAAAAAATCCAAACCTACATGGCCCTGTGTGAAAAAGTAATTGCCCCCTGAACCTAATAACTGGTTGGGCCATCCTTAGCAGCATTAACTGCAATCAAGCGTTTGCGATAACTTGCAACGAGTCTTTTTCAGCACTCTGGAGGAATTTTGGCCCACTCATCTTTGCAGAATTGTTGTATTTCAGCTTTATTTGAGGGTTTTCTAGCATAAACTGCCTTTTTAAGGTCATGCCACAACATCTCAATAGGATTCAGGTCAGGACTTTGACTAGGCCACTCCAAAGTCTTCATTTTGTTTTTCTTCAGCCATTCAGAGGTGGATTTGCTGGTGGTATTTGCTGGTCATTGGCCTGCTGCCGCACCCAAGATCGCTACAGCTTGAGTTGACGAACAGATGGCCGGACATTCTCCTTCAGGTTTTTTGGTAGACAGTAGAATTCATGGTTCCATCTATCACAGCAAGCCTTCCAGGTCCTGAAGCAGCAAAACAACCCCAGACCATCACACTACCACCACCATATTTTACTGTTGGTATGATGTTATTTTTATGAAATGCTGTGTTACTTTTACGCCAGATGTAACGGGACACGCACCTTCCAAAAAGTTAAACTTTTGTCTCGTCGGTCCACAAGGTATTTTGCCAAAAGTCTTGGCAATCATTTAGATGTTTTTTAGCAAAATTGAGATGAGCCTTAATGTTCTTTTTGCTTAAAAGTGGTTTGCGCCTTGGAAATCTGCCATGCAGGCCGTTTTTGCCCAGTCTCTTTCTTATGGTGGAGTCGTGAACACTGACCTTAATTGAGGCAAGTGAGGCCTGCAGTTCTTTAGATGTTGTCCTGAGGTCTTTTGTGGCCTCTCGGATGAGTTGTCTCTCCGCTCTTGGGGTAATTTTGGTCGGCCGGCCGCTCCTGGGAAGGTTCACCACTGTTCCATGTTTTTGCCATTTGTGGAAATGTCTCTCACTGTGGTTCGCTGGAGTCCCAAAGCTTTAGAAATGGCTTTATAACATTTACCAGACTGATAGATCTCAATTACTTTTGTTCTCATTTGTTCCTGAATTTCTTTGGATCTTGGCATGATGTCTAGCTTTTGAGGTGCTTTTGGTCTACTTCTCTATGTCAGGTAGCTCCTATTTAAGTGATTTCTTAATTGAAATAGGTGTGGCAGTAATCAGGCCTGGGGGTGACTACAGAAATTGAACTCAGGTGTGATAAACCACAGTTAAGTTATTTTTTAACAAGGGGGGCAATCACTTTTTCACACAGGGCCATGTAGATTTGGAGGTTTTTTTTCTCCCTTAATAACGTAAACCTTCATTTAAAAACTGCATTTTGTGTTCAATTATGTTATCTTTGACTAATAGTTAACGGTTTTTGATGAGCAGAAACATTTAAGTGTGACAAACATGCAAAAGAATAAGAAATCAGGAAGGGGGCAAATAGTTTTTCACACCACTGTATATACCACACTTGACCATCTTGTCGACTTAGGTGAGATGTAGGGACCTTGACTGCATGGCCCTTTTCAAGCATGTCGTTCATGAAGTTTGAATACTCCTCGTGAAAGGAGCGGTTACTCTTGAATTTCCTTTTGAGATTTAGTGTGCGATGGCTGCACTTCGGTTATTGGGCATTTGAATAACTGCTTTCTTAAATGGAAGACCGATGTAGAAGTGATTGTTCCTTGTGACAAGCTGTAGATGTTGAGGACCTTTTGGATATTGCCGACGCAACGCTTCTGTGTTTACTTGTAATGAGTTTCTTAGCCGCCGCCAGTTGTGACACGCTGTCATCTGATGAAACTCCATCGTTGTACGTGTGAGACATCATGAGGAGTCTCTTACTTTCTGCGATCCACGACGCTATGTTTTTCTTGAATTCTGTGGAGCACAGTGATTTAGACTTGTACCAGTTGTGCAGGTCCTGTTTGTGTTCGTTTTTGTTTAGGCACAATCACATGTCTCTGTTGCTTTGAGTAAAGTCCTTTAGCAGCCTTTTGTAGTCCGTATGGTACATAGTTTCAACGTTATACAAATTACAGATATCATGCATACGCAACTCTATTTCGTTGGCTAATGCAGCCAATTGACTCCACCGTTCTTCTCTAATTTCCATCATTTTTTGAAGCTTCTCTTTCGAATTTTTGTCCACAAGCACCATCTTACGCTCAGGCTCGATAATGGCAGCATTGTTTACCTCTTCATCTGCAATAGTGAGCTTCAAAGCAGGCAAGTTCTTTTTCGGTTTCGATTTCAACAGTCACGTATCTTCGCTTAAACGATGGAGAAAGCTTTTTGACTTTACTTGTACGGGAATTTTATTCCACAAGTTTTGATGCGTATCTTTATTTTGATTTGTTACTCATGACACGGAAGTCCGTTGAGTTCTTTGTCTCTCGTTTTATTTTCAGCATCAAAGATTCAACACTTCGTACAGTTGTCTTGGGTAAATCCACTGTGGTTACAACAACCCAATCGCTGTATCTGTAGATCACAGTTTTAGATTACGTTTACAACAAAATGTTTGCTGTATCTGGTAGATTACGGTCTTAGATTACGTTTACAACAACATGTTTGCTGTGTCTGGTAGATTACGGTCAAAAAGCTTGTGTCTCCACAAGTTCCGTATCTCAAAACTGACTTGTTACCGTGCAGTAGTCATGTAACTACATGTAATAGTGGAATGACGTCACAGACCAACTTACGATTGTCACATATGAATGCTTAACAGACTTAATGCTTAACTAATGAATAAAATAAAATAAACACACCAACAAACTCATAAAATAATATATGACTCTTACAACTCACATAGAGCATGTTTATGTCACGACCCGCCAAGCCACAGCTCCACCATGATTTCAGAAGCACTCCTGCTCCACGTTCCCTACCACTCCTTACATCTCACCTCCTCATCTCCCGCCCTCCACACACCTGTGCGCTATCTGTAATCATTTCCCCTACCTATTTAAACCACACATTAACAGAACCTCATCGCCAGATTATTGTGTGCCTTCCATAGCCCAATTCTCCAGCGTTTTGTTTCATGCTCTGACTCTCTGATATTGACCACGCTTTGTTTTTCTCGACCACGTTATTGTCTCATGTTTTGGATTTCCATGCGCACGGATTTTGTTATTGACCATTGGAATTGTTTCAACGACTACGAACTCGGATCACGGACTTTCCCTCGTCTTTCTGGTACTGAACTCTGCTCGCCCCCGACCACGAGAAAGCTTAACGGAACCAGCCTCCAACCTGCGCGACGTCTCCATTCGCTCGCCGGCTCTCCACGTCTCTGCATCCCCGCACGAGTCACGCTGTCAACACAGCGCTCTCACCGACTCTTCGCACTTCCGCATTCTGACGCGGGACACACACAGCGCTCTCGCCGGCTTACGGCACTTCCGCATTCCTGCGCGGGACACACACAGCGCTCTCGCCGGCTCACGGCACTTCCGCATTCCCCCCAAGGTTCAAGTTACACACAGAGCTCTCACTCCGGCTTCCGCATTCCTGCGCCTCTCTCTCCCTCTCTCTGCACACGCAGCTCCCCAACGCAGAGCAGCAGGCGCTTCAGCGACAAACACGTCTTCAGAGAAAAACCACTGCCAAGCCAGTTTTGAATCTCACGTCCAACATAATAAATTCCTAGAAGTTGCTCCACTGCACTTGGATCCATCCCGACCTGCAACCCTAACAGTTTAATTCCGATACTTGGTGAAACAAACAAAAAAAAACACGCAGAAATGGAAAGTGAAACTAAAGTCTCGACCTTGAATGGAGGTCCCGATATTTTACTTAGTGGTAGAGGAGTAGGGAGGAGAGCAGAGGTGACAAGCCTCAGAGTATTGTTCTGAGGCTCGGGTGCAGCGACGAGGGGTGCTGTAAGCACCGGAGCGGAAGAAGCCCGAGCTGGGGTTTGTGGCGCGCAACGACATTGTCCCTTTCTTGGAGGAGTACGTGGGGTCGGGCTCTCAGTAGTGTCAGAGTCTGCAGAGAGAGAAATAACACATAAGCAATTTCGTTTTAACCTCCTATAGGCAGCCGCCGACAGGTGGATGGCAGGTGATTCGCTGAGGCCGATGCCGGTGGTTTGTGCCGCCCTGCTCCTTTTTGAGCTTGTTTGTAGCTGTCCCTGCTACTGACTGGGTTTGATATACAGCGGATTCTGGACGAGTGCGAAGCTGCTTTTCCATGAGGTGTACTGGTTGTGAGTCCACCGCCACAATCGCGTTAAAAGTAGGTGACACTGGCACGGCGCTTCTAGTGTTAAGGGAATGGCCCTCTCCTGGCTTAGATCCTATTTAACTGGTCATTATCAGTTTGTAGATTTAAATGGTGACTATTCTGTATATTCTCAAGTGGATTTTGGTGTCCCACAGTGTTCAGTTTTATGACCACTGCTTTTTTTCTCTTTACATGCTTCCTCTGGGCAACATAATTCTTAAGTATCGAATTAGTTTTCGTTGTTCTGCTGATGACACACAGTTATACGTCTCAGAAAAACCAGATGAGAAAAAAACAGCTTACTAAAGTTGAGCAATGTGTGAAGGACATAAGAGACGATGTTAATTAACTGGCTTCTGCTTAATCCTGAAAACACAGAAGTTCAAGTCATAGGACCACATTCGGTTAGAAACAAGCATTTTGATCACACTGTAACTTTAAATGGCATTTCTGTTCCATCAAGTGCAACAGTAAAAGACCTTGGTGTGATTATAGATTCCGGTCTTTCATTTGAAGCACATGTAGATAATATCACCAGGATAACATTCTTTCACCTCAGAAATATTGCCAAGATAAGGAATATATTGTCACCAAATGATGTAGAAAAACTAGTTCATGCTTTTATCACCTCTAGGTTGGACTATTGTAATGTCTTACTGTCTGGTTATTCAGCTAGGTGCATAAACAAGCTTCAGTTAGTCCATAATGCAGCAGCAAGAGTCCTCACTAGAATCAGAAGATCCAAGCACATCACACCTATCTTATCATCACTGCATTGGCTCCCTGTGATATTTCGCATTGATTTTAACCCTCTGGGGTCCGAGGTGATTTTGGGGCCCTTGAGATGCTTGGACATGCTCTGATATTTGTGCTTTTTTCAGCTACTTATAATATATTATGGACCAACCTGTATTTTTCTTGTAATCAGCACAAACTGTTCTACAATAATACGTGACCAAAATTAATGTATGTGTTTGCATTTTTTAGGGAAAAATATTATGCATGGTTATTACGTTTTGTGAAAAAAAGTAGCTGAAATAAGGCCATGAAACTCAAGACATTGTTTCACAAGGGCTGGTGGACTAGTGTTTTTGCTTCAAAATGATGTGAAAAAAAGATTGCTCACAAAAAACAATATAGTGATTAACACTTTTTAAGTCACTTTTTGAGTGTAAAGGGTCTATGCGAGAAGGCGTGATCGATCATTACTAATGCAGTGATTCACACCTGAGAAGACAAAGGCCTGCATACTGATCTGCATAATGAGCCATCATACAGGTATGTGACTGAGAGAGGAGAGTTACAAGAAAGAATCTGAGGATAAAATAAGTTTATATATTTTCAGTCTTTAGGTTATTTGAGAATGTATTTGACACACACGAAAAAATCTTGAGATTCACTTGCGAGTTCAGTTAAACAGTTTATTAGGAACAATAAAAGTTGACTTTTTTAGCAGCATTACTAAATTACGGGCCAGGGGTAGCTCAGTGGTTAAGGCATTGGACTATGGTTCGGAAGATCCCAGGTTCAAACCCCACAACCACCAAGTTGCCACTGTTGAGCCCTTGAGCAAGGCCCTTAACCCTCAACTGCTCAGATGTGTTATGAGATAAAAATGTAAGTCGCTCTGGATAAGAGCATCTGCCAAATGCCTAAATGTAAATGTAAATTACTGCAGTCACTATAACATAAAATATAGCTAACAAGAATATATATATATATATATAATATAGAAAACAACAACAGCTCTTTGTAATTACCAGAACATGTAAAACTGACAATACTTAGAACAAATGACTTCACCAATACTGTACTACATTTTATCTACAATACACTACAGTTCACTATGATGAATATATATATATATATATATATATATATATACACAATGTATATAATATTATAATATTATATATATATATATGTATAATATAGTTATATTTAACTAACATCTATGATATACTGAATGTGCACTTACTCGTGGTTCTCCAGCGAACTTGAAACTGAACACTTGCGTGTCTTTCTTGGGCACAGCGCCGGTGATGCAGCCACAGTCCTAAACAAAAACAAAAATTGAAACTTGAAGAATGGACGCGCATACAATCATTTGCAAACAACAGCTGAACAATTTGACCATTTGAAACACGGTATAAACAATACAAAACACGTATATATAAATAAATAAATAAAACTTTAGACAGATCGTAATCAGATTTTATTGCGGGCTTGTAAGTAGTGTGCATATTTAATATTTTAACCAATTTTACTCTTGCTGGTATTTGGTATTTTCCAAATGTACATATAAAATATAGAGCAATAATGGTGAAAATAAAAGACTTACTCGTCAGGAATTACATCCTCCGTTGAGTCCAGACGTTGTTGAAAATAAAGCCGTTCCTCGTCTGAGTCTTGCTCTTCCTCTGATGAGAAAGTAAATTCTTCATCGCTGTCCAGAACCATCTGAAGCGCTTCTTCACCCGTGTAGCGTGCCATCATTCAAACATGCAGAAAAAGTAAGTAACTCTATGATGAAGCTTGTTGTTTTATGCCATGGGGGTGTGTAGATGATTTCCTGGCTCACCTCAGTTCATTTCCATATGAACAGCGCGCGCGCAGGGAGGCGGGAGCACATTAGCTGTAATGAGCCGATACAGGAGAATCTGTACCACTCCTAACTTTCATACGGATTACATAAAAACTGATTATTTGTTTTCGAGTAGAC